>OX381710.1:43308293-43405793 GCA_947462335.1 Harmothoe impar
ATGAACAAACAATACCCACAACAGGGGCTCTAACGACAGGGGTAATAAGGCCGGGCCCTCTTAATATAAAGATGAGGAAACTGGTACGATATGAAATAATGTATAACTAAATAAAAAGGAAGGACCAAAATAAGTCAATATGGAGGATGTTAACCAGGGTTGGCCACTTGAAGGGTTTGAGTTACAGTAAGTTCTTCCTGTTAGCTAAGATGAATAAAGACGAAGATAAAAGAGCAAACTACGTGCTTCTGTGGGATTTATTTCACTGAAAAGAAACACGGAGAACATACGTTCCTACGCTGACGGTTTAAAAAGAATCCCCAACGCCCATTCACAAGACCAACACTTTACTTTATGTACAGCTCTCTGTTGGCAATATGATACATCATCATTTTTTTCATAGATAGAGCCTCAAGAGTCCTCTGTGTTGTATACACTTGATATTACACGTACATGGTAGAAGTTGAGGTCGGGTGTAAAGAGTATTTGGGATGCTATATCTAGCACAAAATACGTCGGTATGGAGAATATTGGTGGGGGTATGGGTTTAGTGATTGAACAGCAGCTCCCATATTGTTCCCCTACCCCCCCCCCCCCCCACCCTCCGCTATTTTTGTCCCAAGTTAGTTCAGTGTTGTGAAATACACCAGGGGGGTGGGGGGTGGAAACTGGCGCAAATATCGCATATCATGAACACAATCTCCACTCACAATGGGCATGATCAGCCCAACCATTCAACCAAAGCTCTGTCTTGAGAATGTTGTGGTCCAAGGTCCGCTGGTATCAGGGTGTTGTGCACTGTATAAGGGGATCTGACGGGAACCAGGCGCCGGTACCAGTGACGACAGCGTCTTCCGGCGGCGTCTGACGTGTGACGTAGCTACCCAAATGTCGTCTGATGTTGTTTAATTCCGTAACCTCTCTAGCGGTAAATATGTCTAAAGATGCATGTATGTGTAAATAGCTGTGGGGGCAAACAATCAAACGAGTATAAGGTAGTAATCTAGGCTTTCCAAAATGATTAGATACCGAAGCGACAGATCGACCCTCATCCTCGTCCCCCGAAAAAATGATTAGATACAGTATCGTCATTTAATATGAAATGACAGTTTGTTCTGATTTCAATGGGCTTGTTTACACTACGTTGGCAAAAAATAAGAATTCCTCATTCTTGGTATAATATAATGTCACCTTTAATTATGTATGGTTTCCTAGAAACATGCCAGGAACTGCTCAAAAGAAAATCAAGACAATTTCTACACCGCACCGACTGTTAAGTACAATTTGACTAGGGCCAACAGACCAACGACCATAACCTTGTCATAGGGATCTGATGATCTCAGCTCTGTATGCACAACGTTATGCTACCCTTTAGTTTAATAGATAAGGGGGTATGTCATTTTAAGTTAAATCATTGTATTTAACATAATCACAGACTTGAGGAAGTCTAAATATACATATGTTCAGAAAAGCCACTTTTCCTACTTTTGTAGGAATACCTACTTTTTAAACAGCATTCCTACAAAGAATTGACCAACACCACAGCTAGTCATGGAGATTTCCTACTTCTGTGGACTAGGGAATGACATCTCTGAATATATGGTCAGGGAAATCTCCTATAGCTACTAATGCGCATATTAGCAATCCAGAATCAAAGACTTCAGTTTGTCAAACTTGATAGTCCTTGCGCCACAATGTACTATCTTACCCCTAACCATCGGACGGCCCAGGATACTCCAACACATAGTGTTAGAATCTAGGTACTGGGCTATCGTATGCCTTGCAATACCAAAATACATTACATCTCAGAGTGTGTACTTATTAAACTGCAAGGCTGAAGGGGTTAATTTAAATCCCGTCGAGCCTCCCCATGTTGTGCTAAACTGCAAATCCCCTCACTTAAGGACTCTCAGCACCCATATTGCACTAAAACGGTTATGAGGGTTTAATTCCAAGTACATGTGTTACACCTTTACATATTATACATCATTTGAACCATCTATAATACTTTTATCAAATTCCTTCCATTATTTGGAATTTCCGTCACTGTGGAACGTGAATGGAACAAAAACGTTCCTTTTTATCTTCTTTTCATTTCAACATCGTTATGGGATGGAAAATGGACATAATTCTTAGGTTTAACTATTTTAAACTGATATTGATGTCAATACCTAGGGTCCTTTTTCTTCTTTTATTGATAAATCAATTATTAAGGCATACAGAGCTCTTCAAAGTTGCATAGTTACTAAAAAATGGTAAAAATGGCTATTTACCCCTATTATCACCCACTTTTCAGCTAACTATGCAACTTTGAATAGCTGTGTAGGCCTTAATAATTGGAATATCAGGAAAAGAAGAAAAAGGACCCTAGGTATTGACATCAATATCAGTTTAAAATAGTTAAACCTAAGAATTATGTCCATTTTCCATCCCATAATGCTGTTGGAAAAAAAAGAGGCTGAAAATGGAACGTTTTTGTTCCATCCACATTCCATGGCTACTAAAATGAGAAATAATCGAAGGAATTTGATAAAGCTATTATAGATGGTTCAATTGATGTATAATATGTATAGGTTTAACACATTTCCTTGGAAGTATAGCCCTCAAACTGTTTTAGTGCAATTTGGGTGCTGAGAGTCCTTAATTTCTTTAGAATAAAATCCCAATTCATGTTACATCAGCAGAGACTTGAGCACGTCTCTGGCGGCTGCTGCTGCTGCTGCCGACCCAGTGAGAGGTGGTGGCCGGGGGCTGCTGCCTGCAGGCGGCGGTGTTACCATCATTAACATAGCTCGTCCCACTAACACACAGATAGTTGGGCCCCCGCCATCACAACTATGTTACCATACCTCAGAGAATAAAACACTGGTCCCGGCCAGGAATGCCGCTACTGCTGTACTACTAGTACCCAGGTCTTTATACAAGCACGACCTCTGCTACACCTTTTACTGTGCAGCAGTATATGCACCCCCCCCCCCCCCGCCTTCTTGTGTCACTGATACTTGTCAGCCCTACAATTATACATCCATGAGGTACCATCTTTCACTGAACGAAGAAATACAAATACCTTTTTTTTAAAAATATGTTTATGTCTCTATTGATCATTAATAACATATTGATCCCATGAACTACCGGATCATTTCCGACAGGGTTCCTCCTTCGACTTCAAGATAATGCAATGATAATGATTCAGCCAAGTTATTACTTTTTGCTTTGGATAGTCTCAGACTGAAGTAAAACAATAAGATGAATTTATACAGATGAAGGAAGTGGTACATAAAAAAAGTGTTATCATAATGTTGCATATATAGGATAACAATTCTGAGTAGAGAAGAAAGTAACTATCAAAGTTCCTACCGCACAAGAAGCCGCACACATCAGAGATTAACAGTGTTTACACAACTCCCATAGGAGAAGAGATATCACAAAAACATAAAAACCAGGGCAATGGGTGCATCCGATAAATTAATAGTGGCCTTGAATAGGACCCGGCCTGAAGGCCCAATACTGTGATAGGCATTATAAACTTCTTTTCCAACCACAACTACCAATACAATGCGTCTTCTGCAGTGGTCTATAACCCCACCCAGTGATAGTATGGACATGTACAGTTACACTCATACGCAGCCTCGACTATGCTAAGGGGGGATATATAGTACAAGTATATAAATAGAAGGAAGGGGAACTCCCTCTGTAGTCTGTATGACATTTGTTGGTGTTGGTTGGCAGGTTGGAGGGTTAAATGCATCTGACCTGTATTTATTTGGGCATGTTTATAGTTGGGAATTGTCACATTCCTGGCAGGTCTCCATGGCAGTGGAGGTGATGTGTGGATGCCAACACTGAGAGTCATAAACCCCCATTGTGCTATATGGGTTCTGTTGTGACAGCTAGATGATAGGTTTGGTGAAGGATTGTCAATTGATATCAATCAGATAGGAGTTTAAAAAGAAATCTAATTTAGTCTATTATCAGTGACTACCTTTGACAAAATGACAAGTAGGCATTTTGTGAAGCATACTCGTCTGTCCTTTTTGGTACATACATGCAGTTTTAAATGTGTACCTTTTGTTGTTTACCTTGGAGATTAATGTGCAGTGATGTACAAAAATGTATTGAATACCGGTACCTATAATTTGTCTCCTACATTGGGAAATCTGGGGGGAAAACTATGATGTATGGCGCATAATGAACTTAGTTAGCTAAGGGCGGAAAATATGCAGCCCCATGTACTTTACTGATGCATTAATTCAAGTCTTTCTAAATAATGACTATTCCATTTTCTTTCTTTGCAGAATTGACGAGAAGATGTGTTTGCCTCAACAAATGTACAGTCTGGATGAAGCGCAGGAGATCCTCAGCCGGATACGTGACATCAAGAAGTCACTGTCTAGTGGCGAGCGGGAGAAACATGACCTCATGCAGGTATGTATTTACAGTATAAATAATCTGTAAGTGTTGTTTTTTTTAAAACGAAAGTATGTAAACTGAGTTTACCAGTAATAAATTAAATATGTCCTATATTAAATCCACTGCGCAACCCCAACTTGAGCAATGTGTATTTTCCCCCCACAAATTGTGGGGATCGCTGAAGTTGACATTTGGATAAAAGCTATCGTTTGAAAAAAAATGAGACTGTCATTGGTAAGGGATTGGTATGGTTTAGACAGAGGAATATGATTGTTTTGATTAGGGTATTTGGAAGACTAATTTGGAATATATACAGAGATGATGTTACAAGATTTATAAGATTCCCTGAAGAAGGCTAGAAATAGCCGAAACTAGTAGATATGGTTAACTCAAAATTTCAGGTCTCACCTCTTATTATTTGTAGCTGCCAAAAAGACTCTAAATTTTAGGGAATACCTTCTTAATTGCTAAAGTTTCTAACGGTATACCATTGTTGACACAGAGCGTGGCCTTACTGAGGGAGGAGTTTGTGCACCTTAAGCCGCAGGACGGCTCGTCACCCGATGTGTCCATGCTGTCCCTACCACAGGAGACCTTCAGCACCGCCTCACAGACAGACCTGTCCGGGGAGGTAAGCACTAGGTTACTTGGACCATGGTTAGGCCTAATGTCTCCGCCCATGCATTGTAATACATGTAGATGCAACTGGAGAGTTATCATTGAATGCATACAAATGTAATGTTGATATCGACTATCTGTGAATTGAAACTGAACTATTTAAGAGAACAAAAAACACATCTTCTACTGCCGTGGTTACAGGCTTTAAGCTTGTTGCTAGATGCCTGGATCAGGCATAAACATTAGTTGTAATAAGGTTTATCATTAGGAATCACTGCAGTGTTTTCATTCGGCTACTGCTGAGCCTTCGCCAACATAGTGGCTGCGTTTACTAATTGAAGTGCTTGCATTTCAACTTAAGTAAGGTGTACAAGTGTTGTACTGAGTGTGTTTCCTCTTGCAGCAGGGGCCCCTTAACAACCAGTGGGGGGAGATGGTGCGGTTGCGGCTGCGTTATGACGAGGCGCGCCGCCAAGTGACTCAGCTGCAGCAGCAGTTAGCGCGCATTGAGGATCAGATGGTACCCGGGCAAAGCGAGTCGGACAAAGACAGGTAACAGGTTGTTCTTTATTAGCATGTATCTATAGAGCTAATACCGTATCGAGAGGTACTTAGTAATGGTTTTGTTTAGGGCTCCTACATAGGAGTGCCTCTGCATGGGTAAAAATGGACACGGGCGACACGGCGACACGGCCCCTTTAAAAATCGAAGGACATGGACACATGAAGTAGAATGTATACTAATGATAGAGGATAAAAATCGACACGGCGACACATCCCTTATGCTAAAAATCGACACGGCGATAGGATATGAAATTCTCTCTGAAAAAAATAGGTGAAAAAAATATTTTAAAAAGGCGATACCTGTTCACTTATATTTTCGTTGCCAACAATCTCCCATAAATTTATTTTGATAATGAAATGAATGGAAGGAAGCATCCATAATTTAAACATTGTCACTTTGTTACAAAGAGTGGACTGTAATGACTGTCCTTAGTTTACACTGCAGTATCATCCCCTTTATGAATCCATATACATACAATACATGTGGTGATGATCCCATTTCCTGCTTGTTTCAGACTACTGCTCATCTCGGAGAAGGAGCAGCTCCTACGTGAGTTGCGCAGCGTCACGCCGAAGGGCCGGTCTGAGGAGGAGATGGTGGCAGTACGTACCCGCATCTCGCAGCTGGAGCAGGACCTGGTCAATGCCATGGAGGAATCCAACAAACAAATAGCAGAAAGGTAGGAGTCATAGTGATCACACAGGGTATGACTGGTACCAAAGCTATACACCAGGTTATCACAGGGAATAGTGCGCTCTTATGTAGGTACCCACGTCTGACATTATACAGAGTGTGGGTGTGATACTAACGCAAACCATGCAAAATCAGAGTCAGCATGGCTGCCTACAGCAATTGAATCTTGTCTTGGTGTGGCATTGTTATGGCAATGAACCATGTACATTTGTGTAGAAGTATTCCTTTACTTGACACATGATAAGATGCCATTTTTCCTATGGGGATATATTTCTTACTGAAACCAATTGTCTGTTTTGTGTTTTCAGGTTAAAACTAAATGAACAGAAGAGTGTAATTTTACAACAGCTGGGAGAAGTGACACGAATAACCACATACCTTGAGTCCCAATTAAGAAGGTGAGTACATAAAGATAAATGCATTATCCATGTTTGTATAAGTAGCAGAAGTAAATGTGTAAAAGATACCAAATACAATATACATTGAAAACCTTTGCCTCTGTTGCTTCCCATATCAGACATTCTTTTGAAAACATCAGGCCCTATAATAGAGCTTCGATGCTGTCTCATGTAAATATAGTAAATAAAAGTATAGAGTATGCAGACTAAATGATAATGATTCCCTTTTGTCTTTGTTGTACAGTTTGTCGGTGAGCACGTTGTCAGTATCTTCGGGCTCCAGTCGAGGTTCGCTAGGGTCGTTGTCGGCGAGCAGCAAGAGCTCACTCAACTCGCTGAGCTTCACAGACATTTACAACATGAGTCAGAGCAGCTCGGACACCAACCTCCAGGACCTACACCGCCGCGTGGAGAAACTCCTCCAGGGTCATGGCAGCTGTATATCACCTATTTACGAGGTGACTGGTGCTGGAGGCTCCACAGAGAACATAGCCATGCCGGCCGCTGTACCTGCTGTGCCTGCTGCACCAGGAGTAGGGCCGGCGAGTGCTCGGCACTTGACACCTTTAATAGCTGCAAAGTCAATATCACCAGGGTCGTCGCTGTCGTCAATATCGCCGCCAGTGTCGCCTTACGACCCGCAGCCGCCACCGTCCTATGAGCAGCACATAGGGCGGCACCTGCGCCACCAGCCCCCTCCTCCACCCCTACCACAGACACAGCCCCGATCCCTGTCACCCAGCCGGCACAGTCGGCAGCTCGACCACTCTAACTTACAGGCCCGCCTTAGTGAGCTGTCGGTCAGTCCCCAGCCCCCGGCCGTAGACCCAGTTACTGCGGGAGGTGTACCCACGTGCACCACCATCCGCGGGCTGGCACCACCACAGCACACCACCACAGTACCTCTTACCACAACCCCTACACCACCACCCCCTGGCCCTGCCCCACCTTACCCTGTACCACAACGACACGTCCCATGTCTACCGCTCAGCACTGATACAAGCACAGCGCTGCCCGGGGAGAACGGGTCTGGGCGTCGGGCTGTGTATGCTACACTGGACAGTGCGCTTGACACGCCGGTGAGCAACCCGCCCCTGAGCCCGATCAGTGAGAGCAGCTCGGGGGTGTGTAACAACTTGTCCGGCGGCAACACGAGGAGCGTCTCAGCAGCTGTCAGCGATGAGTCTGTGGCTGGTGACAGTGGTGTCTTTGAGGCCTCCATAAAAAGGTAAGGATTTTTGCATTTCGTGGTTTGAATATGAAAAATGATAAAGAGCTATCACCCTAGATAGCTTCGCATCCTACACTAAGTACTTGGATCATTCAGATTGGTCCCTGGCCTTTTCACTCCATAAAGTGGTACATGCATATATAATGGATTTCTACTTTGTAGCTTATAATTATGAGCATAGTTTGACTTGACATACTATAATATGGCTCTCACAATTACGTCCCCGTTCCAGTGAAAGCCCGCTCCACAAAATGAACAAATTGAAAACCATATCTGGTATATATACGGTAAATTCGATTTAAAAAAAAATACTTGTGTTTGTTTTCAGTAAAACGGGAGAGTTGGACGATGTGTTTGAAATGGCCCTTGAGTCGGCACAGATTCAGATAAGACTCAAGTAAGATATCTTATATCTCTATGGAACAATCCACACCTGGGAACACAATGCCATATGGATGAATGTTATCAATTAAAGATGGAGATATCTAGTTGTTTCCGTTATCTTTACCACTTTTTATCACATACCATTTCAGTCCCTCAATTTGATATTTGACAGGCCTATTTGACATAATGATAACGATGGATTGAACCGGAAATATAGAAAGATGTATGTATGGCAGATAAGATATATACACGTTGTATTTTGCAGATATGACCAGAAAGATAGCCAGCTACATATAAGTATTGAACAGGCACGGAATTTATCCGCTCTGGCATTACCCGATAAGTGTCAAGTGTAAGTATGGCTTAAGTGATTTTGTCTAGGTGCTACGCTTGTGAAGGACTCCACCATATATTTGCAGTATATTGCAAGTATAAACTGGATCCTTATTAAACACCGATATCCGAGTATATAAACCTTAGTGTTTATTTTTTATTATTTTTTTTTGGGGGGGGGGGGGGGAGAGGGGGGTACAGAGCCAGGAACAGAACTGCTTCAAAATGCCAATTCGGGAGAAAAAATCAATTTGTTTTACTGTTGCAATATTTGATTGCACGTTGATTCCATCATCAGTTCCATCGTTTTATATACTAGTATTGGTTAGTGATAATCTTGTATGTTATTGTAGGTGTATCAAGGCGGCGTTACTACCCAACATGGCGGCCACTGGGAAAGTGTTCTGCACATCTCCATCCCCAGATGTCAACTGTCCCCACTTCCAGGAGGTGTTCTCGCTGCAGGTGCCGGAGAACCGGTTAGCGTGCAAGACGTTACAGGTGCACGTGTGGAGTATACACCACCTGTTGGGGGAGGACTGCCTGGTAAGTGTGCAGTGTGCTACTTGTAGGGTGTAAGACGTTACAGGTGCACGTGTGGAGTATACACCACCTGTTGGGGGAGGACTGCCTGGTAAGTGTACAGTACTACGTGTAGGGTGTAAGACGTTACAGGTGCACGTGTGGAGTATACACCACCTGTTGGGGGAGGACTGCCTGGTAAGTGTACAGTACTACGTGTAGGGTGTAAGACGTTACAGGTGCACGTGTGGAGTATACACCACCTGTTGGGGGAGGACTGCCTGGTAAGTGTACAGTACTACGTGTAGGGTGTAAGACGTTACAGGTGCACGTGTGGAGTATACACCACCTGTTGGGGGAGGACTGCCTGGTAAGTGTACAGTACTACGTGTAGGGTGTAAGACGTTACAGGTGCACGTGTGGAGTATACACCACCTGTTGGGGGAGGACTGCCTGGTAAGTGTACAGTACTACGTGTAGGGTGTAAGACGTTACAGGTGCACGTGTGGAGTATACACCACCTGTTGGGGGAGGACTGCCTGGTAAGTGTACGGTGTACTACGTGTAGGGTGTAAGACGTTACAGGTGCACGTGTGGAGTATACACCACCTGTTGGGGGAGGACGGCCTGGTAAGTGTACAGTGTACATGTAGCAATTGAGTTGAATTAAAGGTCTTTTGATATAACTTAGCAATGGACCGACTTGCATCCCTCCCAGTAAAGTTGAATGTTAGACCTGTCTCTATAACTCCCATACTTAGGCTGCTTTAAAAAAATTATCAGCTTTACAGATACCGCCCGCACCCCTTAAAAATGGCCGCATGGAAGCTTTTTTTCACTATTTTACAAAAGAATACATCAAATCCCCCGCACCCCTGAAGGAATTAAGAAAAATTATCCTCAACATTTCCGCTTCTTTCTGAGGACATATTGGGCCTGATAGCTGGTCGATTTTCACAAATTTAACAGTTTTAGACTCTCCGGAAAGTCCTCCATATTACCCTTAATTTATTTTAAAATATGATGAGTGGTTGAAATACTGTTCTTGTATATCTGAATCTTAGTGAATATATGTCTCAAATACATTTGTAATGTTTTAGATATTACATGTAACTGAAGTTTGGGTTGCAAAGCTTCTATAGTGAAATAGATAGACCAAAAGTGTTCTTTAATTATCAATTAGGGATTTTACTTTGCAAAAAAAAAAAAGGACCTCCCTCGTCACTTGAAATTTAAAAAAAAAAGAAAAAGTCACCTCCCGCATGGCTAAGAAAATTCAATACCAAAAAAAAAAAAAGCCTCCCTCCCTCACCGGATTTTTTCGAAAAGTGTCCGCAAAGCTGATTATTAATTTTATGCAGCCTTACAGTGACCGTGTTTGGTGTTTCAGGGTTGTGCCCAGGTGAGTCTGGCAGAGTTTGACCCTAAGGCGGTGCTGTGTGGGTGGTACAACGTACTCAGCTTCCACTTCATGCAGGACAGCCCGCAGACAGCCGCCGCCCCGACCACCGACCTTACCGCACCCCCACCCACGTGGCAAGGCGTAAGTTGACTTAACGTTTACTACAACATTAAACCATGGCACTTTTTCAGCAGAATTGACATGTTTTCTCTAGTTCTCTATAATGTATCAATCTAATTTCTGAAGTTGCGCCGTTTTGGTATGTCATAGAGCACTTAAAATCAGCAAATTTATTCTAGTTCTAGGTTTATATAAATGCATCTAAGTATATATACAAATGTACCCATATGCTCTTGGTCTATGCTTATTGCTAATAACACTGGGCAGCTCCCCACAATGTTATATAAATGCAGCAGCATGCTGATATGCTTCTTGTGTTTATTTGTACAGACTGGTCCAGATGATGTTGCTAAGCTGCTTGAAGCGTCCTCGGCACAACTACGGAAGACGGTGTCCGTCAGTGACGAGAGGCTCCTCTCCGACACAATCAGAGACAACAGATTACGGTCCTCTTCGCTCGATGGAACCTTCCTACGGGGGTCTCATCCAGTTGTGAACTCCATGAAAGAAGAAAGCAGCGACGAATCGACAATCATCTCTTCACAAACATCCACCTTAACAAGAAGCCAAGGTAGATACACTTTTCGAGATAAACTTTTGCTTTGATGTCCACGTGTTCATGGACATCTACATTTTGTATTTGGCGAACACAGTTGACATTCTTACTTTTCAGCAGGAGGTCAATCTAGATGCAATTGGCAAACATGTGTAGTCTTCTATGATTCCAAAATAAATCTATTTCTAACCCTTGCATTGACTTACTTACGTTATCACTTCCAGGTCCGGAGGACATGGATGGAGAACGGGAGGAGCTCCCTCACTCCGCCACCTTGGAGGAGAATTCCTCAGAGAGTCAAGAAGAGGACGAGGACGGCGAAACCCCACGGCGTCGAGGACGGCGTTTACAGCCCGGGTTCAATGTGCCACCAGACACGGACAGCCTGGGGGCCTATGAAGAGGACGATGAGGGGGAGGATGCTGACATGGTGCAGCAAATGGTGAGTACCATATGCACTGGATGGTATACCTGCCATACCAAGGTCCCTGTATTAACCATAGACGGTTTAAAGTGTGTTGCTGCCACCTGGTGGAGAAGTTGTGACCTAACTAGGCCAGCAAAAGAATATGTTTTGACGCACTATGGGCCTCGCCAGGGGGAAAATCTAAGCACGGAAAAAGGGACAAATGTAAAATCTTGGTGATCTGTAGCACATTGTGTTATTTCAGTTTGATAAACATGTACTTTTTTTCCTTAATTATGAGTCATTTTGGGGGTAATTTCTCTACATGTAGTTAATGACAAGTGTATTTGTGTGTTACAGATGCGGCTACACGACAGTGGAGCTTTGTCGTTGGGCAGTCTGCACGCATCAAGCATTGCTGAAGAACTAGATCCAGAGGAAGAGGATGAAGGAGAGGATGAGGGCGAAGAGGAGAAAGACATAACTCCTGACGGCACAGTTCGCCTTGTGCTCTGTGACAAGGAGACAAATACAGAGAATGAGTTCAGGAACCCGCGGCGGCGAACCACAGAGACTGTACGGGGCAGTGCTATCCGCCGATCACAAACCTTCTCTCCAGCCGGCCGGCCCGGCAATGATTACATCTGCAAGGTATGTATACCCATCTACTTATGCATTAAATCTGAAAGGCAGTGTCTCACTGCCGTCTCACTGCTACGAGCAGACTCACAAACAAATGCACATGCACACACACTTATGCGAAACTTATAGATGAAAAATGAAAGGACCAAGTATCAAATCAAACCTGAGGCAGTCCCATAGGGTACTATGTACGCTTGGATGTAAAAAAAAAATTAAAAAAATAAATATCTATTATAGGGTAGCAAGGACACTTCCCAATGTATTATTTAAATTTCAGCTACCATTCCATAACTCATACAATTTAAACTCTCCTTTGCAGCTAAATCGAAGTGACAGTGATAGTTCCGTAAAATACAGAAGAGGACCATTCCAGAGAAATACCATTGAACGAAGAAGTTTAAGGATCAAAAAGGTAAGCTATAAAAAGATACGCATATCGGAATAGTAATAATATTTGGTAATCATATCTGCATCTGAACTCTGATAAATCAGATGACCAATCTTGAATCGAAACAGGGCAAGTAGATGAGCAGGTAGCAATATGGTAAACTATTTCTTTAATATTGTGAATCTTCTGGTATCAAAAGAATATAGATAATTATCCTACTCTTGTCCCCTTCTTGCAGCAGAGCTATGTGCTGGGTGGTCGGGCGGCGGCTGTGGCAATAGCCGCTGAGCGGAGACCGCTGCGGACGTCTCTAGATCTGGAGATGGATCTGCAGGCGTCTCAGACCAAACTAACCCTACTGGAGGAGGAGCTGGCTCGTCTCCGCACACTTAAGACCCGCATGGAACACCTCAAGACTTCTGGCGGTACCGATCTGCCGTCCTGGTTCGCTGACAACGAGCAGCTCCAGCAGTTCCTAGAAGAGGCAGAGAAAATGGTGAGTAGAAGTTATCATATATGTGATAGTAAATGTATAACATTTACTGCATAATAAATCATAACGTAAGTGATTCCTATTGCTGACATATTAAAAGTTTGTTCACAGAGCTCTACAAGTCCTTTAGTTTGTTTCACTGTATAGGCATTACATAAATAGTCATTTCGATGAAGGCATGTCCAGCTCTTCAGTGCATTAGGTGTATTTTACATTTGATATGCAAAGTAATTAAAGATGAAACACTGCTCTTTACTATTATACAGTTGGCCAAACATGACCATCGGGGGGCGTCGCGCGTCGAGGAGAAAGCCGAGCGACTGTTACGGAAGGTCACCAAGGATGCTTATAAGTTGCGGAAAGGTGCCCACAACGAACCCAACATCAACACATTCAGGTGGGTCCCATATGGTGTTACTAGCTGTTAACTGCTGAGTAGACACTAACATGTTCCGTAGCCAGCTAGCTTGGTTTCTGTAGAAGTGATGTGTGTCCCTTCATGCAGTGAACCCAAGCATTAAGGGATAGTGTCATCACCATCAGCCGCACACATGTTGATATGTTGATTAGTGCACGACTATTATCTTGGAATGAGTGCCAGAGAAGGAATAGAAGCAGACAATATGGAAAATCAAAATCATATGCAAATAGATTTGAACTTATGAAAATAATCTGAATTACTTTTTCAAAGATACACAAAATCATAGGTTGAAAATAAGCCTTTGTCTAGATCTTCATAGGGTTTTAGTAGAGTCTCGATGATCATGGAAAGATAAGAATCCTACATCATGATGTAGCAACCGTGGTAACCGCCTGTCCATCCACATTCCCAGTGTCACTCGTAGCTGGAGCTGGTAGTTGTTACATGCGCCAGGAGGCAACACTCTCGGCAGGGTGGTAGGGTATTATTTAAGGAACCTTGTCAAGGCATGATTTGAGGCAGATGTGAATGCCTTGCATGTGTTTATAACGGCCCATGTGTTTACCTTATGTTGCTGCATTACAATTAGAAATATTTAATCAACGTTTCTACGTGTATAATGCATACAAAAAGCATGCAAGATTTCAAAAGCTCCCCCACAATCTTAGATGATTAAAGAAAAATCATATTTCTATTTATATAAATATCATTTTAATATGCACATCAAACTGTCTTTACCAAATATAAAACCAAAATAGTGACGCTAGTATCTGCTTGGCATTTTGATAAGGCACCCTCATGCAGGGCCAAATTGTTTGTGCGTTTGAGTGTGAGCTTACATACTGGAAAGATTTGAATCCTAAGAAATATTTTTGACACTTTAATACAGGTTTATTTATTTATCCAATAAACCCTCTTGTGGAATGCTCCTTGTAACATTCCAACATATGTCATTATGTTATGTAAAGCAGATATAACCGTAACAAATGATGGTACCCGTTTTCTCCAAGATAAAATCCAGCCTCCTTCCCAAATTAAGATAACGAATATTGATCATAAATGTACAGATGATGTTGCAGATCTATCCATTGCAAATAAATTCCTGCCATACTAGAGACAATACCACCACAGCACACTGACCATGCACTATATTTTTACCAGGGAGAAGATGGCGTTCTTTACAACAGTCAACACGATGAATGTACCCGTCATACGCGATGAGGAATCTCCAAGGAACAGCGCTAAGCCGAACTCAGCTCGCCGCAGTAAGTCGTTATGCACCAAGACTGGCCGGCCTGTGGGTACCTCTACATGTCTACCTGTACCTAGTGGGACAGTGGTGATACCGCAGGGTGGGGTAAAGGGGGTGCTACCCGAGAGTACAGTCACTTTACCACCACGTGTGCCGGTTATAGAGACTTCAGCTGCTAACGAGTCGGTAGCCCCACCCAGCTACACGACCGGGCTACCGGTTACCACAAAGGACACTCCATCAATAGCAGTGTTACCGTTCGGTCAGCCCCCTCCAGTCCCAGTTACAGTAAGTTGTGACAGTGCTGTGGAGGCTACTACACAGGGTGGTGAAGCAGGGCCCATAGGGTCTGGGACTGAGGTGGTTAGTCCATCTATTAACCAGGACTTACCATCCACCAATGAAGACACGATTGTCGTACCGCGGGTAGAGGCTGTTATATCAGCGCTTCCCACGGAGACAATCGCAGCACCGCCTACGCAAACAATCTCCGCCCCATTGACCACAGACTTGAAAGGTCCCCAGGGACTGAATGCACAGCAATGTGACTTTACACCTACAGCCTGTGTAGCAGTGACTGACAGTCCTTCCTCACCGCCTGCTGAACACAGCCCCGCCAAGACAAGCCAGAATGAGCTACCGTCAGAAATCAGCTATGTCCCTGAGATTACAAACAGTACCCGATGCTAAAGGAATTCTGTTATCTTTCCTATATTTTTCCAGTCTTACTTCCAGCTTCCTGTATTCTTCCGGAGTTGCATAGGTTACCTATCATGTTTCTTATAATTATGTGCTTTGGCATGATCCATGTATTATGTAAAGAAAATGCCGCTACAGGCTACTTGTAGATTTACTAATACTGTAGCAAAGGCCCTCATTTATCTGTTATAATTGACCAATATGCAAACTTGCATCTGGTACGACCCTGCCAGGATTACTAGGGTCAATGTTAATAAAAGGTTGATTTTATCCAAAGTTCCAATACAGAGATATTGAAATCATGATATCGGTTAAATAGTGAAGAAGTAATAATAATGCACCCAATTTGATATTGGGTGAGGTGACTCCTGTTTCCAACATGGTTCACTGACAGTCTTTCAGTTTGGCTTCCTGGAGCAAGTACCATTTTGTCCATTACCATAACTGATCAAAGAATGTGATATGTAATCTGCCCTCCTGTATTGATGAAAGAAATGATTTTTAAAGAAAATACTAATGTGATTCTAAATATGACATAAATTGTCAGCCAGGTTCAGCCACCAGAATGCTTATCCGCCCAAAGATAAACAGGAGTTAAATGTATTAAGCATACACATAACGTGTTTTTGAGACTGTTTCTTAGTCCACCACTCTGTGATACAAATTGTTGTATCTGTATGTTTTCCCAATTTGGTAAGTTATAATCAATATCAATGTAAGCAGTTTGAACTTGTCCAAAATACATTCAAGTCTTTCGGTATTCTTCTCTGTATTACATAATTCTTGAAAGAAAGGCACGACGTATTTAGATAATCTGCTGGATTAGGCCTATATGATGAGAAAAATGCTGTTGGCATTTCCATATGGATTTATACAAACATTTTACATAGCGTTTGGTACATTTGTATGGATTTACAAAAACAAAGATACATATTAGAAGAAAGAGAGCATGGTTTATTAATTTATATTATGAAACTTCTATTTTATAACTGTCCTAGGCTTAACTTTAGATGATGGAATGAATATAAATGAATAGGGTGAACTAACCTATTTTGTATTTTTATACACAAAGAAAACTACTGAGATTTTTCTGTCATACAGCGTTGAAGGAATGAGGAAATGCACAGAATAACGTATGTGGAGCATACATGGATTGAATTTATAGAGTTATTAGCCTGTTGGTATTCTACATACACGTTGTAGTGTTGGTTGACTTGTGTTTGGTGCGGGTGTGTCTTTTATGTCTTTAGGTAGGTGTCTGGCAGGTTGTGTACTAGCCTACACAGTGGTTCATACAGATAAAGAAGTATAGTGTCTTTATGTTTGTTTCTACAGTATAACCTAACCTACGTACTTGAAATATCAAATATACCTGCATGTACGATCATGATATATATATGGTTGCTAAATGCTCCTTTTAAAAGGAAGCGGCTGCAATCTTCCATATTGAGTTTTAGTGTGTCTAGATCAATATCATACATTTACTCTTGTCATTTCGCCACAAGGGAAAAAGGAAAAGAGCTTTTCATGAGATGATAAAGACTTAAAAGGTTGTGTGCGATGGTCTGCAATCGTTGTATGGCACTGCTTCCCCCTGGGTAGGGGAGGCTCCCAGGGTCAGTATTTGACTTTTGAACATGCACTACGAGCTGATAAACTCCACTGAACCATTTAGTGCACTAAATAATTTCCTATTGCAGACACAATGAAAAAAAGGGTGGTTGCATTATCATTTTCTTCCTGTTTAACCACCGCCTTTTGTCCTCTTCTATCCCCTTCAGATATTTCCATGAAAATTATCATCAGCTCGAAAAATCAATCCTTTTTTTTGTATGCATGTATTAAGCAGCAGCGCAAAGCATAAGACAGGTGCTTGAGCGCCGTATTTTTATGACCGCACCACATCAATCATTTGACAAATGCATTGAAATATATTTCAATGCATTAAGTTAAACAGGCCGTAGACGGGTTCCTATATTCAGTTATTAGAGCAGGAATGTATACAGCTTTTTGTGTGAACTGATTTTATAGTTATACATTTAACTATATCAAGAGTCATTTTCTGCAGATTATTTGCATAATAAGCTCAAACATGCCAATCAAGGAGATCAATTGGATAAGACTTGAATTTCGCCATATATTTCTCCAGTGCTAATTGCTTTGTTACTGGTATTGGAATATCGTGTTTTAGCCAAATATCCTTTGAGTACCTCTCCGGTGGAAATTTATCATATAAAATTTATATTATGCCAAGTAATATAAACAGAAGGGACTAGTATTGCCCGCGAATTTCGCTATACTATTTAAAGAGGCATTTTAGATATGTGCACTTCCAGCACTGATTCTCTCACCGTTTAATCTTGATTTAGTTGCAAATCAAATCTGAGTGGTAATGTAACAATGTACATAGCAGCAATGGTTAAGAACTGACAACTGCTCTATTCTATAATACTCACGCAAGGGCGATGGGCGACTAACAAACTGCATTTTTAAGCATTCACTGACCATTCATATCTTGGTTGATCAAGGGATTTGATGGAGGAGATGATAGATAGGTACTGAAATGAAATTTATCACAAATCTATACCTTATTTGTACATAAACAGATGCCCCCAACAAGGTATATGTTATCCAGATGGGGAACCGATCATAACCATATGATTAATACTGCTTACTTGTCGGTCGACTAATGATGAACTTTCAGAAAAGCTGGTCTCTTAGAAAGAAATCATTTCTATATTAATTTTGAGACATAATCGATGCCAGTTAATTCGGACTGTGATTTGCCATTTTCTGATTGTATACATGTTGAAAAGACTGTCCCAAATTTGTTAAGCATACATGTGGAGCAGTTGTTCCACTGGCCCTGAGGGAAGAATTAGAAATAGATCAAATCTGACTTTATTCATTATTTGTCTTTTTGGTAAAGAGGGAAATGAAGATGCGAAAACTGTGTAACATTCCACAGGTCATATGTTAAAAAGGTAATAATAGAAAGGAATTGATAAATTGATGTCTACCAAACACTCCTTCACAGAGTATTAACTTTTAAGTACTGTCTGGCGAAAGGGTATACGATGGCCCGGACCATGGGTTGTCCACTGCATGTATTCAATGTTGTCATGAAGGAAAAGGATTAACCTTCAGCACCAGGTTACTCGACGAAAGGGATCATTTGTATTAAATGTACATATTGCTGAATGGAAGTGTCTGTGTCGGAGAACGTACAAGCCATGTGTATAGGTGGAAGGATGTATGAATGATTGTATGTTACATGTTAGCCTTTCATACTCCGAAACATTTTGTATGTAATTTGATACTCAGGTAAAAGGCACATCACTCATCATTTAAATTAAAATGTAACATTTATATTTTACATAAAACAATATAAAGGACCATTTGTGTTGTTATTTATTGGTTGGTCATAGAACATAATCACAGAAGTGCAGTGATCAACCAAGCGAGTTTTAACTAGAACTACCACAACCAGGTACTGGTAGGGAGTCTTAATTGACGAGTGTAACCAAGTTTTCCATACCTCCTACCAGTACCCAGATCTTAGATATAACCTAAACCCTGACGAACGTAAATTCTGGAGTATAATCCTCACGTATAAACTGCCCCCACCCCTCCGAGTTTGGGCCGATCCTATAACCCGTAGAGGCCTTCTGAATGAGCCCAAGGAGAACCCGCTTACTAGCCACACCCAAACGTTGTCCTACCTGGTGATCCTCCTAGCAGACGTGTAGCCTTTATGTCCACAAGACCCATTATTTTAACTACCAGGTACCGAAATTTGGGAAAACTCACATTTAAGCTGCAACCCGACTTTAGGCCGAGCCTATAAGCTGCACTGGTGATCTGACTTGAGCATTGACCGCGGCTTCTACCCAAGAATTTACAGTAAGGGAGTGATCATTTATTATCAACAGGGGGGGGGGGGCAAAAAAATTTGGACCCCTTGACCGGGGGGGGGGCAAAAAAATTTGGATCTCTCTTGGGGGGGGGGGCAAAAAAATTTAACCTGTTTTGAGCCAAAAAGCCCGCGCGTTACTATGCTTCAAAGGGCCCGCGCGCGAGCCGATTTTCGACCCTAAGGGGGGGGGGTAAAAAATTTTGACCCCTTGACCGGGGGGGGGGGGTAAAAAATTTCGCGCGCTCCGCGCGGAAACCCACCACCCCCCCCCTGTTGTTAAAAAATGATCACTCCCTAAGAGGGGTGATTACCACCCTCACCCCCGTTGTTAAAAAAAACTTATCTATCCAATTAAACCCCCTTATCTATCCAATTAAATAGCAATTCATCACAGGCGAGCCATAACACATTACTCAGGCAAATCATGTCGCAATGAGATGAATGTTCAATAAAATAAAAGGATCATAACCCTACAGCTCATTTCTTGGGAGTATTTGCCAATTGAATTTTTCAAAAAGCCTTCGTGAAACCCACACCCAAACTAGTGAGAACAGTAGCCTGCCCCAAATTGTCACATTTGAACAATTTTAGTTTATTCAATGTGGCCCGTCAGGATTTAAAATGCTTTAAAAAAATGTTCAAAAATGATTAGATCTCTATCTCTGGTTCTATTTGTGGTCCCAATGAACATAGGGGTATCGTAGTAGGCTATATACCCTCTGCTGTTGACAAATAGCGTACCGTACCCGGTAAAGAATGCGCAATGTACAGTACATTCCCTGACAAAAATCTAAAAACCGAATTGTTAATACTAATTCGGTATTCAACCTAACAAAAAGCCCCCCCCCCCCCCCCCGGCCACCATTTGGGACATTTTTTAGACTTGAAGATCACGATTTTGGGGACAATTAACCCTTTCCCTGCCGATACTGCATATATGCAGTACCATCATAAAACCGATACTGCATATATGCAGTACTGTATTTTAGTATCCAAAAACCGATACTGCATATATGCAGTACCAGGGCACTATCTGTAGTGTAGTGCCGGTTTTAATAGGACATATTCATCTCAATGTCCCCGGTGGTTGGGAACAATTTTTCAATAGTAAAGCGGCAGGGAAAGGGTTAAACAAGTATTATAAAGTAGGCTACCAAAATGCAATTAAAATAATTCCATAAGCCAATGGCATGCTTTCAATCACAGCAGAGCATTGCCCATGTTGAATGAGTTATATTGGTATTTCCAATCAATACTCTGCTTGGATTGAAAGCACAAACCGCGCCCCATAATACAGATCTATTTTTAGCACAGTTGGCACCCCATATAGTGTCCCAAAAGTGTCGCGTCGTTCCTGACGCGTGGGTCATCACGGCGCAGCGCAGTGTCACACACCCGTGGATCGCGACCTCATTTGCTGGCACAATAACGTCCCAATTGTCCCGTTTGGCCGATGCTGTGGCCGTCACTAGACTCCTATTATGTACGACCCTGACACTAGGCGAGCAGGCCTCTTCCAGAGGTCTGTCTCCAAAACCTATGTGGACATAGATTCACAGAGACAGTTGGACGGGCTCCAGTTGAGGTCCCGGCGGCCTCCCCCGGCCGCGCCGCCCGACGAGCCCGACGAGGCGGACCAATATGTTGACCCGGGCCCCCCGAAATTTGAGGAGCGGCCGCGGAAACGTCGTCGGAGGGATCCCTTCTACAATGAAACAAATGGCTATATACTGATGGGGGTCATCGTGATCCTGGTGGTTTTGTTTTCTTTCAGCATCAACCGGCATGAGATGCAGCAGCTCCGGGAGGTACACGGACACGATTCCCGGAAGCCAGTTACAAAAGACATTTGGTGGCACAACGCACTTGTTTACCAAATCTATCCAAAGTCATTCCAGGATTCTAATGGGGATGGAGTTGGGGATCTCAACGGTAAGCCACGGGCTCTGCCCATATATTGACACCGCCCCCATTAGACCCATTACATCCCCTGCCCTGCCCGCTACCCACTGCATGTCACACTCACAGTCACAGCCACCCTCCCATCTTGTCCCCACCCCCACACTGGCCACAGCCACTCCTCCTGGCCCCTGCTACCCACAGCCACCCCTCCTGTCCCTTGCCACCCACAGCCATCCCTCCCGTCCCTTGCCACCCACAGCCATCCCTCCCGTCCCCTGCTACCCGCAGCCACCCCTCCCGGGCCTTGCCACCCACAGCCACTGGCACTGGTACGGTACCCCTGCCAGCCCCTGCTACCCACAGCCATCTCTCCCGTCCCCTGCTACCCACAGCCACCGCTCCCGGGCCCTGCCACCGACAGCCCACCCTCCCGGCCCCTGCCACCTTCAGCCCCCCATCCCGGTCCCAGGTACCTACAGCCAATGCCTCCCGTCCCTTACTACCCACAGCCACCCCTCCCGGTCCCTGCTACCCACACCCACCCCTCCCGGTCCCTGCGACCCACACCCACCCCTCCCCGCTCCTGCTACCCACACCCACCCCTCCCCGTCTCTACTACCCACAGCCACCCCTCCCGGCCCCTATTACCACAGCCACCCCTCCCAATCCCTGCTACCCACAACCACCCCTCCCAGTCCCTGCTACCCACAGGGATCCCTCCCGGCCCTTGCTACCCACAGCCACCCCTCCCAGCCCTTCCCACCCACAGCCACTCTCCCGGCCCCTGCTATCCACAGCCACTCATCTCATCCACTGCTACACATTACCAACCCTCCTATCCCCTGCTACCCACAGCCGCAGCCACAGCCACCCCTCCCGTCCACTGCTAGTGCTTCCCACAGCAACCAGGGATGTGATTCCTCCAGGCTCCTACAGTCGTAGTATTTCCTACACTTTTGAGAAAAAGAGTTTTTCAGGTGTTGTGGTGGAAGGGGGGGGGGTCTGTGGTTCAATTCGCACAAGGTTAGCAGAATATATGAGAGAATGCATCAGAATGCAGCATTTGATGTATAGGTTTTCAAAATTTTCCAGACCTCCCCTAAATTTATCGCTGCGCTCGCGACTATTCAAAAGGAATATTTCAATCCATGGCTACTCTTTAGTAATGTTTAGGCTGCAAAGGGATTTGGGATGTGGTGATCTGTTTTCCATGTGACTTCTTCAATTGGCAGTGTAATTTTAGCGACTTGTCATCGAAATTTACTGCTTAAAATTTGATACTCAACTTGATATTCTGCCCTCATCATTTTGTAATGCAACAACGTATGCCAGTAGTAAATAAAAGCAATAATTTGACTGCCCTGACAGGTATTCTGTCGCGCATGTCCCACCTCCTGGGTCTCAATGTGAACGTGGTGATGCTTAACTCGGTGATGAAGTCTCCGCCCGGAGGCACTGACCGGGGGGTGTCAGACTTCATGGTGGTTGACTCCCAGCTCGGCACACAGGAGGAATTTGACAACCTCCTCAAGGAGCTTCATGACAGGGGTGAGTCTGTGATAAATATACACATTACATTCATCTTACATTTATCTTTGCATCATTTTCCTGGACCCATCTATATATTTATATGGGGATCCTATGAGAGTTTCAGGCCTATATCTTCCTAGTTTTAGAGATTCTCATTTGGATCTCCATCTTATGTTCATGCTGGCTCCCAGTGCACTTTAACCCGTCCAGTAGCAAGTGTTACAATATCAAAGGAGTTTGAAGTGGGCCTAAAAAATTACCTTGGTCTGGTAGTCGTCTCGTAATTTTATTTTTTTAATACAGTTTTATTTGGTCCTGGTTACAAGATTCACTTTGTGTTCCGCCACGAAATAACCATACATAACCAATTCGGCCCTGGCGACCACAAGGTATTACAGTAAATATCATATACATTTCTACTTTTCAGGCATGCATGTTATAGTTGAATTCATCATAAATCATACATCAGACAAACACCGGTGGTTCCAGGAGAGTCGTAAAGGTGGAACCAACAATGTGTATGCTGATTACTACATCTGGAGCCCAGGCAGAGAGCTAGAAAACGGCACCAAGATCCGGCCTAACAACTGGGTAATGGACAATTCTTATAATCTTGGGACTTGCATTGGACATTTTTAGAGTTTATGGTTAATCATATCATCTGCTTTAATGATTTATGACAATTACCCATAATGAAGGACATGAAAAAGCAAGGACTAAAAAAAACCCCAACGTTCATGATAATATTGATTAACTCAGATTTATAGCCTTAACTAGTTCCTCTGTGCTACTGTGTCCCTGCATGGTACTTTAAGTTCTCCTAAATCTTTATTCACTAACCAATGTACCGGTAGTCTAGACTGAAGTTCTGTATTTCCTCAGGTAAGCCGTCATGGTGGGTCTATGTGGACCTGGGACGATGTACGCGGCGAGTATTATCTTCATCAGTATGGGTCCAGCATGCCTGACCTAAACCACCGAAACAGCAAAGTCCGCAAGGAATTCATTGTAAGTCACTTTGATAATATTCCTCACAAACAGAAATATAATTAAAGGCTGTCCTTCTTAACTGATGTATCGGTACCCGATTCCCCAAGATAAGAACAAAACACTATGAACGCCAACATTGTTCTAGTAAAAACTTTTTTTAAAGTAAATGAATCTCACAGGATGTGAATTTATGTGAATTAATTGTAGTACCATGAGTATCCAAGTAGTTCATAATAATTGTATCTGCCTCAGAAATAAAATAAATCACAAAGTATGAAAAAAGCAAAATGATCTCAATAGAAGAATGTGATGATCCCCCACATTACAAACAGTGTAACTAATAACAAGCTACTTGTATTTAGTCTAAATAGGAATCAATTTTATCCTCTTTTTTACAGGATATCTTTGAGTCGTGGCTGGGTCGCGGTGTGGATGGTATCTACTTAGAAGGCGTACAGGCACTGTTTGAGATAGAGGACCTGCTGCTTGACGAGCCAGTCACAGAGGCACCGGGCATCCCCGAGGTGAGCTGAATTCTCTTACAATATTACCGGTAGATATTGAGGAAAATATGTGAATTCAGTAGATATTCAATCAGGATTCTGGTATGCTCTCATATGGAATTTTCACAAACAACAATAAGGAAGGAAAATGAGTGAAGAACCCATCCCCGCCGGCCACAGTGATGGTAATATTTCTAACAACATCGACGGGGGGTGGGGGGGGGGGGGGGGGTGGGGGGGTGCGTAGATTGCCTGCAATCACGTTTCAAAGTGCATGTTTTGTTTTTGCAAAATAAAAGGGTGAAATTATTGGATTTTGGTCCCCCTTCCTCCCAAGATGTTCCCTAAACCTTCCCTGTTATTTAAATATGACCACTTAATTTACTGTAACTTTGCTGTTGACAGACTGACTGGAGGTACGTGGATCATGTTTACACTGATGACCAGCCGGAGATTCACGAGTTGCTCGCAACATGGAGGGAGCAGCTCGAAGCCTATATGCACCGCACCAAGCGTAAAGTGTAAGTCCTACATTGTACAACATGCACCGCACCAAGCGTAAAGTATAAGCTCATGCATTGTACAACATGCACCGCACCAAGCATAAGTCCTACATTGTACAACATGCACCGCACCAAGTGTAAGTCCTACATTGTACAACATGCACCGCACCAAGCGTAAAGTATAAGCTCCTGCATTGTACAACATGCACCGCACCAAGCATAAGTCCTACATTGTACAACATGCACCGCACCAAGTGTAAGTCCTACATTGTACAACATGCACCGCACCAAGTGTAAAGTATAAGCTCATGCATTGTACAACATGCACCGCACCAAGCATAAGTCCTACATTGTACAACATGCACCGCACCAAGTGTAAGTCCTACATTGTACAACATGCACCGCACCAAGCGTAAAGTATAAGCTCCTGCATTGTACAACATGCACCGCACCAAGCATAAGTCCTACATTGTACAACATGCACCGCACCAAGTGTGAGTCCTACATTGTACAACATGCACCGCACCAAGCGTAAAGCGTAAGTCCTACATTGTACAACATGCACCACATCAAGCATAAAGACCAAGTCCTACATTGTACAACATGCCCCGCACGAAGCGTAAAGTGTACATGCCTACATTGAACAAGATGCATCAGCGAGTCTATAATGCTTCCACCCTGTGTGCTGCGTGCAGGTTCCTCGGTGTGGAGGTGATGGATGACCGTATGATGGACGTGCTCTACTACTACCAGACGGGGGCCGACGCCCCGCTCAGCCTCCTCCTGTCCGACCTGGCCGCTGACTGCGACGCATACACTATCCACGAACTGGTCGACACGTGGCTACTGGAGGTAC
This sequence comes from Harmothoe impar, assembly GCA_947462335.1. Lineage (NCBI taxonomy): Eukaryota > Metazoa > Annelida > Polychaeta > Phyllodocida > Polynoidae > Harmothoe > Harmothoe impar. The sequence goes on from OX381710.1 coordinate 43,334,026, forward strand.
CCGAGGGGAGGACATCCTTCTGGGCTGTAAGTAGTACTGCACGGTTACTTACAATGGCACACTCATGGCGCCATGTGACCTGTATGTCTCTAAACTAAGTTAATTTCTTGTAATCCTAACTTTGTATCATATTAAAGAAATAGAGAATATCCAGGCACCAGGGTGGGAACCATGTCACTTGTATAGCATACCACAGCATACCATAGTATTTCGAAATTGCGATACAATGTATATAGAGTTACCCGGTAACAATCTGATTCATGAGTCCTCTCCCCACGGTCCAGGCGAGTAACCACGAGGTGGGTCGGTTAGCGGCACGTAAGGGGGCGGCGTACAAGGGCGTGCTGGCCATGTTACAGCTGCTGCTCCCCGGGGGTGCCGTCATCTACTACGGAGACGAGATCGGCATGGAGCACCACCAGACCACACCATCTGACGTCATCGTACATGAGGTTAGTACATAGGTATATCTCATTTGTCCAGCAAAGTACTCTTATCAGTCTTTATCGTTCTATCTCGACCAATTTGTTTAAGATCATGGCCATTTGTTGCATTGACTTTGTGTGATGGTAAGATGTCAATCACTAAAATAAATGATCTGTTCGATATTAGATTAGATTCTAGAGGGTTTGTATTAGATTGTATTAGATTTCTTTATTCTGAATATAGAAATTTGTAATAAATATGATCTTTACAAATTGTCTTTGCAGCATTTTAGCCACCAGGTTCACAATGGGTCACGGACCCCGATGCAGTGGAGTGCAGGAAAGAATGCTGGGTTCTCAACTGCAGAGCACACTTGGCTCCCAGTCTACGAGAATTATGAGACTGTTAATGTTGAGGTGAGGCAATTATATGTATAAAGGATATGCTAATTCTAATGTTATTTTAATCATTAGCAAACTGAGAAGATATATAAGGACACTGCACCATATTAGTCGGTATCTCGTCGCAAGACTTTCAATTGAAAAGGCCTAGCTACAATTGGGGACTTGGATGAACAGTTTACTATTGTGTCGTGTATATAAAGCACCTGCATTTTGTGTATGACCTAGCGGTAGTACACATTTAAAAATAGGTATTCAGTAGGCATAATCATACTTACTGGTCGTACATTGACAAGCCTGTCCTTAAAGTGGCATAATCACCGAGCGGATCCCACTCACAATTCTAATACTGATCTAGTCTACTGTGTGGTTAAGTGCAAATAGTGACACTGTCCCTTTAATATATCGGGCCTGCCACTGCTGCATGTAACTTGATGATGTATTATGGTTATCAAGAGAGACTTGTTTCGTGTTTCAGGCCCAGCTTCCTAATACAGAAGAGGGCCACACCCGGACCACCCTTCAGCTGTACCGCCGTCTTGTACGACTCCGCTCCGAACCCGCCTTCAGCTATGGCCGAACAGAGTTTGTCACCACAACTAAAGAAATATTTTCCTTTACACGGTTTGTCAAAGACGAACATTCCTATTTTATGGTCATGAACTTTGGCAAAGAGGAATCCACTGAGGATTATTTCCATGCGGTCGGGGTTGATCAGGGCCAGGTGGTGTGTCATGTGACTGGTATGTCATCACGAGAGACGCTGGGTGAAGATGACTTTGTAAACCTTATTAGTTTGACCTTGGCGCCCGGAGAGGGCATGGTGCTTAGACTGTTCTCTGTCAAGTAGTCAATTTGTACTTCTTTGACATGTTTCATAATGTATTCATGCTTATTTCATTCATTATTCCATTGTCATGCACAAACATTCCATTGAATAAAAACTTGAAAGAAATAACAGCGTGTTTCATTAATGATTATATATGTTGGTCATATATATAAAAAATAACACTTAACAGGCCTACTGGGTGCTGGTATGTTAAAATATAGTTGCATCTGTGGGGTGAACAAATTTTGCACGCTCCGCGCGAAATCTCACCACCCCCCTGTTGTTAAAAGATAAGCACTCCCTTACGCTAGAGATTAGGCTACCAGTGTCTTATACGATGCCTTGGTGAGACACCCTGCTGAGGAAAAAAAAAATTGTTCATTGATTTTTTGGGGGGTGAAAAATTCGGCTGAGGTCAAATGTTTTCGCTATAGCCTAAAGTTCAACATTTTTTCCTTTTCTATGATGTAAAAATCATCCACTTCTATCGGCTGGTTGTCCCCTAAAAATTTAACAAAAAATACCTATAAAAAAATGAGCCTACTTTTCGGCACTGTAGACAAACATGAATGTACTAGTGTAGACTTTATGTCCTTTTTTGCAGTAGAAGTGAATTCAATATAAACAGATTTCTCGTGGGGTAAGACACTTTTTTTAAGACCAAAAGTTCGATAAAAGAGGGCGGCAAACGATCAGTGGACAAAAAGAGGATGCGCAGTACATAAATAACTGCATTGCTGGTATACTGAATCTGGAACCTGCTGGCAAGCGCATGCCACACGTCAAACAAAGAGTGGCGCCACTGGTACTTCTCGTACTGCGCGAGATCTCAAGGTGTGCAGACGAAATTGTACCACCCATATCTTCGCAGTTTATCGTCCGATCGACTCGCTTTTTGATAGCGACAGAAGGCGGTACATGCCCGCAGCCTGCAACTGTCGCTCACACCTACCTGCACACCCACACCCACCTGCTCTCCCACACCCACCTGCTCACCCACACCCACCTGCTGGCCTGAAATGGAATAACGTACATGTATGATACATGACTTGAGGGTACTTTTTAACAAAGAATTCATTTCTGATACCAGAATTGACCAATGAATGATTATAAGGGAGTACTACCGTAGTGGTCCGTTTAAGCGCCCCTGTGCTTATAAATTTCAACTCCCTGTTACCCCCTGCGCTCATACAGGGACCTGCGCAAATACAAGTCCCTTTAAAGATAGATTTGGGGTTTCAGAGGGGTCCTAGACCTGTGCTTAAACGAGACCTGCGCTTATTTGAGACCCCTGTGCTTAAACGGGCCATTACGGTATATCTAAGTACATGATAAGCACTCACCAGTAGGTCCCAGATTCAGGATAGGGTTGGGGGTTTGGACATGAGTTCGGGTATTGCACATATTACACTCACACATATTACACTCACACATATTATTGCGCGAGTGGTTCTAAATTTTGTTGGTCGGGGGGGGGGGGGGGGGGGGTCTACAGATTGAAATTGAGTGCGGCCGACCCCTTTGACCTACCGGTGTTTACTTCCTCCTAGTTCAGGCCACCTTTTTTTGATAACTTGGATTACGGACTTTTGGCTCCAAATTTTTGGAAGGGCAGAGGCAATCTAATGAAGATACATTGTATATTGAGAATTATCCCCAATCTGAAAGGCCTCTACCATGGCAACATACAAATAAGTTCACCGTCCAAGCTTTTTTGAGATTTTTTTTTCATTATTCAATTTTCATTATACATAATTCTCAAAAATGAGGTAATTTGGGGGTCCGAAGGACATTTTTCATTACCTTTTTCTGGTTAAGATATAAAAAGTAAAATTCTCAAAATATCTCGGGGGATAGGTAAAAAAAACAAAAAAAAACTTCTTTTTTTTTTGCAAAATGCCAAAAATCTCGGCGGCGGATCCGTAATCCAAGTTATCAAAATAAAACGGCCTCAGCATCAATGGGGAGAATACAATCTTCTGTCTCACTGTAACCCACCTTCCCTGCTAGAGCTTATAGGGAGTGTTCATTTATTGAACCAGGGCACAGTAGTGCCAGGTTCTTTAGAGACAGGTATTTTTGCACTTTTTGTCAAAAAAGTGTCTTGCATTCTCTCCCTTTTTTTCCTGTCTAACATTGAGAAATAAAATATTTAAATGCTGCCACAAACAAATTTTGTTCAATGCCAATCTATGCCTTCAAAGATTGAAACCAAAAAAGCAATATTTCATACATAAAATATATACTGAAAAAGGGTCACTAAAATAGCACAAAACCAACTTTTTCAGGTCAATGCTAAAGGGTGGGGTTTCAAGTAAAGCACAGACCTTCGTGAAGTGTCCCTTTACACAGAATCCTCTTTGTCCTTATATAAAAACAGGGTGAAACGCTTTTTGAGACGCTCTGTGGGCTGAATATTGCATGTACCTTAGGTAACCTTCACGAAAATGAAGGTAAGGCAGTAGTTTACACAGAGAACAACGAAAAAAGACAAAAAATCATCAGGGAGGCCTGTTGACAAAAGCTGAAATTCTTTATTTCTGTAAGCCCAACATGTGACTGGACATTCGGTCCTGCTACACTTGTGCATCTGCTGGACCGGTGGCATTTTAAGAGGACATAGTTGGAGCATACAAGCTGTGAGTCAGAGTGATGTTAGACTTCTTTATTATCAGTTGAGTTACCAGTAGATCTACATCAATACATGTTGGGACACTGTCTGCCATGTGCGCTCAAGTCCGCCATCTTGGATTCTGGTGTCGCACCGGCGATGCGCCCCCCAACATCTCCCTTTTATTAAAAGATTTTTTTTTTTTTTTTTATATATATATATTTTTTAAAGAATTAAACATCCCTGCAGACATGTATAGTCCCAATCATAAGAAACACAATAGTGACGACCTCCATAGTCATATTATCCCATGATAGCAGTACTTTGCTGGAAAGAAACTGGGAACAATGAGGCATAAAATAATGTCACAGGGTTTAACATAGCAGGTAGACCGGGAATGAAGTCCCAAAGTTGGTTTTATGTGAGGTCGTAGTCATCATATTTTGTCGGTCGATGTATGTCTCTCGTCCTTGTACGACGAGCAGGTGAAGGGCTTGGTGCGAGGGCCAGTTTATTGCTCATTACTGGGCCACTACCAGCACCAGGCCGCGATGCACCAACACTTGGAGTAGACGGTGCGGGACCCATTGGGGACCTCACTGGAGAGCGAGGTGCTGTCACCCCAGGTTGCGACTCAAGCTGGTTGTCTTGTAGGTCTGGCTGACCTGGGGCCCTCACCAGAGGTGGGCCACCAGGTACCAGTACCTGTGGCGCTTGTACGCATCCAAGGTCCTTTTGTGGGGGAGCAGCTGGTCGCACATGAACCCGGTTACGGCTAGCTGTCCCACGGTCGGTCTGAAGGGTGTATGATCTAGGTCCTTTGCAGTCCACTACCTGCCCATAAGCCCATGGCTGACCACGCTTGTTCGGAGGGGGCTTTAAGTAGGCATAGTCCCCGATTGAGAGTGGGGAATGGTGGACCACATTCCTGTCATACAATGTCTTGCTGGCCACTCTCCGAGCCTCAATCTCCTCCTGAACCACACGAGTGTCCACCACCCGAGGGTCCAACAGTCTGTCTGAGGTCGGCAGAGGGGTGCGTGTTCGGCGACACAACATGCGCTGCGCAGGTGAGTATGTGTAGCCAGATTGAGGGGTGTTCCGATGAAGGAGTAGGGCCAGGCTGATGTTCGTGGATTTCTTTAGTAGGCCTTTGGCTACCTTCACAGCCGCCTCTGCTCGGCCATTTCCCTTGGGATAATAAGGAGATGACGTTGTGTGGTTGAAGTTATACCTGATCGCCAAATCTGCATAGTCCTTACCTATAAATTGAGGGCCATTGTCTGTGTGTATTCTCGCTGGGGCGCCAAAAGTGGCTAGATGGGCCTCGGTCTTGGCTACTACTGTGGAGGCCAGAGTGTCCCCCAGCTCATCTACCTCAATCCAGTCGGAGAAGTGGCACACGGTTACTAGGTAGTCCTTCCCCTCAAAGGCACACAAGTCCTGGCTGAGTAGCTCCCAAGCCCTGGTTAGTATCGGTAGTGACATCATCGGCTCCTTTTGTGAGGCCGAGCCATACAATGCACAGGTCCCACAAGCCTCACACATGTCCTTGATTGCCGCTCTCATTCCAGGCCAGAACAATACCTGCTTTGCCATTCTGTAGTTCGACTCAGCCCCAAGGTGATTTGCATGGATCTTGCCTAACATTTTGGCCCGGAGCTGTTGAGGCACCAACACAGTGTCCCCCTTATATATAGCCTCATTCAGTACAGACAGTTCATCCCTGTATACCCAAAATGGCCTAAGATCCTTGGGCAACAGGGTGCGATCGTCGGGCCATCCATCAATGATTGTGTCCCGAAGAGCACTGAGGGTCTCATCAGCATTGGTGAGTAGGACTATCTCCTTCTCGGTCTCTCCAGTCAGCCTGGGGCTCCGGCAGATAGATTCACATTCCAGCCTGAACACCTCAAACCCAGTTACAGGCGTGTTGACTGGGGTGTGCAGGGCCGCTCTAGAGAGCGTGTCCGCAATGAGCAGGGTAGTGCCTTTCTTGTACTCAAGTGCGAAGCGATAGCGCTGCAGGGTCATTAGCATCCGCTGCAATCTGGCAGGCGCCTTGTGTAGTGGTTTTGACATAATCGGGACAAGTGGTTTATGATCTGTGTGAACTGTAATGTCAGCTTTCCCGTATAGCCACTGGTCAAACTTGTGTAGTCCCTGGCATATTGCCAGACATTCTTTCTCCATCTGAGAGTAGCGTTGTTCTGTCGCACTGAGGTGACATGAGCTGAATGCTACAGGTTGTAACTCACCCTTGGCATTTGGTTGAAGGAGCGCTGCACCCAGTCCTGACTCACTAGCATCCACCTGTAAGGTGACAGGCTTGTCCAAGCAGTAGTACAGGAGTGTGGGTGCTGATGTGATGAGGGCCTTGGCGCTCTGGAAGGCTTGCTCTTGTGTGTCTGACCATATGAAGCTTGCACCATCCTTCGTTAGCATCCGAAGTGGCTGTAGGGTTGAGCTCAAATTCTCGCAGAACTGTGACAAATATGTGGCCATGCCTATAAACCTGAGCAACCCAGCTTTGTTGGTTGGAGTCGGCATCCCAACAATGGCTGCCACCTTGTCCGGGTCAGGTCGCATACCATTGTCTGTAATAATGTTGCCCATGAACTTGAGTTCCTTGAGAGCAAACTTGAATTTGTCTGGGTTCAGTCTGATATCTTTGGCCACACAGCGCTCCATTAAAGCCACTAGTCTCCTGTCATGGTTGACCTTGGCCACATCATAGCTCTCACCCTCGCCATACACTAGAATATCATCCGCTATGCATATCGTGCCCTCAAGCCCTTCAAGGGCATCCAAGAGCTTCTTCTGAAACTCCTCTGGTGCACTCGATATGCCGAAAGGCAGCCGCAGCCATCTGTATCGGCCATAGGATGTGTGCATAGTGGTTTGCAGTGAAGATTCCTCATCAAGAGGTATGTGTAAGAATCCTTCACGGACATCAAGGAGGGAAAAACACTTGGTGTCACCCAACTTGTGCAAGTGCTCCTTCAGTGTGGGGATCTGGAAGAAAGGCCTCATAATCGCCTTATTAACTGTCTGACTTGGGTCGATACACACCCGAAATTTCTTCGGGGTTTCCCTGATGAGGGCATTTGAGCACCATGGGGTGGGTTCATCCACCTTCTCCATGATCCCTAGGGCCACATACCTGTCCAATGCTTCCTTCTCCTTTTCCCTCTTGGCGACTGGTACCCGGTGATTGGGCATCTGAACTGGCATGATGTCTGCCTTCATTTGAAAATGTACAGTGGGGCCAAGGTATCCGAGGCCCTGAAAGCTGCTCTTGTACTCACGTAAGATGGCATCTTTAGTTAGCTTGCCAGCGGGTGGTAGGCGTCTGGAGAGCGGAATCTTGATAGTCTTTGGAGATGGTGGGCATTGCCCCTGATCTGCTGCATCTACCACATCTGGGGAAAGAGACAGGACCTCATCTGCCATGATCGTGATGAGACCTAAACTCTCACTGTCCTCACCAGAAAGCAGTGCAGGCTTGTCACCAATGTCACTGTCTGCTAGCACCTGGAATACTAGATCATAGTATCGATTCCCGCGGTCACACAGGAGGTTGATCTGACCAAGCGGTTTCACAGGTGAGGTCTTTTTGTATGGGAAAAGTTGATATGGTGAGCGTGACATGGTGATGGTGGGAAACAGACTCTTAGCTAGGCGCTCAGGCATTGTGTTGATCCCTGCTGCAGAGTCAATCTGTACTGGGGTTCTGACAAAGCTGTCCCCCTTGTCTGATAAGAGAAGGTGTGCAAAATACTTACGACCCTTCCTTGCACCGGCCTGAAATGCGTCCACATCACCAAGTGAGTAACACTGTTCGTCGTACTGATCATGAGGGTAAGCACTCTCAGGTGCGCAAGCCTGGTCGCCATCAGCTTGAACTGCATGGACACTGTGTTGCCGGGCTCGATCATCGGTCGGAGGTTTGTTCGGAGTTCCATGATAACCTCCCCTCCCTCGGCGGTTCCTACGTGACTGGCCAGCACCACGGCCCTGGGACTGTGGAAGGCGGTTATCCCCCTGTGTCTCGAGACAGACGCGGGAGAAGTGATCATTACCGCCACACTTGTCGCAAGTCTTTCCTTTGGCAGGACAGTTCGACCAGGGATGTGGGCCACGTTTGTCACCACACCAGTGGCATGTGCCGCTCTCACGCCTCAACTGCATGTCCTTGTGGGCCTTTCCCTGGGCCGCCCAGTTGACCGTCTCGTCCGTTCTGCCACTCGCCTCGCCAATGAGCTGATTCGCTCTTTTAGCCGCCTCAAGTGTCTTGGCCTCCGCCACCACGTCACTCAGGGTCTTCTTTGTGTCGTCGGCTTTGACATGGCATTTTAGTAGATCAGCCCGTATGTCACTGTTCCGGAGTCCGAAGATAAATTTGTCGGGACTCATGTCATCCGTCAAGGCATCATAGCCACAAAGGCTGCAGTCACGTCGTACATGGGTCTCCCAGTCTTGTATAGACTCGTGAGCACCTTGTGTGGCCAACCAGAAGGTGAATCTGTCCGTCAATAGCGAGGAAGTGGCCGTGCCGGTGTAATGTATTCTGAGCCGTTCCATCCAGACCCATGGCTTTGCCTTGTCTGCAACCGGAATCTGGGGCTCTATGCTGTACCGGATGACCTGTAGTGCCTCATCCGGCATGGACGATCGGAGCGCCGCGATCTCCATCAGCGGCTTGGCATAATACTCGACTCTATGAGTCACCGGGTCCTTGGCCAAATCTCTGTATTCGGCCTCTGTACAATAGTCATGAAACCTCATCTCAAAATTTTTAAAGTTCTCTGAGATGTTCCCTGACAGGCTAAGTTCTGGTTTTCTAGGCCTAGACATAGTGTAGATGAAGGTGGGTCCTGATCTGAGCTGGAACAATTAGGGCTACTAGTGTGCTAATTACTATAGATCTGGTGCAATTAGGCCTACACTATAATTTCCACTTCCAGACAGTCTGAATGAAAATTGAAGGTGATACCCACTTGTGACTTGCTGTTGACTCTGGCTCTTGACAGCTCCTGTGTTTGAAACTGACCCCACTTCTGACACCAAGTTGGAGCATACAAGCTGTGAGTCAGAGTGATGTTAGACTTCTTTATTATCAGTTGAGTTACCAGTAGATCTACATCAATACATGTTGGGACACTGTCTGCCATGTGCGCTCAAGTCCGCCATCTTGGATTCTGGTGTCGCACCTCCGATGCGCCCCCCAACAACATTGCCACTGTCCTGCATGTTTTTGCAAAGACTGTTTAATGCAATATGCCCTCTGCCGATGTGATGCATGAATGCAGCCCTGGTCCGTATTTATGCATCATGCTGTCCCTTCGTTAATGTATCAACACTGTATAGAGTGAGCAACTACCAGACATGGTGTGAGAATTGTCAGGGCTGCATTCATGCCAGGTTTGGGGTCAAGATCATCTGTAGCACATGCTGCCCTGCGGCCGACCAACATGGCGAAACAGAAACAGATGGTGTCGCTGCTGATGTTAGTAGTAGTAATGCGAGTGATTATATCCACCATTTTGCTGTCATACGTGTCAATCATGTTTATCATGTATTACATTTTCATGTATTGTTATCATATTATGTTTCAAGATATCTTATCAGAAATCCCATTCATTATGAAAAAAGATGTTTCGATTATGTGATTATTAATATGGTTTTTGATGCTGTCAACACTTTCGTTTTTGTTAATTCTTCCAATGTCAAAATTTTATATTTAAAGTTGGTGTAAAATGTGCACAATATTCATATGATGCTTATCATCTAGAAATCATTATAATCAAATAATATTTTCATATGTATATAGAGCCCGCAAATAGATGTTTTATTAATGCTTGATTTCAATGAGTGTCACCGGTGGAGAACTGGCTGAATAACTAACTGTTTGCTTGGATATTCAGGCTCACCAGCTCCCACAGGTACACCTGTATTTAAAGGTAAACCAGTAATATCCGGAAAACCTCTTCATACAGGTAATCCAGTAGTAACAGGTTCACCGGGATTCATTGGTTGACCTGGTTGACATGATTCATTGGTTGACCTGGTTGACCTTAACAACTGGTGATCCAGGGACAGCTGGTTCACCAGTATATGATGGTTATCCAGCAGAAACAGGTACACCATTGAAAGGTGTTCCATCTTATACAGGCTCTCAGGCTTTTACAGGTTAACCTGCATATAAAGGTATACCACTGAGTATGTCTATTGCTGTGGAATTTTCCATACCAATACTATCACATTCTCTCAACCAAACCTTGCCCTTCCGGTCAGGTGTACTAGTCTCTGTCCCACAGTAAATGTTTACACCACTCCCATTATTTTTTGTTCTGTTTTATACACCCATCAGTTCATTATTTAAATCAATGCAGTCAATGACACACACACCATTCTATCTTTCACGGTCAGTGTAGTAACATCTTTATTTCATCGCTCTTCATCTACATAGAAAAGTACTACAATATTTTCTCATAATGAGCTCTGAGCAATTGACACCAAATCAGACAGGCAATCACGGAGATGTACCAAGGATTTCAATGGAGGAGACAAATTCCGATCCGTATTCATCCAAATCAGAGAGCACCATGGATGAAAATATAGTCCGTATCAGCAAAACCTGACCTCCTGGGAAGACTTGTTGTGGTGGACTGAAGAAAGTAGGGCACGTACAGGTGAGTGGTGGAGTGTAGGTGGGACTTACATAAGGTGTGTCAGTAGAACAGGTGTGGGCGTTACAGTAGGTAGGGTAGTGTGGTGGGGGAGATATGTAGTAGGTAGGATAATGTAATCTGCCCAGTGAGGGCCATGAATGACAAACCATGCGCGCATGGTCACCCCATATGTTAACAAACTGTTAAATACATCCCATAGTATATACTTATGAAACTTTGCTAAATATTAGGATAACTGAAATCTAAACAATGGTACTGCAAGGTTTATGTTCTAGGACCTCCCTTGTGGGATTTAAAAAAAAGTTTTATTAGGTTGAATAAATACAGATACATCGAAATAAATAAATGTAAATGTATCTAAACCCAGCACGGGCGCATTGCCCTACTCCCGTTTATAGAACCTCTCATATTCCTTCCATTAGCAATCGTACATGTATAGGATTATGTATTCATATCAAAATATCCTGACTTGGTCAGTAGTTGGGCTTGGCATGATCAATCTCCCGTTTATGTTTTTACCGTATTGGCCTGTATAAAATGCTAGGGCTTCAAAAGAGTGCTGGTCTTGAATAAGTACTGGAGTACAGGGGTATCAAAATATTTATATATTCATACATTATATGATAAGTGTCTGCATACTTATACGGACCAATACAGTACCAACTGAGGGGACACACAAACCAGTTAGAATGTTATAGTGGTTACAGGATGATGTCAAATGTAGCTATTGTTTATAGATGGGTTTAAAGATGGGTTAGGAGCCAATTTGGGGATCAATGTTTTTGTATTCACAATACTTATATAAATGTGTGGGTATGTGCAAACTGTTTAATTCTTTCTGCTACTCATAAATGCATCAAACATGCAGGTAAACACGGTGAGAACAGGCTAGAGGATCCAACCCTTTCACATTTTGGGGGTCAATTTATATTTTTCAGTTACACAATTTTTTTGTATTCATAATACTTATGTAAATGTGTGTGTGTGTGTGTGTGTGTGTGTGTGTGTGTGCAAACTGTTTAATTATTTCTGACATTCATAAATACATCAATCATGCAGGTAAACATGGTGAGTTTAGAGTCAAACTCAAACTCAATACATCAAACATGCAGGTAAACATGGTGAGAACACGCTAGAGGACCCAACCCTATTATATTTGTGTTGGGACTCAATTATATTAAGTGGTGTATTAATGATACCATTCATGTAGACACTATGATCACAAACCCACTGTGTGAACTGCAAAATAAATAATCTAGCTGAGTTGGCTCCTATCCCATCTTTAACCCTTTAGGGCCAAGCATCAACTATAGTTGAGGCCATTGCTGGTCCAGCATCGACAATAGTTGATACCATGGGTGGCTGAGCATTGACTATAGTCATCATAACTCAATGGGATTTAGCATAGGCCCAGCCTTTAGGGAATTTTTTTTTTGCAAAACATCTCGCCACCACCACCAGCAAATATTAAAACTTATAGTAGGATATTATGTGGCAGTGATTACAGTGGTGGTTATAAGTCTATTTGAATAAGTTAAAAAAACACCTACCTTCATTCACTACATAATTATATGATGATGAAGATAGAAGACTATCATTTTTTATTAATAGAACACTACTGTCCCTTTGAATCTTACTTTTACTAACACAGGATTAAAGTAGTGGTTAGTATTGGAGTAACTTTAATGAGTTATTTTACTACCTCAAGCCCACCAGTGATAAAGGTGTTGGAGGGGACTGGGGGAAATTGGAGATTCATACACTAGAATCACTCCTAAACTAGATGGAGTATAGCTAAAATAGAACTGATATTCTTACAATAACAAAGGGTTGTATATGTTTAGGAAAGGGGCTGAACTGCTTTATTATTATCATTATTATTATTACTAGAATCCGAGAAAAGCGATGTGATATTGAAGTGAGGAACATCTACATTGCACTATGATCATTCTTTTAATGTATATAATTGTGTTTACACATAATGTACATTCATGAATAACAGCTTCTACAGATAGAAAGTGTCATGAAAAAGCTGGTAAGGTATCCTTAAGTTACACCACACACTATGGAATCCTCCCTGGAAGTTGATATTTTTGTACTATTATATCCAAGCAGTACGCAATTTAAAGGATGTTAACCAGACTAAAGGCATCCTCCTGAAATGAGGTGTAGCTTAAGTGTGGCACTCACAGCTGCAATGGAGTCTACATGCAGTGGTTTTAGTTAATTTACTAATTGCATGTTTTTGGTGTTATTTTGGAATTGGAAAAGGTTTTTGTCACTTTAGATATCTCTACTCTTGTCAAAGTATTAACATCAGAAGGTGATTGGTGACATTTTAGACACTGTTGATAACATACATAAAAGACATATATTCTGAAATAGCGGATGATCATTATGTAGCCACAGTACAATTCAATGAGGCAGATATTAAACCCAAACCTTTTGCCTTGTGTTTTCATAAACACAGTCTTATACTACCTGCTGTACACTTTTGCATGTATAATGCACTGATGTCAAAGCTTCAAAAAACAAAGTTGCATGCCATGGTCTCCGATCTCTCTAGGAACATATATGCAGTCAATATAAATGGCATAAATATGACAGAAATCCATGCATTAGCATGTATAGGGGTCTCCCTATAAATATATGATTAAATAGAGCTACAGCGTGGTGCATTTTGTTTTACCTTAAGCAGAGTTTATGTTAAACCATTGAATTCAATCGATTTGTCATCATTATTTGTATAATGTTATCATCATGTATGACCAAATGTCATGGATCATCCGGATTTGAGCTGCCAGGGGGCTCCAAATTAAATTTTCGAGTAAGGATTCAATTTCTTTTGTATAAATAGTATAGGTGTTAGGGATTAGAGACCATATATTTGGGTAGGTTAAATACCATTATTAGGTCTACAGTACAGGATCATATGTGAGAGCACCAGTTTGCATGTAGACACGACAGATCCCTCTTTCATAAGTGTATAGCTTTTAGTAGGTATAAGGCATTCATTTCTATTAAAAATGGCACATATCATAGAATTATTGTACAAGAAGGGCTGCAATAAGGTGGGAATTCAAAGGACATAGTATGAATCATGTTATAATGATTGAAAGGTTTATAAGGAGGGCTCAGTCGTGTCTACTGTGATAACTGATGTATGACAAAGCATTCTGATCTATTAGGCCACAATTACCAGCAAATTCCTTTTTAAATATGAATAATACATTCTAAATTATTATAGAAATAACTTTAGATGACCATAATGTCTTCTCTTATTACCTTTTCACCCAAGGGCTCAGTCGTGTCTACTAGGGCTCAGTCGTGTCTACTAATACATATTGGGCTATAAATGTTATTATGGCAGCTGTAGAATATTGTTGCTAACAGGCATTATTCCTTTGATATTAGCGTATATGTATATGTTATAACAATTAATAAAGTATATAATACATGGAGGCTATGAGTGGAAGCATGGGCTCAGTCGTGTCTACTGTCAAACTACCCCTAACACACAGTTAAAAGTCAATGGGCTCTACAGGGTAGGCTATTGGAGCTAGACTTACAATTTCTTTTACTTTATATAGGCACATAATATTCGCTTATTATGCCATATTTCAGTCATCTTTATACTTTATTAAAATATAAGTAGGGCCATGTTTTCTTTGGGCTCAGTCGTGTCTACTTAAAACTACCCAAGTACTGAGGACCACACAACATATTTACCATATAGCTCATATAGGCATAGATGGTGTTAAAATGTTACCCATCATATAGGGGACCTGCAGCAAAAACGATATATGCAAATAGTTCTATAAATAGAGCAGTACACACAGCAGAATGTCTATTCTTTAGATTTTATTTAATAAAAAGGCTCATTCTAGGTGCATTTGACCCTCTGGCACCATAAATTAGGGTCTGGCATAGGTGAAACCATGGTTTCCCTCATAGATCTAGCCAAGCCGGATCATACTAGTCCAAAGATTCAACTTTATATGACATATGGAATATTTTATTAAGGGGAGAAGAAAAAAAGTTCAAATCAGGACGATCTGTGACATTTGGTCGTATAATGACACACCATATTATTACCTGTAGTGGGTAGGTAGTGGAGATGTTAGTGGAGATGCAGATCAATGATATAATTATCTCATAACAAAACCTGCCTAAAATCATAGGTCTTATATGTTGATTCCCCAACTCCTCTCTCACCTCTACTACCTACAGTATTACATGACCATGATTTGTTAACCCTTTAAAGCCAGACAAATATATTATAGGCTTGCTGTGGGTTGCTAGACCTTTCTGACAGGAATTTTCCCTGGGCTGTGCCTTTGCTAATTCCCATAGAGTTATCCTGAGTATAGTCAATTCTAGGCCAGCCCTCAGCTATAATTGATGCTTGGTGAGTCATGGCATCAACTATAGTTGATGCTCAGCCATTCTAAGGAATAATATATCCTGAACTACTACTATCTCAAATATTAGAAGCATTTCAGTAAGGATAGAAAGGAAAATCATCATTCATTGGTAAACAATAGTGGTAGAAGAACCTAGATTCTGCATAAATCTTGCCAGCACCTTTAACATTAGGATCTTTAGGCATTATTTTAGGGTGTTGTTCCATTTGTTTGTGAGGCTTTGACCTGTTAAACTGAAAATTACATAGGGTTGTAGACAGGATTTTATCTGGCCACTCTACTTTTCTTGCACAGTAAACATGTCTTAGGGAACATACTTGGGAATGACCTTAATTTTTACAAAGCGGCATTACATTAAGAAATTTAGATATGATTCATGGTGAAGATAGACACTTGTTGCTAACTAATTATATGATGAGACTAGGGACTCATTAAATGAGTTGATGGCATCAGAACTACATCAGGTTAGATGATAACTACTAATGATGAGTATGACCTGTTTTGACATGTCAATTGGTACCCTGTGTAAACACCGAATCTTAGGGAAAAATGTATCTGCTAGCTGAGTTATGTAGTTTTCATAGGGATATGTATTTAAGGTGAAGTATTTTCTGTGAGGGAAATGGGTGTTAACTAGCTGATCAAAGCAAAGTCAGATGTATGTGCATCATGGGATAGCACACACAAAATAATTATTATAAAATTATTTTCTTCTTATATCACTTGTTTTTTTTTTAAATGAGTGAGTCTTTACATACACAGCACAAGTTCTTTTCTGCATATTTCCTTGCTTTTCATCACCATAGAAACGCAGTAAGTGAAATACACCACAGTGCAGTGAGAGAAAATGCTGGTAAATTCCCAACTGTTAACTTGTGCAAGTGTTGGATACAGAAAGGTTGCACAATGAACTTTAATCTTTGCATATGTTCTATCAATATCAAGTCAAGATGGCACCACAGATGGAGCTGCCTTGGCATATGGCCAATTGGATAACACAATTCTGGCTGCCTCAAGTCACTACTTGACATACAGTGTACAGTCGCTGAGAATGTCTATAGGCGTGTTTATATATATCAGCGATATAAAGTACAGGGATTCGCAAGTAGGCCTGCTGGCTCACCCTCAGTGACATGGCTGACAGTAGCGCCACCTCCAGGGAGGTGGCAAAAAACGGAACTACATGTGATAAGTGACCTATGGGGGAGAGTTTTTCTTTGCCACTTAGAATTTTCGTATCGAAATAATTCAAAGATGATTGGAAAGCCCTGATTTCATACTTTGGAACTGAAAAGGTTTCTATTTGATATCAGATAGGGAACAATTTTTTTGGGGGTGGGAATTTCGGTGATTTTTTGGAAAAATTCCAAAATTTGGGGGCCCTATTGTCAAAACACCCCATTCCAATATTGTAATAAAACATGGCCAGTTAAATACTACACATCAAGATCTTTCTAGCACATTTTGAATCAAAGTGCTCCGATAATTCTAAGTAGGATAAAATAATTATCTCCAGTTGGTCATTATCAGAGAAAATGTCCGGTTTGAAGGGTGACGGCCTGGTCGGTGACCCAAAGGGGAGAGTTTTTCTTTGCCACTTAGAATTTTTGTATCGAAATAATTCAAAGATGGTTGGAAAGCCCTGATTTCATACTTTGGAACTGAAAAGGTTTCTATTTGATATTAGATAAGGAACAATTTTTTTGGGGGGTGGGAATTTTGGTGAATTTTTGGAAAAATTCCAAAATTTGGGGGCCCTATTGTCAACACACCCCATTTCAATATTGTAATAAAACATGGCCAGTTAAATACTACACATCAAGATCTTTCTATCACATTTTGAATCAAAGTGCTCGGATAATTCTAAGTAGGACAAAATAATTATCTCCAGTTGGTCATTATCAGAGAAAAATGTCCGGTTTGAAGGGTGACGGCCTGGTCGGTGACCCAAAGGGGAGAGTTTTTCTTTGCCACTTAGAATTTTCGTATCGAAATAATTCAAAGATGGTTGGAAAGCCCTGATTTCATACTTCGGAACTGAAAAGGTTTCTATTTGATATTAGATAAGGAACAATTTTTTTGGGGGGTGGGAATTTTGGTGAATTTTTGGAAAAATTCCAAAATTTGGGGGCCCTATTGTCAACACACCCCATTTCAATATTGTAATAAACATGGCCAGTTAAATACTACACATCAAGATCTTTTAGCACATTTTGAATCAAAGTGCTCGGATAATTCTAAGTAGGACAAAATAATTTTCTCCAGTTGGTCATTCAGAGTGTAATTTGCATCACTGCCAGTAGTTCCTTATTCTCTCACCAGGTGACCCATGGCAGAGAGATTAGACTGCTATGCTATGGCGATTCTCATCCATTGTACTATACCCCATGTATATATATATATATATATATATATATATATATATATATATATATATATATATATATATATATATATGATGTATCTTCCTCATTCACAGTGTGTGTGTGCATATAGAATCAGTTAGAGTAGTGAGCTTTGGTTAAGTTTGTCAAGATGATGAAGCCTGCAGAAACAAATTGTATGAACAGTATAGATAAGTATCAGAGTTGCGCATAGTGCATTATACATGATACTCAGCCGTGATTGTCCAACACAATGCATATATATATGTCAAGAGAGAATTTGGGAGCTCTTGATGAATGTCTGAGAAATGGAGCCTATGTGAGCTTGCCTTTATGCTCATTGGAAAATTGAATGGAAGGGAGGTCGTTGATGTGCCAATGCTTATAGCCTGATTTACAATTCCATAATCTAGATGTTAGTCAACTCCCTGTTTCAGCCAGTCAGTAGCCACATGCTGAGGAAGTGATCTGTAGTGCCAACCAAAAATGAATACCTGATATGGACAGTGTTGACATCAACCTCAAGAACGCATCCATCATTCATATTTAAGTGCTTGTATACATCCATGTAATGTCTTGTCTAGCAGTTAAGTTACAATAACTTTAACTCAACTTTTTTTCATAAATTGGCACTTAGCTTAGATTAGTTAGTATTTGACAAGAAGGGAACTTTTATTTAATGCTGGCACAAATATAAAGGGTGCATGCTTGTTGCATGAAGCCTAGTAGGGATAGCATCAAAACTGACACATCGAACATGCATGTTCTTGGCATGTTCTTGACCTAAAACAACATGTTCTTGACCTAGAACCTCCACCCATGCATGTAGTCATCACCTTTCTACTACTTAGCATGCAATATTTTGGATAGACATTTATTTGAAAGCATTTAGTTTCTTGAATATTGTGCGAGGTCAGAGAAGACTCTTTGTATTGAAATGTATTTGGCATAGCATTATTACTCAGGAATTTTTTCTCCTCGATCCTGTGCTCCATAATGCACTCCACTGTAAACCAATATTGCTTACTGTTTTATTCAGGGTTTTGTTCTGGATCTTTTTTCTTTGAGCTGGGCACAATATTTTCATCAGTGCTCTTGCTGGGTGTAGTCTCATGTAGTCCCCTGAGCTGCAAGGGGGATACTGCAGCCACAGTTTCAGTGTTGATTTTTGACTCCCCTACTAATTCAGGATTGTTCTCTTTGGTTGGACCCTGCTTCACATGTGTTAATTCAATGACTGTTACCCAAGTGTTATACTTGTCTGGCCAACCTAGCCAGCTGACATTAACCTCCTGCCTCACCTTGTTACCATAACCTACAGTCCTGTGACTCAGGATTGCTTCTACTTCATATATACTTTTTCCTTGGATGCTATATATTCTGAGGTAGCTGTCTGTTTGTGTGGATACTTCTTCTGTATTGCAGCTCTGCTGGTGAATAGTCTGGTTCAGTTGATGCAGTGGGTGCTTGGGCTTCTTTTTCTTTTATGATTCTCGTCTCTTTCACTACTCTGGGAGAGCTTTCTCTCATGGGGCTCTGCTGCATTAGATTTGTTCTGAAAGCTGCTATCTGTTTAGTAAATGCTACATCCCTCCCCTGATAAATCTTGTTGATCCCTACAGGGGATATGTTTATCACATCCGTTGATGCATTGAAATGCATGGGTGATTGCTGGGTGATCTTTGGCCCTTCACGCTCGGGTAAAACATCTCTGATTAAAAAATCTTACTAACTTGCCACATCTTTATTCTCATATAGACATTCCTCAGACCATTTCATATTGCTACTCTATAGAACATCCAATGTACTTAGAAATGAAGCAGTTACTTCCTAATATAACATTTCATAGGGGTCTACCCTCTTAAGAGTTGATACACAGTCTTAAGCATGGGGCCCACCATGTTGTTATTCTAGATGATCTTATAACACAGCTGCAAAAGTCAGTCGACATGTTAGAAATGTTTATTCTGGGGTCTCATCATCTTAACATTAGTGTCTTTTACTTAACACAGAACATTTTTCACCAGGGTAAATACAGTAAAACAATATCTCTAAATACACAATATCTAGTGTTGTTCAAAAGTCCCCGTGACAGCAGTCAAATAAATTACTTAGCACGTCAGGTTTTCCCTTCTACTCCTCAGGCTTTAGCAGAAGCCTACCAGGACGCCACAGAGAGTGAACCATATGGTTATCTTTTTTTACCTTACTCAGGAATGTAAACAGATTTTTTGCGGACGAACACATATCACACCTGAACATTACACCATATTGTACACACCTCTAAGGTAAACGTTCTCTCTCACCAGGTACAAATCATACATGTCTTTCCATATAATGAAATATCATACCCCAACAAGGAAAATACAAACATCATAACAAATTAACTTAATATGAGCTCTGACAGGTTTAATAGAAACATTCAGTTTCTACAGTTTATAGCTAAACCACCCAGTCATAAGCAACGTCAGTCTATGATAAAATCAGCAGCACAAGATCAAGTGCTCGCTATATGTGAGATCATACTACACGCATTGGAAGGCAACATCGAGCTTACTCCTACTGACATCAAATCAATTGCTGTGTACAAAAAGGACCTCTGTAGAGCAGGCACCAGGAACCGTACTCCCTGGACATCACGCCGTGCTATACTGCTCAAAATAGGGAAGGCTGTATCATATATTGTAGAAACAACATTAAAGTAACATGAAAAATATACAAAAGCTTGTCCTTGTATCATTTACAGATTATAAGCTTCTCATAAATTCCAGTCAAACACTGACAGAAAACACAAATAAAACAGCAGAAAAAAAACAATATTACTGCACCACATCATAATACTGACAAGGAATCTAAAGAGGATTTTAATGTTGACGATTTTGTATCATACCTTAAAAGGTGTGAAGAAACACCATGTGACACATTACATAGTGGGGCTCACAGTAAACCCAGCACTATTAACACTGAGGTTATTGAACCTCAGACCAAAAAGATCAAGAGGGAGTGGTTGATGCTATAAATGGCTCAACGTAAAAGGGGCCGAAAGAACAAAGGATGGGAACTTGAGGGTGTTAAAAGAAATTACTATAATATCTCTATACCAGGTAGCTTCAGTGGTGTCAACAAGACTGTCATACCTAGTAACACAAAATCTAAAAAACATTTAACAGAACAGTTCAAAACATGGTTAAATGATCAGTCTACACATCTACGTTTCTCTCAGCCAGGTAAACTCAAGGTGCATTCCAGAATTATTTCACCAGCAATAAATGACATGTGGGATGCTGATTTAATGGACATGCACATATTGAAACGTTACAATCAATGTATCACATTTGTTCTGCTTTGTATTGATATATTCTCACGTCAAGTTCACACAGAACCACTTCAAACTAAAAATGCAGACGATGTGACAGCAGCTTTTGAGAAGGTGTTTCTCACATCATCCCCATGTGTTCTACGTAAAAAATACTCTATACCGAGTACAAACTACTCTTTTAGTGCCGACAACATCTACCTGGGTAACGTGCCATCCAGAATAATTTGCGGCTTAGTTTCTCAAAAAGCTACAGTATGGTGATATACTAAAAATCCGTATAACTTTCAACCATTGAAGATCAAACACTTTAGTGTTACAGTACATGGTGAAAATGTACCTCAAAAATCACTACTGATGAAGTTTGACCCTACACACAGTAGGAAATCATCTTTCATCGAGACCTACATTGCTCTGTATGGTAGGGAACGGTACACAGATGGGAGGGACGAGGGGTTATACATTACAAGATCGGGATTCAATAGTGGACACACACTGTTTGCATTTGACCTTGAACCGGATGTCAGAGAGGAGGTGGATGGTTCTATATGGTCTACTATGAATAAGACAATTTTTCAATTCAGATGGATTTTGAACAGGCGCTGCCCGAAAGTGTTTCCTTAATACTGTATGTCTCTTTCCCAGCTCTTTTTAAAATTGACAGTAACAGAGCTGTAATGATCATGTCATAAATAACTATATGTAGGATAACATGTGATATTGTAATGCCATAAATAAACTTAACTCTATGTACAGTCACATCATGTGAATCAGGACCGGGTTATGACATATGATATGCCTCACATTCAGATATCAGAAACTGAGTTTCTAGGGTACAGAACGTCTATTTCTTTTCACTAAGGAACGTGTGCTGTGTGCAGGTGAAGAGTTGAAGCTCAGTATGGATGAAGTATCCAGCTCTAGGTCACTCCTCCTCCTCCTTCTCTTAATACTGGTGGAAGATGTGACAGAAGAAGCTGCACAAGTGGAGGCAGAATCTGTCACATGTGGGGGGTCAAGTTTAAATCTGCGGAATAAAATTGACTTGTCCGGCTTGGCGGACATGATGTCCGCGCTGTCCCCCTCCAGCAACACCTGTGACCCAAATTCCAGCACTTCAGGTAATATGACAGGATCACTTTCTGGCTGCTGTACCTGGGGTACATTGTCAGTCTGACTAGACAACGGGGTAACATCAGGCAGAATGTAAACTTGACATGCCATATGACATACTTCTGGTTTTATCTCTGCCTGGCACCCGAACTGAGACACATCTGGCTTTATCTCAGTCTGGCATCCAAACTGATTTACTTCAGGTTTTATCTCAGTCTGACATCCTATCTGATTTACCTCGGGAGTTGTTTCAGTCTGACATCCAAACTGATTTACCTCAGGCTTTATCTCAGTTTGACATCCAAACTGATTTACATTAGGTATTGCTTGACAACAAAACTCAGTTGTGTCAGGCTCAGCTTGACACCCGAACTGCTCTGTCTCCTGTACTATGTTAACCTGACAGGCAAAATCTCCTTCATCGTGTCGCAACTCTGCTTGACAGGAAAATTCATCTGTGCTAGGTAGTATGCGAACTTGACATGAAAACTCGTCAGTGTCCTGTACTATGTCAGTCTGAGTAGCAAACTGTGTGACATCTGGCTCCACCTGTGTCTCGCACTGTGCCACAGCCACAACAGCTTGGGATGCACTGTCTTTTACACTTTTCACACTCTCCTCGGAACCCTGCACAGCAACGTCTGTTGTGTCTGGCTGCACTTGTACACTCGTTGGTCGGGTGGACGCAACCGCCTGCACCCCAGCCTCCGTGACATTAGGTCTAAAAAATATAAAGAAAAAAAGACATTTGTGTTACACTGTAACAGGTGTATAAGAGAGGTAATGCATGTACAATAGACGTATGGCATGAACTGTTTACACATACAGCTGTACCAAATTTACTTTGTATCACCATTCTATATATATATAACGTAAATCAGGTATAGCATGACATATTTTTACATGAATGTGTATTTTTCATGATGTAGTTAGATCAGTCGATATTTTCAATGGACATGGAAATGCAGACCAAAAATACCGATGACAGCACGCAGTTATGTGGTGACGCGGCTATTTTTACCTCATTTTATCGCACATGTAAAATCAGAGGAAAGTGATTAACTGACCTGTACAGTATTCCGGAGAAAGTACGGAACAGTGCTCTGACCTGTGACTTGATTACAGTAATACTATAATCCATGATGATACTGGTAGAAATGTACTCTTTTTTTCCCCACCCTTTCGGAATACTGAGCTGCGTAAAAGCTGTCCAACGCCCGAATGCTTGTGAACGGTTCCACAGCGACAATACAGGTGGCTCTGCTTTACTATATAAGTCGACCGTGACACACTAGGAGTCACTAATGGCGGATAGGAAGCCCGCAGCACCTCCGACCTAGCTTCTCTCTGTTTTTCCCGCCTGAAATATGGCGCCTGTCTCACCTGCGATATACATTTTTTGTGCTAGTAAGAAAATTATATAGATAAGCAGCTGTAACGTTGCTCTGTGTCCATCCTAGAGTGACTTCTTCTCATGGACTGGCATTGCAAACTGTCATGAAGCATTTTATAAAACTCTCATAGACTAATTCCTAATGATTAGGCCTGAAGTTTTGACACTAAGATGATATTGCTGATTGGACATGGTACCAAATTTGGCATGGAACCATATTGAGCATAGAGTTAGGTATAGGTGGATAAATGGACAGAAAATACTGGGATAAATGAGTTAAATTACACAAAAAATCTTATAACCATTGTTTAGGCACTGTATTGAAATGACAGTGATGTGCTGTATTCTGTTCCACTGGGTGCCAGACTTTCACTGTTTCAATCACAGTGAACTTAAAACAACAGTGACCGTTATTTTTACGATGAAAGTCCAGCACCCAGTGGTACCAGTGAATCCCCGTTATTTTTTATGGAATTGTAATAAATAATTACATCACACAAAACCCAACACAAGGAATTTATTTTTCAGTTTTTATTTGAAGTGTTAGTTTTCGTAGACATTTTTTGGAGTTTTTTTGTTGGTTTGATCTTATGTTGCTACGTTTCGGTTCCTTTATGAACCTTCATCAGGCAAAGATGCTTATAATAAATGTACAGTTGACTGAGGTACTATAAATGATCACATTTTGAGTTGGTTTCCATGGTGAGCAAATATCACCAAATAGTAAAATTCTGGTGATATGTACAATTGATAGTATTACCTCATAGGTTTAGACATATACTAAGTACCAGTAACAATTAATATTACAATATAGGTAACACAATGTAAGGAACAGCATGAGCATCAACACTTTACATGTCAGTAAACTTGTGACTAATGTAATTTAAGTCATTTTAAAGACATTAATAAGACAATTCGGAGCTTGGGTAGCCTTTACTGGGGTGCTTGGGTAGCCCATGAAATAAATAAAAAACATGCAAGCATGAAATTTAATTTAGTTTTTTTTTGGCGATTGTCAGTGTTTGCTTGGTGAGTCGGTTAGTACCCTTTGTCCTGCATTCCCTGCAGCATGGATCTTGCCACATGGTGGTCATTACGTTGGCTGGAAGACAGCACAACAGTGACACCATCTACAGTGAAGCGGTAATTTACCCCAACAGCAGAATTTACGACTGAACAACCAAGTAGACTTGAAGGGATGACGCAGCGATAATGAGATTGTGTAGATGCATCACCATGATGACATCAGTTAGTAATGCACCAACTGTGAGTGTATGCTGATGAGATGACTGCCATGTGAAAATGATTGGATGAATGAATGTAAATACTTCACTCTGATTGGGTGAGATTTTAGTGGTTATACTGCTCCACATGGTTAAACATCCATGCATGAGTTCAAGTGTGATCAGTAGCTGCATGCTAGACGCAGGATGCAAAGCAAATATATTAAAGTGATACGACTCATTAACCACCATGCATGAGATGACTTATACATTACTGGATCAGGAGAGGAAATTGGATATATTGAACAGGACAGGCCATGATCTCATGAAACGATTAAGTAAGTTTCATTCTTGCATTTAAAACTGTGTTTAATTTTACAGAAATGTCCTTTAATGCAGTATAAAAGTATGAAATGTTTTTCGTATTTTTATAATGGTTTCTAAATTGGAAAATTGTTTTGTTGTATGAGATTTCATGTGTAAAACAACTTTTGCAGCTATCAATCCCTACTTCATGACACATCTAGTGGCGAAGAATGTTGTCTCTCGATACCAGTCCTCTGACATCAATGTAAGTAGAAAGTGTCGTCATATTGCATAATTCTTTTGTAGACGAGTGATTTCACAAAGTTAAAATATAGTATGATTTAGTAGGCCTATCATCTATAATATGATATTGAATCTTTCATTGCATGATTGCTTTGATGTTTGGATGGAGATTTCTATAACATTATTCATTCCAGGCACTTCAACTGCCAAGTCAGAAGAGGTCTATGCTGCTAGACCACTTGCACTCATTAAACATCAAAAAGTTCATTGAGTTTTGTATCTTTCTACATGATGTTCAAAGACGTAGCAATATCATACAAGAGCTGATGGGACTTAACATCAATGACCTAAGAGATCAGAAAAGTAAATTCTTGCTCTAGCATTGAAAGAAAACATTCAATGGATAAAGTCACTGAAGTAAAGACTTGGCATTACATAGATCCCTGCAAAGAAGATTCTCGTTTTGGCTGAGGCTGTACAAATGCACTCAGAATTACAATTGATTTTAAACAATAACAATGACAGAAAGACTAATATTAATGGAAATGATGAGATGATGATCAGATTCTACAGTGGTGTCTATTGGAATTGCAAGTGAACTCATGAAAACATGCTTTGATTCATTGTCAGACAACATGTATAAAGAGGAGTGGATAGGCTTAGATTAAAGATAGGATAAAAAGAACTGTTTGGAGGTGAATTGATGACTGTCCCCTTCATCACATATTATCAAATGGAGTTGTTCCTGTTTTTCTTCTATCTGGATATAAATTTGCCTGAATTTAAGACATTGCATCATGTCTATTAAGGAATAAGACCTCATCTTTAAAGATAATACATTATGTTAGACTACATTCCTCATTAAATGCTAGCATTACCACAGGAAACATCATAATTTGATATGTATTGAAAACAGGATAAATATGTCCATGACATCATGATGACTAGTTAACTAGAATATGACTTGTACAGTGCAGAGAGGGGCATGCCTCAACAATTAAATACATTTAAAAATCAAGAGTTGAAAAAAAAAAGACACAGTCCAGATTTGGGCAGGATTTCTCACTTCTTAACAGCTAAAACAGGTTGTGAACTCTGTTATCTGGAAAAAACAGATGTTCTGTTAGGGCATTAGATTTACCTAAAAGAATGGTCATTGAAAATTTGAATGGATATGTTAATCCACCAGACTCTCTAAGTGTCTACACAAAAAGATGGTTCTGGAAATGTGTAACTGGATGTGTGGGGACGTCAATATGAAAGTGTTCAATTGTGTAGAATACCCTTTGTATTGAGATCATGGCACTTTCTACCATCATGCTTGGGTAGTAATCTAATCTGGTTATTGTGCCCTAAAAATACATTTGTCCTGTTCAATTTGCATGGTGTATTATAATTGATATTGTAATGTGGTTGTTATATAGCTAGATGTATAGGGTGAGCAATTGTAATAAAATCCTATATAAATAGGAATGATGTCTTGTTATTATTTATATAGCAATGTGTAACAAAAACTTAATCTTAAACTCTTGTCCATACCTTATGGAAATCACAGCACAGCACACAAATGTCAGAAATAGGGTGGTCCCTCAGAAATGTAGAGGGAGGCATTTCTCTGCAATGCCGAGAAGCACAAAACATGAGTCCCACTTTACTCTACCACTTTACTCTACCCCATCGCACCTCACCTCTCAGATAGCTCTACTTCCTCCATAGCCTCAACCATGTGAGTGTAGGCTCAACTACTATCTCGGCCTCTCCTTCTAAACTATCGCATACACAAAAAGTGGGAGAACAATTTGAAATGTTTGTTCTTAAGGTCGTGTTCAAAGTGTGAATAAAAGGGTGTTTTGATGTGTCTCATCAGTGCTGCTAAAACATATACCATACATGATTAGATCACATACCTGAATTAGTAAATAGTATTAATGATAGTGATATACCTAAACCATGAAGCAAGCTGTATGCATTGAATAAACCCCGATTGAATTTGATAAAAGTTCAAAGTATGCGCCACGTACACATCGCGTCCCTATCCTTATCTCAACTCTTATCTGTTAATATTATCTTGTTTGTTATAAAAGTTGATTGTGGAACATGTGTATGCTGGAAAATATTTTTTATTTATTGTCAGATCCCTAAAAAGAAATCCTTTTTCTCTCCCTCTTTTAGGTCACAACATAGAGTCATGTAATGACATCAATTGTTGAGACCCGGCTTACTTTGTATCATGCCCCATTCTGAAGAAGATATTTCAGAAGTAGCTGAGCCAAAGTAAACTCACCATGGGAAACCCCTTAAAGGATGGTTTATGCCATGTGTGCGAGGGAGTGATGCTTACGGGTTGGGCCCAAACAATACATGTGTATATACATTACTACAAACCAAGTTTGTGGTGTCTATCGAACTAGCCCCCCACCACCTTCCATCTACTAGTGTTATATCAATACATAGACAAAGGTGCACGAGTAGAGTTCCTCACTGAGGGTTATTTCACGAGGCGAAGCCAAGTGAAATAACCCTCAGTGAGGAACTCTACAAGTGCTCCTTTGTGTTTATTTCATGTCATTATTAATAATATTCGTCAAAATTCCATTTAACTACTCTGAGAAAGCTAATTTATAGTGATTAGGCCTACATAAACAAT
Source organism: Harmothoe impar (assembly GCA_947462335.1). Classification (NCBI taxonomy): domain Eukaryota; kingdom Metazoa; phylum Annelida; class Polychaeta; order Phyllodocida; family Polynoidae; genus Harmothoe; species Harmothoe impar. The sequence goes on from OX381710.1 coordinate 43,362,037, forward strand.
TTTTGATGATTTGACAGGCCGTAAAATACGGGCGAGGGTTATTTCATGGGGGTGTGAAATACGGCCTTCCTTGGTTAAGTCAATGGGAGTGCCGTATTCACCATGAAATAAAATCCATTATTTAAATAGAGAATGTGCATACATACATTATGACACATATTATGATATATATAATTACATGATTACTTGATGTTTTACTAGGTAAAGATGTATTACTATCCTCCGGGTCTCCTCATAATGCCTTGTGGCGCCATCTGGCGGTTTCAATCGTTAAGAGTATTATGTAGACGCTATCACACAGCAACCGTACTATTTTTGTATTATTTGCCGGGTCCCTAAAGAGGGACCCTTTCTTTCCGAATCCCAACAATATGAGTCATTATATTATAATGACTAAATTGTTGAGATGTCGGCTCCCATTCTGGCCATGGGAGGCCCCCTTAATTGGGGGCCTTTGCCATGATAGCGAGAGTTACTGTCGACCACACAATCATAAACTATATGATATTGTCAAAACCAAGGTTATGGTGTTTTTATTTCAATCCGCGAGGGTTTGCACTGCACAGCTTTGGTGATCATACACAAATACTATTATATAGCACTGATGTTTATAGTATATCATGCTATGTCAAATAACAGTACAAAAAAATTAAAACATTAATAACCTATGAAGAAAAGCGGTAACAATATATACACACTCCGCATAATGTATAGTGGCGCCATCTGTCGGCGTATAAGTAAACTACTCAACGCGCGTCAAAGCAAACGTGCGCTATGCATATTACGTCTTGTGTGCTGGTATATAGTCCAGTTTGTTTATGCACATTAGCTAGCATAAACCATCAGTGTTTTATTGTCTAAATGTATTGATGCCTAATAAAGTCCTCCTTTCTTATTACATCTGCCGTTCCAAGTGAGACAAAGAGGAAATGAAACTGTGCCTTGGTGAATGAAAACTGCTCATGTGTGCTTTTTGAAAGAAAGTTAATCTTGGAGGTGGTCATTTTACACACGAAAAAACCATGAGAGGCAATATCATTGATATAAGCCTCACCAAGATAGACCCTAGTTAACAGGCTCAAACACATTTGGCTGTGTGGTCCTGCTGGTAGGGTATATTGGACTTCTAGTTGGGATCAGATCAAATGGTGTTCAAACCCGCAAAATTTTTAAATAGCGTAAATGATTTGGCTAAAAAGGCAGAAACAGTACATATTCTATTGGGTGATTAGTATTATTGCATAAGTCTCGTGGAGCAGTTGGCTAGCTGTGGGGCTCAATGTTCTGAGTACAAATCCTGCTCGATACCCAGGCTGGCAAAGGAAAAAAGAACCCTTAAATGTAAATATCTCCTAGGGGTCTATTTCGATGTATAAAATAAACAATGTTTCCTCCTGATGATGGACAATGTTATAAACTGTTCCCACTTTTAGGTATTTCAGCTCCTTTTACCTCCCTTATATGTTTCCTCTGCACATGTATAAGAAAGTTATACATTTGCAAAGGACACATATAAGCATTATATGAAACACTATCTATACATTTTTAGCAGGCACAATTTTGTATCAACGGATACCTACCAAGGGGCATGGCAACACTTTCTTATATAGAAAGCACACGTCATACTTGTTCCCTAACGGACACCACTAATTAACAGGCGCAGTCATATACAGCCTTGAAACACTGAACTGGATTTATGCTATTTTTCGTACTCATCCATTGCTTATGTAACAGACCCCAGGCCATAAAACTTTTACTGACCTAGACAATAACCCTTTAAGGATGGCCTTGTGTATTAACACATTATTTACTTGGTCATCACGTTGCATGAATGCATCACAGGTGAGTTACTTGCTGTGGCTGCATTGGTGCATGATGACGACATATGCGATATTTTAGCGTCATACTTGTTCCCTAATGGACACCACTAATTAACAGGCGCAGCCATATACAACATTGAAACACTGAACTGGATTTATCCTTTTTTTCGTACTAATTCATTGCTTATGTAACAGACCCCAGGCCATAAAACTTTTACTGACCTGGGCATTAACCCTTTAAGGATGGCATTGTGTATTAACACATTATTTACTTGGACATCACGTTGCATGAATGCATCACAGGTGAGTTACTTGCTGTGGCTGCATTGGTGCATCATGACGACAGATGCAATTTTTTAGCAACATGATATCCTTGAATGGTTAATAACTATTGGTACACCTGCACTGTAAGGTAGTGTCAATGGTATTGGTTGCTTCAAATAGAAACTATACAGATGTAGGAAAGACTCTAATAAAGGCCTAGGTCTATTTTACCATCAACGGTAGGCCTAGGTTTACAGTTTGCCGTGATCAAGGGGTCACTTTTTTCCGGGGAGGCTTCCAATTTTAATTATATGTGTTCTGAGTTAAATAGGAGAGAAGAATGAAAGGTTTAGAACAGAGAATAGTTACTGGAAATGAAAAGTGGTGTCCAGAGAGTTTAATAGCTGTAACATGACAGGTATGATAAATGAGTATCACTAACCGGCATACCATCATTTAACGGTACACCTGTATCCACCGGTGAACCTGTTTCTGATGGTATACCTGCAATTACCGGTTTTCCGGATATTACTGGTTTACCTTTAAATACAGGTGTACCTGTGGGAGCTGGTGAGCCTGAGTATCCAAGCAAACAGTTAGTTATTCAGCCAGTTCTCCACCGGTGACACTCATTGAAATCAAGCATTAATAAAACATCTATTTGCGGGCTCTATATACATATGAAAATATTATTTGATTATAATGATTTCTAGATGATAAGCATCATATGAATATTGTGCACATTTTACACCAACTTTAAATATAAAATTTTGACATTGGAAGAATTAACAAAAACGAAAGTGTTGACAGCATCAAAAACCATATTAATAATCACATAATCGAAACATCTTTTTTCATAATGAATGGGATTTCTGATAAGATATCTTGAAACATAATATGATAACAATACATGAAAATGTAATACATGATAAACATGATTGACACGTATGACAGCAAAATGGTGGATATAATCACTCGCATTACTACTACTGATGTTCCAATCGACTCGCTTTTCGACCGAGATGTCAAACCGCAGTTACACGCTGCAGGGCGCTGACGCCCACAGCCACCTGCTTGCCCACACCCACCAGCTTGCCCACACCCGCCTGCTTGCCCAGATCGCCTTGCCCACACCCACCTGCTCGCCTGGAATTTGATTGAATAAGGCATGTGACCTATCAAAGTGGGTCAGCGTTTCCTGGAGATTGTGATTCTGCTGTCAGAAATAACGTATTGTACTAAGGGAGTGTTCATTTATTAATTACAGGGGGGGGGGTGGTGAGATTTCGTGCGGAGGGGCGAAATTTTTTTACGCCCCCCCCTCGAGAGCGCGTGGAACGTTTCGGGCCCCCCCTCGCCGAAGGCGCCGAAAAAATTTCGCCCCCCCCTTTGAACTATAGTAACGCGCGGGCTTTTTTGCTAAAAAGGGGCTTAAATTTTTACGCCCCCCCCTCAAGAGGGGTCAGAATTTTTTACGCCCCCCCCCTCAGGAGGGACCGGAAATTTTTACGCCCCCCCCCCCAACCCACCACCCCCCCTGTAAATAATAAATGAACACTCCCTAAAATGAGGTACCTGATCATTGGGAATCAGCACTGTGTGTGTATGGGGGGGGGGGGGGGTTGCCGGGGGGGGGGGGGGTTGTAAGCACTCAATCTCGGCAATTCAACATCAAAACTCACACATATTACACTCACACATATTACACTCACACATATCACACTCACACATGTCACACTCACACATGTCACACTCACACATGTCACACTCACACATATCACACTCACACATTTCACACTCACACATATTACACTCACACATCAGGGGGGGGGGGGGGACTTTGGGTAGATTTATCCAATTGAAAAAACAGATACCTGAGTCTTTTGTGATTAGGATCACACACTAAATTTTTTACAAATATATATCAAAAGCTTTGAAAACATAAAAACTAAATGAAAACAACTATATCACAAAAAAAAAGCCCTGGTTCACATGTGATATCAAACACATATAATTCAATTCAATTCAATTTTATTCACATACCATTCATTAGTTCAAAAGGGGGTGGGCGAAGTTTTTTCGAAGCCTTCGCCGGGGGTGGGGGGGGGCGAAACGTAAAAAATTGTCGCCCCTCTGAGTGAAATCTCAACCCCCCACCCCCCCTGTAATTAATAAATGAACACTCCCTTACTTAATTGTCCTTACTTTGTAGTGCAATCGTCATGTCGTATCTCGCAAACTTTTGTGCAACTGGCATGTCGTACCACGTTCTCCCTGCAGAGTCTACGCCACGTTCCCTAGCTTATGTAACGCTAGATATCTGCTGGGAGAGTGTGCAATGCATGCGGACAAAATGGCGGATTCACGACACAAGTCGCATGAATGTCCCTTTGAATTTTGTGACAAATCTTTCTCAAGACCGTCTAGATTAGCCCAACATTTATGTATCCACACATCCGAGGTAGGTATCTTGCGTTTTATATGCTTGTCTCAAATGGTTCATGCATTATATCGACAACCTGCTATTTTATGTGGGCTCTGCACCTAATATCGCTCAGACACGTTTCCCAAGACTCTTCGAATTTGATGAACTGAACTGAAGACAGTCACAGTGAAGTCCAGGCTGCCAGATTCACACTGACAGTGAAAACAGGAGGTTCTATGACAACTATAGCACTAGTAGCCTACCCGTAACTAGCCGTAACTAACGTGCCAGCCAAATACCACCATACTACCGGTAGGCTACAATACTTGGCTGGTGAGAGATCCCCCCATATCTTTGTTGGGGGTGAACTAGCGAGCCAGCCAAGTAGTTGAACTTCAACTTGAAGTACCGTCAACCATACCTACATATATTCGTACAGTCTGGGCCATGTCTCTGGTACAGTCGATTCCAAATTGACTAGGGGTGAACTGGAGCCCGTAGTAGAGCTCCTCATTGCAAGCAAAGTAAGGCACCATTGACACTTAGCTTTCCAAATTAACTTACAAGTTACATGTGTGTCTATTAATAATAATAGATATTAATACCCGGTGTTACTGTTAGTAGGCCTACATGTACAACATGTTGTTTAAACACAAACCGTCTGTCCATACTAGGCCTGGTATAGCAGCTCATTTTCAGATATGGCCCAGATCCTTTAGCAAACCAGTGGAACTGATAGATATAAGTTAGCGATGACAGTCCAATCCCTGGGTGTTGCGTATTGTATCTGCCACTATGCTAAACAGGTGTTTGTAGATTTGCCACAGAAAAGGCTCTGTATGTCAGAATCACAAGTGAGTGGCATGTACTTAAAGAGGAAAGCCTGATCTATCTATTGATGGGTGAAGTTTTATAGAAATAATGATCTAAAATATGCATATATCCATGGTTTGTTGGGAAAATGTTGGTTTCTGCCGGGCTGCCCTACATCAATATTGGGTAAAATCAGGGTAAGATTAGCATAAAACAGTGATATAAAGGGTGTTAATGTATGTTTACAAAGCACAGTGGGTTATTACCAATATAACAACATGTTTGGCTACAGTTTAAGACTAATTTGAGATAAATCCGCCAACATGTTCAGAAAATATGAGTATGTAAAGACTCAGAAGTTTGAGACAATTTTTTGAAGGAAATATTTGTTCAAGAAGCCTGATGAACCTACAGGGCTCTTCTTCATAATTTTTGGAATAAGAAAAAGTTACTTTTGTAAGGCTATAGTCCAGCGAAAATTAGCTAAACATGATTTGCCACAGTGTAAATGAGATTTTATTTTTCTAGTTCTTCACATTTTTGTGACTTTCTTGTGGAAATTATAATATATATCCCTCTAGTTAGATAATGCCACTTTTATATGTTAATCTGCTAATATTTAGCTTTAAGGAGGTACCATTGGTTTGTTGATAGGCCTTCTCAATCAAATTCTATAGATATCTATGTACAAAGGTGCAGATATGCTACGCGCACAGCGCATGGTTAAGTGTTGGTGTTATCTCAATATTTTGACAAATATACTGACCGAGAAATGGCAGAAACTATTTTACAATATTGATATTTAAAGCGCCATAGAATCTCTTCTAGTTGGAATTTTAGCTTGCTTTAAAGTGCTCTGAAAAGCTGCTTTCAATGGCCTTCGTTTGAGCTATTCCTTGTGTAGTTCTGGTGAGATGCTAGTTTGGGGCTGTCATCGCTATATAAGTGGTAGGCTACATACCCGGTATAGAGGATCTAGCCCCGCACATAGCAGGAACCACAATGACCACAGGCACAGCCTGCACAGGAGGGTAGGCCTATTGTTAGATAGCTGTTTAGGCTATGTAAACCGATAAAGGAAAGACACATGATGAGTAGAGTTAATCCATTTCTTTATTGTATCTTCGGATGTTGACCGAGCCTCAACATATGACTTCTGGGATATACCCGGTATGTTTGGGCGATGGAAGTGGGCGTGGCCTCTCAGAGTAATCATTATGTATTGTATAGGAATCCGGCCATATAGGAGTGATGATGATGGTCAACGTCACATATCACTCTCCACCGCTCAGGTGGTGCCACGCACCATTCCCTCCGACTATTCCACATTCGGTACAGGAAATGGATGATTCGCACTACTGTCAGTTCGCACCACTGTCAGTTCGCACTACTAGATGATTCGCCCTAGTCGATTCGCACTACTTTCTGGATGATTCGCACTAGTCAGGTTTCAATCAGTTTATAGAAGGGGAAAGAAGAGAGAGAGAAAAAAAGACGGGGGTTGGGGGGCAGAGCCCCCCATAACAAGACCCTACACCTAAAAAATGACATAAAAAAACGACGATTTTTCCGATTATATCCAAATAGATTCATAGTGTTCATTAACAGACATGAATTTAACATATAGTTTCGTGGAAACTAGTAGTGCATAATGCATAGTAAAAGTGGTATAGTAATAATCTGTATATAAAATGCATTGTTATGAATGAAATTCTTGTATGGGATTTATGCTATCTCGAGGAGATAATCTAAGCAGATGGGGGACAAAAAACTTGGACCGGAAAACCAGATCAATAAATGAAATGAGGTTCCCGGTGTTACTGTTAGTAGGCCTACATGTACAACATCTAGGGCCAACTGACAGTAGTGCGAATCGTCCATTCGCACTACTGTCAGTTCGCACCACTGTCAGTTCGCACTACTAGATGATTCGCCCTAGTCGATTCGCACTACTTTCTGGATGATTCGCACTAGTCAGGTTTCAATCAGTTTATAGAAGGGAAAAGAAGAGAGAGAGAAAAAAAGACGGGGGTTGGGGGGCAGAGCCCCCCATAACAAGACCCTACACCTAAAAAATGACAAAAAAACGACGATTTTTCAGATCATATCCAAATAGATTCATAGTGTTCATTAACAGACATGAATTTAACATATAGTTTCGTGGAAACTAGTAGTGCATAATGCATAGTAAAAGTGGTATAGTAATAATCTGTATATAAAATTCATTGTTATGAATGAAATTCTTGTATGGGATTTATGCTATCTCGAGGAGATAATCTAAGCAGACGGGGGACAAAAAACTTGGACCGGAAAACCAGATCAATAAATGAAATGAGGTTCATTTTAAAAAAAAAGAAAAAAAAAAGTGTAGGTGTCCCGGGGAGTAGAGGCCCACGCCCCGGGGAGTAGAGGCCCACACCCCGGGGAGTAGAGGCCCACACCCCCGGGGAGTAAAGGCCCACACACCCGGGAGTATTAGGGCGAATCATCCAGCCCCCTACTCCTGCCTAGGGGTAGGGCGAATGGTCCAGCAAGTAGTGCGAATCATCCAGGAGGTGTAGTGCGAATCATCTAGGGCCAACTGACAGTAGTGCGAATCGTCCATAATTCCCATGCGAGATGTCGCAATACATATAATACTCGATGCTTGTGTTTCCATCTCTCACCTGGCTGACAGTATATCATTGACTGTACATTACCGTACCGTTAGTACAGTCGATTCCAAACTGACTATAGTAGCCGTAGTACACGGTCGGTAGCTAGATGCACTCTTACCGTTGTTAAATGGGGCTCGGGGAATGCAGAGCCTCAGTTTAAATTTGATTATGATACAATCATACTAAAGGCCATGGCGTGTATCAGTGCACAATACTTTACCCATTCTTTTAATTCCAGAGGCCGTATAAGTGTCCAGCTGAAGGATGTGACCGGTCGTACACTCGTCCCGCTCACTTAAAACGGCACCTGGCGTCCAGCCATGTGGATGAATCAGAGGAAGAAGCCACTGCACAAATCAGGTTTGTCTTTCTGCAAAGTGGTATTTGGGTTTAACATTTCAAGCCAATGTTAAGTAAACATTTAGCACTCATATATGGTACGAAAAAATGATTTAAAAAATAATTATGGCGTAAATATAAACATCACAGTAGGATTACATATTTCCTACTTAAGATGTGACTCCTTGTTTTATTACAGCTGTAATCATGAAGGATGTCACCAAGCGTTTAAGACCACTCAAAACCTACAGAAACATGAAAATAGATGTCACAACCAACAACGGCTACAGGTAGATACATTATGTGCTATTGTAACGACGGGTTTTCATGAGAACATTAAAATAAAATATATGATTTATATTGAATAAAAAACAAGGCGTAGGAATCAGTCTAGCAATAGATACTGCTAGACTGACATCTACGCTTTTGCATTCATAAGCACCAAATGCATCGTAATCCCAATTCCAATTCCATCCAATTCCAATCAGAATATCTGTAAATGTCAAACTTAATCAAAGAAAATACGAAACTATATTATTGTATTTCCTCGTAAGAATGACTTAATAACCTCTGAATTAAAATTAACATTTTATAGTGTCCAAACGAAGGATGTGGAAAATCGTTTAGCAAGAAGACGCAGCTGAAGATCCACATAGCCTCACATGAAGGTGTTGATCCGTTCAAGTAAGTCGTTATACCAAGATAAAGAATTGTAATGCACTCTTTCAATAACTAGAATATATTGAGAATTGTAGTCTTCCAATATGTCTATGGCTCTCTTTGAATTAAATAATCATATCATGCCCCTCATATTGACCACGTTTGTTCAACAATCATAAATCAGCCAACAAATAAGCTAAATAATAATACATGTGCATGTTCAAATATATCCTGGTCTGCTCTTGATGATTTCTTTCTATAATTAGTTCTATAATACGCCTCTTTCCCCTTTAGGTGTGACTTTGAGGGGTGCAACATGGGGTTCTCTTTACCTTCCCGCCTTGCTAGACACAAGAAGGTACACGAAGGTAAGTCAGCGAAACTGAGTAGTCTGGTACATTCACCGTAATATAACGTAGGACATGTTGTAAATACCAAGGGCATAGTGAATCAAGCCATTCTGCATTTAATCCTAAACCGTCTTCCTGTGGTGTGTTGATTTATACGCTTTTGTAGGCTTTAAGGCACACCACAGATTTCTACGGATTGGAGTTTTAATATCTTTATGTTTGCAGGTTATGCGTGTAAAGAAGAGAACTGCGGTGAACGGTTCTCAGTGTGGACTCTACTACGGAAGCATATGGCTACGGACCATGTAAAATGTACTGTCACTTTATATGATTAATCATTGAAGCATGCTACATAGGATATATTAAATCTTGTTGATATTCCTCTTTTATGCCACTTTGAAACTTTGATATGATAAAATCTGGATATAGAATGCTTTAATATTCAATATGAAATAAGATGAATGACGACAGATGTTTTATTACTTTTAAGCAGGGCTAGTACTAGCTCGATCCTATGATCCTCAGGAAACCCAATTTGTACCAAATCTAGAATTTGGTTTTAGAGGTAGCGACCAACATTAATCTCTTATACCTCACTTTTTTCTACAAGCTGTCGTATGTGAAGAATGCGGGAAGTCGTTATTGAATAAACGCTGGCTGAAGCAACACCAGCGCACTCACAAGGGCACCCGCGACATGTACATGTGTCCCAAGGACGACTGTGAGCGCGGCTACTTGGAGCTGCGCAACCTCAACTCTCACTTGAAACGTGACCATGAAGGGAAGGGCCAGTTTAAGTGTGACCATGGCAACTGCGGTCGCAGCTTCTCTACAAAGGTATATATGCGGCAGAGTAAAATGAATGAGAGTCTACCAGTTTCTCCTGGAGTTCTCCTAGGGATTTGTTAGGGTTGAAAGTTTTGAAATTTCCACTCTCTTGTGTTTGGCAATGTTCTGAGCTCTATGGATTTGAACTGTCTGTGTATTTAATGGTTTGCAGTAAAGGGAAATAATCCCAATAGCTATCATAGTACAGATTATAAATGAGTAGGGATTAGTGTAATCCACAAAGCAATGAGATTAAGGAATAAAGATATGTGGAAATTGTAAATTTGGCTGTTGTATTTCCGATCTTTGCTCCATTGAGAAGTTTTTTAATATTGAAAACTGAAATGTTTATATGTGTATAAACGAATTTCTATTGTTTTCAGCAAAAGTTGCAACTACACATCCCACTCCATGACCCAAATCGTCCCGTTCCAGTGGTATGATCTATTTCTTAAGAATCTATCGTTACATGTAGATCTATAATGAAACAAATCAATAACATATATTTATATAACTACTGCACAGACTAACAGTTTGTGTACTTATTAAAAGATGATTCCCTTCAATTGTCAGGGATCATTACAGGAACAGGAATAAATACTAACCCTCTACCTTTCTCATATATAATTTGCACACCTTTGACGCCAATGTTGAAATATGCTTGTTAAAAAATAGTTGCATCATATTTAGATTTTCTTTTAGAAAAATAGTACACACCTGTATATGGCAGATTGTCTTATATTCAAATACATTATATATTTTTTCTTTCTTTCAAATGCAGAGAGTTGCGCATAATAAGCGCACTGTGGCATCTCGGATCTCCGGCGTACCGGACAAGGTTGGAAAGGCGATGGAGGTCATCCAACTACCGGACTCCGGTCTTGTCGCCGTCAAAGTGCCTGGAGAAGATAACATGGACGCTGGTCCACCCGAGCATACTTTACAGGCCTGTGATGGAGAGTCAGACAGTGAATGGGAAGAGGATGAGGATATCGCTAAACTATTGAATCAAGTCAAAAAGCCCGTCTCCAGCCTCAAAGTATCGAAAGATAAGGCCGAAGATATCGGTCAATCTAAGAAAACACCAGAGCACTCCGAAGAAGAGGTGTCCGCCACCGAATGTGAGGAGATAGGGGAGGAGGACATGGACGTTGACGTCGGGGTGGAACCTGCATTTTGTGACATGGGTGTAACTCCAATTCAATTCTCTGAGGGTGAAGATGTTAGTGAGGAGGAGGATGCAGTGTCTGAGACTGAACCCGAGGTAGAACATGTGGAGGATCACCCAGAGCATCAACAAAACAAAGACACTCGGGTATCTGGAGTTCCCGCTGAACAGGGCGGGTTGTGCATAACTTCGGTTGACGCGTCATCACCAGTCAGTAATAATCACATGCGGACACAGATATAAGTGTATTTTTTATAAGTATTTAAATATGAACGATGCTGAGAAAGTTCGTGTGCAATGATTATATGGTTACCAAACGCCATATTCAAACAAGCTTTGGGGTATCTACTGTATATTTAAAGATTAACTTAATTTTTGTTAATAACCCTGCAGAAATATTCATGTTAAAAGGCATAGATAAACTTATTTTTGTACTATCTGCCTTGCTGTTGTGTTAAGTTAACAGCATGTTCATATCTCAAACTTACAGGTGGATTGTAAGAGATCTGTTTAGCATTATTATGATGAAGTGGTATATTTTGTGCTTTTTCATTTTAGAACAAGTCTTATGTTACATTGATGATAGCAGAGTATGCATTGTCCCATTTGAAACATGAAAACATTAATTATTTTTATTTCCAAACTCAAACAGCCGATACATGGATTGTCTAGTTTAATGTTTTTGTTACCTTGTGAAGTTTAAATGCCTTCAAAGGACTTGTTAAATACTTGAGGAAAAAGTAAAATAAAGTTTACTATGTTAATCAACTGGAATTTGGTAAATCTGTAGGTCATATATTTATCTATTATATATGTGATAGTCCTGCGAAAAGCGCGCCTTTAACATCTACGGACTACAGGTGCAGCAAATGATTGATGCTGTTAGGAGAAATAAGTTCATGGTGAATGCTCTGGTATACTGAAAAACATGCTTTAGGATGTATCACCTCAGGGTAAAATAAAATAACTAACAAGCGAAGCCTACATCAAATGAGCCGCTATAGTTGGCGGACTTCCTCGGTAACTAAGACGGGGCATGTGCGGCAGGCATCCTGAACGAGTCAGGATAAACACATGTGGTGTCTCCAGACTCAAATTGGGTTGACTAGTACCATGAAGTTTGCTTAAACAAAAGTAAGCTATAAAATGTACAGTCTACACACTTTAGAATGTTATCTTGTCCGAAGATATGCAATTCCCCATTTTAATGTTTATAACCTGCTTTAGTGAGTACAGCTTTACATTGGGCTGTGATGTCCCTCTTCTCCCGGTCACTTAACGCCTTAACCCAGGCTCTAGCTGTGGCACTGGAGTTGCGCCGGTTCTCAGAGAAGGCACCTCCGTCCTTCTCAGAGTGAGTGTTAGCCATGAGCCACTCGGTCACCTGACGAGGGAGCTGCTCGTCAATGTGCTTATACACCTCCCGGGCCACCTCCAGGGGCCTGTCGGCCAGCTCCTCATAACGCACCACCTTAAACACCCCCGGGTAGGTCCTGGAGAGGCGCTCCCGGGCCTTGATATCCTCCAGCATCTTATGACACAAGAGCCGGGCCTCAGCCCCCAGGTCCTTCTTGGTGAGTCGGTGATCCTTCCTCCTGGAGGCTATAATCCCACGGGGGTCCCTCAGCTGGTGGATGACGTACACGTCTACGTCATCCCTGTGTACGTCATGGAGGAGGAGGTGCTCCAGGGTTGCCAGCCGCAGCCTGATCATTTTGAAGGCCTTTATGTTTCTAGTCTGGCAGGGTGCTTGGAGTAGGTGGAGACACCTGTGGGTGGCACTGGTGAACGGTTTGAGGCACTGCACGTAGTTCTGTACCACTCCAGCCGCGCTGCTGTTAATGAACTGTAACGCAGATAAAAGTAGTATACAACAAGATAGGGGCGCATACAATATGCACACATGAATATCTGTGCAGTACTCACCTCATTGAGTATTTTACGATAACGGTGTGTTACCCATAGTAATGCGTTGCACCTTTTCTGACTGGCAAGGCCTTTGCTCTAGTTATTGCAATATGATTCTGAACATGAATTGACGAAATGAGGCTGTTGGCCGTCTAGAAATGAGGTAGTGTTGCACTGATAATCTTAATTGCTAAAGAGGGATGGGGGGGGGGGCATACTTGAAAATGTGCCCTTGTTGGGGCCAAAGCTGAATATAACTTATAAGCTTCTATGCCGGAAGGGGTGTGGTGGGGGGGGGGGGGGGTCAATTCAAGACATTGGAGGGGGGGGGGGGGTCAGGATTAAGTTGAAGATTATTGTTGGGGTCGGTTGAAGGTTCAGAAGAAATTTGCCGTCGTGAGAACAAGCTGAATATAAGCTTCTATGCCGGAAGGGGTGTGGTGGGGGGATGGGTCAATTCAAGACATTGGAGGCGGGGGGGGCAAAATTAAGTTGAAGCTTATTGGTAGGATGGGGTTGAAGGTGCGGAAGAAATTTGCCGTCGTAAGAACCCCCACCAACTAGTGCTAAATAACCCATCCCTAAAAGGTGACGTGTGGAATGTTAAGACGTAATACATGTATACTGACCATAGAACTATTAGACTGGACCAGGCGCACAGTGTCCATAAAGATGTGACAGTTTCTGTCCAGGCTCTCATTCACGTAGAGTGGGCAGGTAGCCTGCAGCTTCATCTGACACCCATCCTCCACAGGGGACTGCTGTTTGAAGGTTTTCCCTGGTAGTAACTTCTTGAGGTGATCTATGAAACATTGCCGATAGGTCTTTTTCAGTACGGGAGATTCCATGCTGGTCCATGACCCTAACATTTCGACTGGAAACTTGGAAAAGTCACACGAGACAATTTTCCATAAATACTGTTTTATGTATTTGAGTTCTAGTGATGTAATCCCCCTGAAAACGAACAGAGCAAATGGCTGCACATAGATCTATATTACATTTTAGCAACATTGGAGTGGTTAATCAGGGGTAGACACTAACGCTGGCCCGGGAGCCAATGGCCCGTAGTTCTGGGTCCGGGCCCGTAGTTTTCAGACTGCTTGCCTAGCTACGGGCCCGGGTGGCCCATAGCAAGGCCCGAATTCTGGTCTACATGTCATTTTTCACGGCTTGTGAATCGGAGCATTATTAAGGATACTAGAGTGTAAAACAGAAAGCCTTATCATTTTGTAAAAAGTTATACTATATATAAATACGGGTTGAAAAGATTAAGATAATTTAAACATATACGGAACTTATTTATTATGTTTTTCAATGTAAATTCTTTCATTAAATAATGTTATATTGAGCCTCAACATATGGGTCCATTTTACTATATTAACTTCCCGGGCCCACAGGTTTAATCCCGGGCCCACAACTTTCAGAGACTGCGGGCCCGGGTGGCCCATGTTCTGAAATGTTAGTGTGAGTTAATACAGAAAGGCATTGTATGCTGATACAAATTAGAACATCAAAACTGCTCCACTTGTGGCTGAACAACCTATCTGGTACCACACAGCATTCACGAGACGGTAGTAGTATAGTATGTATCGGAACGGGACTATAGTTAAGTACTGTTTATTACTCAATTGACATGCAGCCAATCAGAGGCCTCCATTTGGTCACATGACCGGAAGTGACCTACTTAGGGGATTAGTGGTGCATTCTGGGTAACCCTGCAGCCAATCAGAGGCCACCATTTGGTCACGTGACCGGAAGTGACCTACTTAGGGGGATTAGTGGTGCATTCGAGGTAACCTACTGACCTACTTAGGGGACCGGAAGTGACGTCATATGACCTAATTTAGGATCACGTGACCGGAAGTGACCTGGTGAGTCACGTGAGCGGAAGTGACGTCACATGACCTAATGGCCGACCGGAAGTGAGTGACCTCATTGAAGATCACGTGACCGGAAGTGACTTGATTGATCACGTGAGCGGAAGAAGAAGTTTTTTTGTTTAGGAAGTGAGGGTCTTTAGGATCACGTGACTGGAAGCGACGTCGTCACATGAGTGACGCTTTAAGAGACTGCGCGACTTACTAGTAAAAGAAGACGTATGAAAATAAAAACACAACAATATTTTATTTTATTTTTTTTATTTATTTTTTTTTCAATCTTGATAAACACTCTATTTTTTTGAAAAGATGCACACGCTTATTTTTTTTTTTTCATATCTCTAAAGGACTCGTTGTCACACCGTCAGAATGCACGCGACGCTTATAATACAAGTAGCGCACGCCGTCTTTCTCTATGGTGTAGGTGACCATTTTGTTTCGCACCACTTTGAAGTTTCTATTTACAGCAATGAGAGTTTTTCGTTGGCGAAGAACATCCAAGAAGTCGTCTGGTTCCTGAGGGTTTTGTTTCTTCTGTACGCCTTTTGCACTCCATTTTTTGGATTTTCTTTCACCGGTGTCGCTGACTCGATCGTAGCAAATGTAAGTCTTAGGGTTGAGACTTAGGATCCCGTCACCTTCCCACTCCGCTTTCATAAGCCCCGAAGTTCTCAGATCGTGAAGGTACCGTCTCTCACAACATCCGCCGGGCGGCGGACACCATTCTCGCACTCTTTCCGTTTTTGTCTTCACGAAAAGCTCTAAGTGATCGTCGCACACCGCTGTCGGAAGCCACTTTCGTTTCTCTCTGAAGTACGTCTCTCTCAGGCGAGGTTTGACTAGGTCATCCAACGTGTCACCGCTGAGAGCCATGTAAAGACTGTCGGTGTCCATTTGACAAAGGGCATAATCGCGCCGATCGACGAATCTATCCAAGAAGTCGTATGTGAACTCTAACATTTTCAACTTCGCGTACTGGTATACCATGAACCCTATTTGAATAGGGAGGTTGTTCTTGACTGTTTTCGGTTGTAGTTCGACTTCAAACAGATCGGAACTCAACTCGGACGCCTTTTTGAAGCGCCACGAATTGGCCAATAGTTCGAACTTCCGACTGTCAGTGTATCTCACCGCCGTGTGTTTTTCTTTGTTGCAGATTGTTTTACCGTACGTAGCGTTTCCCATTAACTTGTAACAGTCTGACAGAATTTTCTCGTTCTCGTTCACGTCGCCACGTCTTCGCGCCGCCGTTACTTCGTCCGCGAAACCGGCAAAGGAGCGTTTAGGTAGGTATTCTACCACCAGCTGCACTTTGGTGACTATCAAACCGTGCTCTAAATACCACTTGAGAAGCGGCGTTCCCAAGAGAATATTTTTTCCGTGGTAACTCCCTATCAGACATCTCTGAGGCGTGTTCAACAGCTTTTCTTCCTGCGCAAAGTCTGACATGTGAGGGCCTATGTCCGATTTTGAAACGGTCGCGTTCTTGAAAACGGGGGTCATTTCTTCGAAGTAGTCTCGTAGGTGAGGCGGCGTAGTGATGTCCACTTGAACTAAACCGAACATTTTCTCCTCTTTCACAGCGGAAAGGATGTCGCTCTCGCTCATCGCGTTTCGAGACACTTTCAAAGCGTCAACCTTCCAGCGTTGTTGGGAGGCCTTGACCCGCTCATCTCGACGCTTCATCTCTCGCCATTCGCACTCCCACACGACGACCAGCTTGTGACCTAGCGCTTTCAAGTAAGCGCTTACTCTGGTCGTTCTGTCGCGTCTCTCCTCTCTCAGTGAAGCGCACTGATATCGGTGCGACGGTATGCACTCGTGAGCGTGGAACCAACACCCGTGAAACTGGAAAACCGTATTAGAGGCCGCGTGAAACCCGTCCACGCGAATTCTCCGACAGCCTACAACCATCTCGCCGCCGTTCAAAGCATGGCGCAGTTTCACGTCGCGGTCGTGCTCTACGAAGCGTAACCACTCCAAAGCGCTGTGAGAGTTTCTTTGCCTAATTTCGGGCTTGAACTCGGTCTCGGGCCGTCTCACCGCGTAATAGCCCGTGCAGTGCGCTTCGCTCATGCAGCGCAAGTACAGAGAGTTAGCGTCTAGTCCTAGGATGTGTTGGCACGGTCTCGCTTCTTCGCCGTACTTGTGCTCCCTTATCCGCGTGGTGCCCTTCTCGTGAAATCTATGGAAGATGATGGAAGGACCGCCGACTAGATTTTCTTTGATCAGAGCGTGGAGGACGGCGTCGAACTGGGGGAACGTTGTGAACGCGTCTTCTAGGTTTTGGAAGAGGAACCGTAAAGTCAAACCAGCGAGAGAAACTCCGTCTTTCAACATGTCAATGCCGCGATCTTGGAAAAATTTAGCGTGATTTTTCAGAGCTTCTATGAAAGGTTTGACGTCTTTGTTGTTGTAGTGGATCAAGTAGTCTTCCATAGTTTGCATCTTCTCGTCGGACCAAACTTTCTGACATGCGGCGTAGTCGGATTCGGACATTTTGACGCCCGTCAGCTCGCTGTCGAAAGCCGATCTCGGTGGCAGCGTTCTGTTTGCCAGTTTCCTGGTAGACGTCATCCATTCGTAAGGAAAGTGACCTTTCTCTTCGTTCCTGGTGAAAGCTCGCAAATAGGTCGCGTAGTTGTAACCGGGTGCCAAATAGTTGACTACGTCCAAGAAAACCGTGTGCTGTGTGTAAACCGCCAAGTATTGATTGCTTCTCTTTATGACGCTGAATTCTTGGTTTCTTCGGTCTCCGGAGGCGAAGAACGAGTGAAGGCGTATTTTGATCAGGTTCAAGTCGTAACGCCCCGAGTTGAAGCCCACGACTGGAGCTTGACGGATGTATCTCAGAAGACGCTTCTTCAGTTGAACTAACGGGTGTCTGGTCTGAGCCGCAGCGAAGCCGCCTGGAGAAGGGGTGAACGTCGCCTCCTCCAGCAGGAGAGCTTCACCTATCGCCGCATCTAACTTCGCTAAGGTCGGTCGGTAAAGTTCTAGCACAGCTTCTCCGATGACTTTGGCGTTCTCGTTTATGTGATTTAAAACTCGGTCCAACAAGGGGTCGGAATCTGCGTCGGATTCTCTGACGAAGCAGACGGGCCCCTCCCACCCCGGAAAGTCGGATGCGACGCTAGCCGACAAAGGGACGTGATCCCACAGCAGGGACACGTGTTCCGTCGACGGTTCTTTGCACGGTCTGAAGAAAGCCTCGAAATCGAAGGCGATCTTGTAAGGGTAGATTCCGGAATGTCCGTCGGGGGGAAAAATGGAGAAGTCTGCTAGCGCTTCGGAAATCGTTCTCGAATTTTGGTAGATGCCGCCTACGTAGCGCAACTTGACTTGTCGGCAAGAGGAAAGCTGGTTCCTGTGTCTCTTCAGCAAGAACTCGGTGGTGAACGCCGCCTTACACTTGCAACATTCGTATATGCCCGCGTACGCGTTGAAGTCCGTGACGAGAGAGACGTGCAAACCGCCTTTCGCCGTCAGGTGTAGGTTGACTTTACCTCGGGCGGCCAGAGTTCTGGAAGGCGGTCTGATCAGAGTAACGCGTCTTCTCAACTTCCGCCCCGGCACTTGACGCGACGCGGTGTAAACCGCTATCTGTACGTCAAACAAGTTCTCTAACGCGGGTAAGTCGCGGATGTTCAGACCCGGAAAGGATTCAGGTGTGGCAGCGGGACAGAACTGACGTAACAAATCTGAAGCGCGCTTGCTGGTGTTGTATAAGTGAAAGGAAATGCAGCGGAAGATGCAGAGGTTGTCCTTGTTGGGAAAATCTAACACGCCGCTTCTCTTTTCAACTCGACCGGCCTGAGTGATCCTACCGCCTATGGGGAATTCCCCCGGTCCCATGTAAACGCAAATGTTCAAATTGGTAGGAAAAAGAACGTGCCACTTGGTGTCAGCGTCGCAAAGTTTCCGTACTTCCTCGCAAGCGACGGTGTTTTCCATCTTTGAGAGGAGCTCTTCCAAAGTTTCTGAATTAGTTATAGTAGGGAGCGGTTGTATGAGAGTTGCGTTGTTCTGGGAGGCGTGAAAGTAGCGCAGTTTGCTCTTGTCTTCTCTGTGTTGTAAGAGTAAGCCTACCGAGAAACCCACTTTGTATCTGAATCTTTGTGTCAAGTGAATGCGACGCATAGTATCTACAGCGTCACTCAACTCGCCGGTTGGTAGCCTGAAGTTTGTTACACTCACGCGAGTCCCGTGCATCCTGACGCCCGTTTGTATCGCAGGCCAATTCGCCGTGAACGTTTCCTCCCCGTTCGGTACAGCACATATGCGCGGAGGGACGGTCACCCCGTCCAGAGATTCGCGTCGACAGGCGATCTTTCGGCAATCGCCTTCGCCGCATAGAGGGCAAAACTTAGGTACTACTCTACAATTTTCTACGTGTCTCTCGTGGTTGTACGGTCTTTTAAACATTTTGAAACACTTTTCGCATACGTACTGTGTCATGTTTTTTTTTTCACTCAGTTACCAACTACTTAGCCGTCTAACTATCTATCTATCTATCAATCTATCTGTCTATCTATCTATCTATTTATCTTTCTGTCTGCTGTCTGTGTATCCGTCTGTCTGTCTCATACAGCGTACGTCAAACGCTGTGTGTGTGTGTGTGTGCGCGCGTGAGCGTTGAGCGTCTCTCATTCCGAATCTATGCCGAGATATTTCAGAATGATCTCTGTTTTGTCATCCAACTCTTTGAGCGCTCTGGCGGACAGCGTCACTCCCTGCTGTGTGGGTTTTTTGTCAGGACCTTCGTACTTGCGCACGTGGACGAGGTTCTTACCGCTGTAGTAGCTCACAGCTGCGTACACTTCGCTCTCCTCATCCAGCACTGCGAACCAGGGGGTGTGATTAGGTTTTCCTTGCGCGGCCGCTGTGTCGCGTATGCGCACCACTGCGCGGATATCGGCGATGCGTGCTATGAGCTCGCGCAGCGCGTCGGCCGTGAAGTGCACTCGCTTGCTTCTGGTCAGAGACGCCTCTTTCACCTGGCCGTCTTTTGTGTAGCGCGGCCTCCTAGACAGTCTAGCCACGTCCTCCCAGATCTCCAGCGTCAAAGCTCCGTCTAAGCAGAACTCTAACCCGAGAGGACGGGAGAAGGTTTTCTCTGCTTCTTCTCGTCCATCTCGTTCTTTTTCTTGTATTTTTCTCTTCTTACTAGGCCTTGTTGTTCTGGAACTCACCTTAGAACGTTTCACACCCGCAGGATGAGTAACACCATCAGCGTGAGCTGAATCAGCAGCAGAACCGATAGCAGGAGCAGCGTCAGCGCTGGTGGTATCCGAGGCCTCGTTGTTGGAACAGCGCAGCCACACGCCGTCGGTGCTGAGTGTAGCGGTAGAAGATGAAGCGCCGCCGCCCTCGTAAGGTGGCGGTGAGGGCAGTCGCCACGGACCGGACGGGACGCTACTAGTGGAGGAAGTGAGGTCGAAAGGTCGAAGAGGGAAGCCGAAAAACGTACCGCCCACCCCTTTCCCTTCGGGTTGTTCGTACGCCTCGTCGTCAGCGTCGTTCTCTGTCTCACCCTGTTGCTGCTCCTCCTCCTCTTCTTCTCGGTTTAGGGGCTGAGTGTCCGAATAGCTGTCACTCTCAGCGCGAGCGGCGTCGAGGGCGTCAGTCGATGTAGTGGTGGAGGAGAGGGGCTGTGCAACGTGCGGCAGGTCATCAAAGTCATCAACAGTAGTGGGGAGGTAAAAACCCGGTTGCCAGTACTGCGCTGTGCCAGGAGCGTTGTCGTCAGTAGTAGTAGCGGTAGCAGCAAGTGCAGCAGAAGCAGCAGCAGCAGCAGCAGCAGGCGCAGCAGCAGACGCAACAGTAGCAGGCGCAGCAGCCTCAGCAGGCGCAGCAGTAGCAGGCGCAGCGGTAGCAGGTGCAGCAGCAGCAGCAGCAGCAGCCGCAGCAGGCGGGGCGGCAGTAGCAGCGGCAGCGCGCTTAGCAGCAACGTGTACCGTCGCGAGTGTAACAACGTCGCTAGCACGACGACTACTACCAGTAGTACTACTACTACTACTACTACTACTACTACTACTAGTACTACTACTGCTACTACTACTGCTACTACTACTACTACTGCCGCGAGCGCTCGCTACAGCGGGAGGGTGATAAGACCAAGCGGCTGCGGCGGTAGTCTCATGTTCAGTAGCAAGAGGAGGCACTGACGCTAAACGAGCGCTGTTCCGCGTAGTCTTCTTGTTCTTGAACGACGCTAGAAGTTGTCTTTTGCTCATGGTGGTGACTGTAGAGAGCAGCAAAAGAATGAGTGAGTGAATGGAGGTTTCCAGACCCCTTATATACGCCTTCTCGCTTCTAGAGCTAAGCTACTTACTGACCCTGTTCAGCTGCCGCCGGCTGGCCGGCGGCCATTCACAAAGAGAAACAAAAGACATAAGGCATGACGTTTTCAGCTGGATCCCTTTCCCCCCTTTTGAGAGATCGACTGTCATGAGCTAAGCCGCTTAACACCCTGTTCAGCAATTCAACGCGCATTAGCTGTATAAAGGATTAAGCGGTTGCTGCCGTCGACTGACCGGCGGCCATTCACAAAGACATAAGGTATGACGTTTTCAGCTGGATCCCTTTTTTGAGGGATCCACTGTCATGAGCTAAGCCACTTACCACCCTGTTCAGCCATTCAGCGCGCGTTAGCTGTATAAAGGATTAACGGTGATGAGCTTAGAGTGTGTATACAAAAAAAAACTACAGGAGGCGTGTGGCGTGAAGCAGGACCCCCCTAAGACGAACGTGTCTGTCTGTGAGTAGAGGCGTGTGCATGTGGTGAGCGACTTAAGTGTAAGACAAAAATCACCACCTCCTGCCGTGGTGAGTAGACCGGGCCGGCCAGGCGGCGGCGGCCGGCTAGTTCAATAGGGAGGGGTGACAGCTGACTAAGGCTGTGCATGAAAAAAATCCGATTTTCACCTGACCTCTGACGTTTGTTACAATGAATGTCAGAGGGAGGGAGACGTCCTCAGGTAGGGGGTAGGAGGTAAGGCTAATGGATGAGGAAGAAACACCGTTTTCAGCTGGTCTCCACGGATAGCGATGACACACCCCTCGTCATCTAAGCTCTTAAGGAGCGGAGCGGCTGAAAAAGCGTCATGCGGACAGGTCGCTACACAGCTGGAGTGCTGTTGGAAATGGGATTAAACTCCCTCTGTATAAAAAGCTCTGATTTCTGTTGGAAAAAAAACATATCGCCTCTGACCACAGTAACGTCTACTACCACCGCCGCCGCCACCACCGCCGCCGCCGCCGCCGCCGCTACCGCCGCTGCCGCCGCTGCCGCCGCTAAGACGAGACGAGATGGCTCAAGCTATTCCACTTTCAAGCTCGCCTTCACCGCCTTGTCCACCTGAAAAAAAGTTAATGCGGCTTGACGACGTGAGACGCGCGAGGCAGACCGATGGGGAGAACAGAGAGGTAGGACAGCGGCGGTTAGCCTATAGCGACGCCTTGCTTCGTCAACTAGGTAAAGAGTTGAGCGGCTGTTGGAGAGAGTTGGGCAGTAGCTTAAAAGTTACCGCCGCCCGTATGGATGCTCTAGTAGAGCGCAGTGTCAAGACACCGGAGGAGCTGTGTACGGCGATGTTCCGAGTCTGGTGGGGTGAAACCCCGCATCGTCATAGATGGGGAGAGCTCGGTCGCGTCTTCACCCGCATTAGACGCGTGGAACTGTTGGCTCAGTGGATGTCCCTTCTCCACAGACAGGGGTTGGATTTCGAAAACCCCGACTCGCGCGCGATGCATAAGCACTTGGGCACCCTCGGCAGACGTCTAGGTAGCAGGTGGAAAGAGGTGGGGGACCATTTAAAATTGTCGCCTGAGAGGTTAGATAAGATCGCTGAAGAATGCGAATACGGAGGAAGTCCCGCTGAGTGGGCCTTCCGAGTGTTGAAAATGTGGCAAGATGAAGCTGACGGTGCCGGCGGTACACCTTTTGAACTCCTTCGAGTGTTGACTGAGGACATGGGAAAGTTTGACCTCGGCATCACGATATTACTTGACTTTATCAAGCAAGAAACAACGAGAACGACGGACATGTGAATTGTTGTGTTTTATTTTCATA
The DNA here is from genome assembly GCA_947462335.1 of Harmothoe impar. Classification (NCBI taxonomy): domain Eukaryota; kingdom Metazoa; phylum Annelida; class Polychaeta; order Phyllodocida; family Polynoidae; genus Harmothoe; species Harmothoe impar. The sequence goes on from OX381710.1 coordinate 43,385,220, forward strand.
CGTCTTCTTTATTAGTAAGTAAAAAAAAAAAAATATCATAACAATTAAGAAGCGCGCCCTCTTAAAGTGTCACTTCCTCCAGTCGCAGCTGATCGCCTCATCGAAGCACGTGATAAACAAAAAAAAAACGAAGAGACACGCTTCTTCCTCTCGAGAGGAAGAAGCGTGTCTCTCGATTGAAATCTTTTTCTTTTCTTTTTTTCTTAAAAGAGACAAACGCCCCTTAGAGTGCCCCCCCACCCCCCTAGAGTGCCCCCCTCCCCCCTCCCCCCCCTCCCCCCCACCACCCGCCCCATGCATCCTAAAAGCGCCCCCCTCCCCATGCATCTTAAAGGGGCCCCCCTCCCCCCCTCCCCTCCCCTCCCCCCCTTATACACTCTAAAGAACGCTTCTACCTAGTTCAATAAGTCACTTCCAGTCGCTCGTAAAACAATAAAAAATGAAAAAAAAAAAAAAAAAACTTATATCGTAGTGTTTTTTATTAGTTTACCGAAAAAAATAAGAGACTCGCCTCCTCCTCCTCCTCCTCCTCCTCCTCCTCCTCCTCCAAAAAAAAAAGATATCACATTTTAAAGCCCGTGACCCCTTAAAGACGCTCATCTCTTCATTAAGTCGCGTGACGTCACTTCTTCTTCTGGTCACGTGATCAATCAGGTCACTTCCGGTCACGTGATCCTCAATCAGGTCACTCACTTCCGGTTGGCCATTAGGTCATGTGACGTCACTTCCGGTCACGTGACTCATCAGGTCACTTCCGGTCACGTGATCCTAAAGTAGGTCACTTCCGGTCCCCTAAGTAGGTCATATGACGTCACTTCCGGTCCATAAGTAGGTCATATGACCTCACTTCCGGTCACGTGACCAAATGGCGGCCTCTGATTGGCTAACTAGGTCACGTGACCTCACCACTAATCCCCTAAGTAGGTCACTTCCGGTCACGTGACCAAATGGAGGCCTCTGATTGGCTGCAGGTCGATTGAGTAATAAACAGTACTTAACTATAGTCCCGTTCCGATACATACTATACTACTGACGGTTCATAGTGATGGTTTTAGGCACCTATAATTGACAGGGCGACATGGTAATTACATTTTCAGAAATGCCTCTTTCCCCTCCCCTAGATTGCAATTTTGTCAGTTTAAAAAAAAGTCAGGGGACATGCCCGCTCCTGTTTTAATGGTTCTTACAACTATTAAAATTCAATATTCATACATCACAATTCGGCCGTCAAGACATATCTACAAGGAGAAGCTATGCCTGGGCGGTTCTGTACTATATGTTATTGTATCCCAGGTTACAACTTTCAGATTTATCTTACTAGACACTGGCATGGGTCATTGACATTGTATACAGTTTCTGCTAGGACCATAGCATTTCATGGCCTGAAGGGGACGCCACGACAGCCAGCCACAGACACAGTGCTGTCCTCTGTTGAGTACACCATACACTACATAAACTGGATAACTTGTAACTCGAGGCACAACTGCTTATGAAGCAAAGACAAGGAAAGGGGGGAAAGGGGTTACACTATAAGAACATGTCCGTGTGTCGAGTGTTAATTGCTAAACTTAAGTTTCTTTGAATGGTATTATTGCACCTGGAGGAACCTATAACTTTTTAGGGCAGGGTGGGTCCAGTGAAAGGCCAGTGTTGCCCATCATCAGGCAGCAATACAGTGGCTGCAGATGGGTCAAGAGCGACCTGGGCTGTTTTGGAGGCGATTTTCATCCCCAATATGTGTGTACCCCGGCACTAACAAATGACGGCTTCTATAAAATTGCAGACGTTCGTACTTTATGGAGAAACAGCACCCTGGTACTTATACCTGGTACTTAACACTCGTAAAGCAATACAGCACTATTTCTACATGAATACTTCATGTTTCATTGTGAGATGTCTCCAATATAATATTTCAATTCAATAGTCACTAGCTGAGGGCAGCATCTATTTAATTCTACATTAATTCTGCTGCTTAAGCAGCACCAGTGGTTGGGAAATATGGTCGAGGCACAAATTACGTTTTCTAAGGTTGGCAGTTCATTATGATAATAATCTAACATATTAAACAACTTTTATCCGAGCATTTATCGCTTCTAGATTATTGCTCAATAATAATCATCGGAAAACATTTAAACGTGTAAGATGATTTCCTTGAGACTGATTGAGGGAAAATGAAAAGAGACTAAACCAATGCTCTTCAAGTATATTGTCATTACTGTTTGACTTTCCTGGATAACGTTAAGCTTGGTTGCTAGTGTGCATCTATTTTTCTTCCTTTCCCAACCCCTCTGGCTCAGGCTCATGAGATTGCCACAGAATAGCTATACTCAGATGTCACAAAGTGGATTCTTTTTTTTACCTCAAATATTTTATTAGAATTATTTAAGTTATCATACAAATTCATTTCTTGGAACAACGTTTGTAATCTTTCCTTTTCAGTGATGTAATTTTAGAACTTTTGTGGTATTTTTTCAGCTTTTCCACGTTTTCCAGAAAAATCCATCATATTTCAAAGAGATTAACCAATGCTCTTCAAGTATAATTGTCATTACTGTTTGACTTTCCTGGATAACGTTAAGCTTGGTTGCTAGTGGGCATCTATTTTTCTTCCTTTCCCCACCCCGAGCTGCCGGGGTCATTGACGCTAGACGCAACATGCAAAACCAAAAAAAGTAGGGAGTGGCCGATCATGACTAGGGTATTAATCTGAAGACATGCACGCACATAATGCCTATAGAAAGAAGAGGCAGCTCCCCACCCCCTTCCACATGAGTAAAATGTTTATAAAAAATAATTAAGTCCCAAAAACAAAAACAAAATTAAGTCCCAAAAACAAACAAAAAATTTAGCATATATTAGAGTTTTTCAGTATACCCTTTTATTGCCGGATTCTCCTTACACTGAAAACCGCAGGGTCGTCATTTTGGCAATACCAAAACTGACAACTTTAGGTAGTCAAAACATACCTTTGAAGCAATGATACTCTTTTGGAGAAGAGTTGAAAGATATTATTTACTAAAGGATTGGGGCCCTATTCCCCCCTCTAACCTCCCCGATTTTCTAATCACCTTGTGGTGGAAGAGTGGCTTTAGTTACCTTGGGGTGCCATCCCTGTTGTAGAGCACGTGCAGGGTAAGTGTCATGAGGCGCGCCATGGAGAAGGCGTTGTAGATGTCCGACAGGGGCTCATACCAGTAAAACACTCCAGGGTTCATGGACATCAACCTGCCCACCAGGGAGGACCCCCCACGCAGGTAGGCCATCACCACAACCACCTTCTGTCTGCCGACAACTGGCCGAGGTTTGGGCTTATTCTGAAAAAAATTCTATCATAATTTAGTGAAAGTCCAGCGTGAGTTAGCTTAATATGACACAGAAACTAAAAGAAAATTGACGAACGAGCTGTACCGTTATCTACAATACTGCACATGTAATCAATTACAGTTGTATCCCATTAATGTCTATAAATATTAACAAGAATACGTTACTGAATCAATTGTGTTAACAATTTTATCACTAAAAACAGGAGCTCTTGTTGGAATACTCACATCATTTGTTGGATAACACAACATCCCTGCTGGACCTTTCTTAGATTTGCATAACGAACGCGTTGATATGCCTCTGGAAACTAAATGTCGGAAGTGGTATTCTGTTTCAAAAGATAGTCTAGTATAATTTTAATACAGTGTATTTCTGTATGTTTATGAAAAATAAATTTCTGTGGTCAAGTTGATGGTATTGCAAGGAAATAATGTAACAAGCGGCGAGGCAATTTAACATGTATGCGATATTGCACTAAACTGTTTTAGTATTATAATGTATACTTGCCCTTAAATTCAACCAGGAGTAGTGTCACGAGGAATAATACTATCGAAGCCAAGACAACTCTCACATGTAGTCGCATCGTTCTAAATGCAAAACTAGGTATTTATTTTGGTTTGCTACATGAAACGTATGCCCTGCTGAAAACTAAACATCACGTAAGTCGTGTATTTGGCCAGCTTGTTAAATAGATTTAAGACAATTATGTGCAATTATCTAATTATTAAAATGATCTGTTCAATAGCTGAAACAGGTGGATATGGTTACTTTGGTCCCTAAGGCCAGTTTGCAACATAGGGCCAGTTCTGTGTACAGGTCTGTACAGAGTCAGTTTTCCTACAGGCCCACGACCAGTTTGGTGTCTGATGATAATGGTTTTGGCAGGCCGACAGGTAACTGGACCCATACTACACGAGCTATACGGATCGTGGCGGAGTTTGGTGTCTAATACCAATTTGCAACATCGGCCAATTTTTGTGACTAAACCTATTTGAAAAATGAGACATTTATCAAAAGTTTTGCAGTTCTAACTATACATGTAATATTGTTTTCTGCAGTTTTGTACTTTATGTCACTTTACAGTTTAATGCCAGATCGGTGGGTGATGACAGTCGGTTTGACAATGATCGTTTGTATGAAGCCTAATTGCTACTCTAAGACATACATTTAGGCTTAGGATAATTGATTTTTGTTATATTTAAGACACCGAAGGGGGTTTGACTCAAATATTGACTTGAGTTAACCCCAGTTCAAGGAAAACGGGTAAAGCCTAAGCGCTTGGATTTAAATATATAATTATTATACACTATCAGGAAAGTAAATATAATATACCTACCTTAATGAAAATATCCTGTGATGCTTAGTGCACATCAACTGATAGTGGTACACGGCAGTTTCCGTACCCATAGGTGGGGCATGGACATGGAGTCTGCAATACACTTATAGTATTTATTCAGACAGTGGGTCCATGGAGTGGGGACAGGTGATAGTGGAGGATCGACAATGACTGGTGAGTGTAGAACAGGCCAAAGAAAAAATGTGTTTTAGAATATCATGGTCAGAACAATTATGCTAGTTAGGTCAATAATATTTAACTCACGTTAAAGCTAGGTATTTCTTTAACTATAATATTGCCGGGGTGAGAACTGGCCTTTTCCTTATAACCTGTAAGAGATTTCGCATTATAAGGTGGGGTAAGATGAAACAACTACATTTTTACCTCTACACTGAAAACCCAGAGGAAGGTCCCTAGTCATTATGACGACCTAGGTTGTCATAATGACTAATGGAAAGTGCTCTGGAGAATGGTGTATGAATATAGTCTCTAATTATTTCACCTCCTAATGAGAGGCATCCCTTTCACATATTTGGTTTACTCTTGATTAAACTAAGTAGATTTACTTGTTATAAATAAGTTGTGTATGGGTGAGAATGATGGCCTTGAAGGTATAGAGACTACTCTGCTCCCTGTCACCAGTTTACATCTCATGGCTGAAAATTTACTTCAATCAATTTACCCTGGGGGGCAGCACGTGACAGGGATTGTTCCATATCCAACACCCAGATATACCCTAGGTTGTCCAAATGACTACCCAATGGTGTTGAGACTTGTCATTGCTGATGACTTTAGGTCTTCAAATTTACAATACCTAAAATAACAACCTTTAGGTAGTCATTCTGACTACCCAATCCATGTGGCTACCTAAGGTTGTCATTATGACAACTTTGGTCTATATGGATCAGATATGACTACCTTAGGTAGTCACAATGATGACCTAAGGTCGTCACCTTGACGACTTAAAGTTGTTAATTTTGGTATTGTCAAAATGACGACCCTGAGGTTTTCAGTGTAGAAGGTGAAGTGCAGCTTGTACTCCAAAACTGTTTTGATAGTCAGACCTCAATGGTGTGACGCATCAAATACCGAGTAATTGATGTTCATTTGCTTTCTATAGAGGCACCGCCCAATGGATACCAAAATATATAGGACATTACTCCACTCTAACTGTACTACTTGTTTTAACGACATTCCATAACTATATAAAAGTTATAATAGTCCCAGTAACGAAACATGTTTAACGTTTCAGAACATTTCTATACCCAGTCAGCATTGCTTACTGGGACCCATACGTGTCTAAAGGTGGGCCGTTAGGTGGGACCCACGTCACTTTGTCTATACGGGGCCCACCACATTTTTGTCCTGGGCTAACTGCTGGGACCAAGATGGGCTTGCCCAGATTTTAATTGAGCGTATCCATATGGGTATAGGGCGGGGCCCACATGGGCTTGCTTGAATTTTTTATTTAATTTTTTTTTTTTTGGGGGGGGGGGGGGATATAGGACTGTGAACCTCTACTGCAGTTGTTTGCCACTATTTGATATATTATGGCCCATCTCCCAGCTAAGTTGGTTCCTCCATTTAGGTAGGAATCTCTTCCTCCATCATTCAGAGGATAGAGCAATGCATCCTTTAGCTGACTTACTCTTGGGCTGGACACATTTCTTAACTTATGTGATGCAGCCAGCATGCGAGTAGCCTGTGTGTCAGAACTCAGTCAGTGTCAGGATAATGTATTTTTATGACATTTAGGGAACAGGTGTTTGTATAAGGGTGTTGCTTGTTATCCGTGTGCAGAATGGGGTTATAAAACATGGCATTCCCAGAACCCATGAAATCAGTTATATTCCTAGCCATTCTGGAATTATTGAGAATCCATAAACTTTTGTAATCCAAATGTAAAAAGCTCCTTTGAACATTAATGTGGTATCACTTACAACGAGGACATCTAGCGGTTTATTCAAGAACATGACTTGCCTACTTCGCCCAGGTCCAGCCCAGATGAATCCCATCCATGAGAGGGAGTGGGATTTGAAAAGTAGCCATAAAAGTTTAGTTGATGGCCTGAACCCAGAGAGTTAAGTGGTGGGCTCACCCAAATGGGACCCACCCCATGGTACATTCAATGCCCATGTAAAGCCCATTGATCCTTTAACCCACTTTGCCCGAACCCATCCCAAGTGAAACCCATCTTGACATAACAGCATAGCAACTTTACTTAAAATGTTAATTTCAAAGAATCACTGCTAATGGATACAAATTAAAGTATTTCAAATGTAGTTAAATGTTTAAATTTGAAGTTTTGTCTGTGGGTTGAGCCCAGCTGGGGCCTACCTAGCAGCCCAGGTTTACACCCATAGAAGTCCCAAGGAGATTTTAGCCCACTTTAACTAGATAAAGCCCAGGCAAAACCGACTTTGACACAAATCCATGAAAATGGTACTTTTAAATTATAATTTTCTAAAAACAACCAAAGATGAGTATGTTTCAAAGTATTTACAACATATTTTAGAAAGAAATTGTTAGTGGGCTTAGCCCATTTGGAATCTCACTGGTAGCCCTGGACAAAAATGAGGAAAACCCAGGTATGGGCAAACCCAGATGGCCCAAGTAAAACACAAATGGGCCCCAGGGACCATTGCTGGCTGGGTATGGCTCCTTATTAAGGCCAAATAACGTATTTTTGTTAGCTGAGGTAGGTCTGCCGCTGTATCATTGTATGATACCTATACATATAGGCAGTGTTAGAGTATATTAGGCTCCAATCAATTTTTCCATAACTCATTGCTTCCCATAGACCCTTCATATGTACACCTACTCTTTTACCCTTGACCACCACCAACCTTGAACCATATCCTGCAGTGCTTACACCATAGGTGGTCAATCCCCGGTCATCTGACCACACCTGGAGGTGCTGTTCTCCCCTCACCTCACCTACTAATTACACAGCACTGGAGGAGGCTGATGTGGGAAGGGGGTGGAGCTCTATACCCCTTATCTCAGCCCTCCAAGACCAGCCCTCTGAGGTGTCTGCAAGGGTTCTATTCCAGGTCCCATATAGGCGTCTAGGCTAATCGTGTACTGGCCGTCTCAACCCCTCCCAGCATTAGCGTGATAAATGAGGTGAATGTTATATGTATCACCCGGTGTGTAATTAAAAGACCATCATCACTCACTCTCTGGCACTGTGTGGCCTCATTTAGAGGTATATAATATTAATTATTGTCACATCCGCATGTGGTGGACTCCTACTGAAATATATACAACCACTCTCTGTGATACCCATACACCTTACGGCATATTGCAACCAACGTAATAAAACCTTTCATTATAAGTGACAAAATGTGGGAGAACGTGACATTAGGGAAAACACCTTTATTTAAGTTCATGTCTTCAGCTATAATTTGATGCTTCGAGCATCAAAATATTTGAAAAATTTGCTGAGAAATGACATCTCAAACATGGGATGGTAGGGAGATGTAGGAATTCAGAATAGACTGCAATGCGATCACATATCAATCTATTTTCAAATACTCCATATAAATCATAATTATTAGAAATTAAAGCAATAATGCATATTATTGTACATAGATTTGGATCTGGTAGGAATATTGGCATTCTGTTTTCAGTTCTGAAATCCCCATGGATGGGGCAATTAGATAGGGATAATTTCTATTCCAAAAGAATAAATTGATGGTTGTCATGGCAACTAAATGTCAACAAATGGGCTAAAAATGGCTAAAAACGTTCTTTCTACATTCCAAATAAGACCAATTTAGAATGAAAATAGAATTTTGATGATAGCCTCAAAGGATTCCTTGGGAAAAGTTAGTCTATGGTCATTTTCTCTAAAGTATTCAAATTTTTAGCTATATCTCCTGAAATATCATGTTTAGTGCAGTTATGGCTGTTCCCCCTAATGTTACGATTTCCCAGGTTTCGTCTGTGGGTGATAGAAGACACGTGCATATATATGTGTATTCTTTAAACATAAACTGAAGATCCTGCTTTGCTATTGTAAATTAAATCATACATCATACTTATCAATTATGTACAATTATTCTGTTCCTCTACACTGAAAACCTTAGCTGGGCGTTAGTTTTCACTCTTGACCACTTTGTATGTTCACTGGGTGTTCATGGCCTAGAGAACATCCAAGGTGTTCACTGTGACTACACTAAAGCCATAGGCCATGCTGATGACTGGGTGTTCATGCCCAGTTCACCACCTGAATACCACCTGAGGTGATCATCATGATCACCTTAGTTGATTATTTAAGGACATTATCTTGTTAAATGAAATTGTGCTTCAGGTTTATTTTGAAAATAATTATAATCTTTGGGACTTTTTAGAGCCGATCTGATGGTCAACAAGTCGGAGACATGATTTCTTGAATTAATTTCAATGGTGCTTTGAGGCCTGAAACACACCTTAATAGATTGTCACTCTTTCAATGGGTAGACTGTATTCTGTGCAGCCCAGTGGGCACAAAACCTTGATTCAACGTTGAAAACTGGTTGATATAGGGTTACAGGGTAGATCAACCTGTTTTCAACATTGATGCAATGTTGCAATTTCAACGTTGTCAACCAATACCTGTTTCAACATTGATGCAATGTTTGGATATCAACTTTGAATCAGCCATGGGTTTTCCCACCTTTCCCACTAGGTGCCTCCACAACCTACTCCTTAGCATTTCTATCTCCATGCTACGTCAATTTTCCCTAATTGTAGGCTCTTATTTTCTCATCAATGTATACAATTGATCAAAATGTCATTCATTTTCATTGACAACTATGGTGTGTGCATTTGCTTGACATTTGGAATTAAATGACAATAATACAAGCATCCCTGCAAACAAGATCTCGGGCAGAACTCGTGCGGTTCCTGAGTCACAACTCGGGATCCCTGCGAGAATTGTGCACGTATCTGGCACGAGAATATGTGAACATCTTTTGACTGTGTCATATTCTGTGGAATTCCACGTTATTTATATCAAACAGAACTTTGGAATTGAACGTTCGCAACTGGGTAGAATCCGGGTAGGTCACAATGACACAAGAAAGGCACGAGATATTCCCAAGAATTGTGAACATGTCCTTATTACAATCAGAACTTGGGAATTGAACGTTTGCAACTGGGTAGAATCCGGGTAGGTCACAATGACACAAGAAAGGCACGGGAATTGAACGTTCGCAACTGGGTAGAATTCTACCCAGTTGTGAACGTTCAATTCCCAAGTTCTGGATATGTTCACTATTCTTGGGAATATCTCGTGCCTTTCTTGTGTCATTGTGACCTACCCGGATTCTACCCAGTTGCGAACGTTCAATTCCCATGCCTTTCTCGTGTCATTGTGACCTACCCGGATTCTACCCAGTTGTGAACGTTCAATTCCCAAGTTCTGTTTGGAGGGATGGTTTCAGTGATACACCCTTTATGTTGCTAAGAATGATGGATAAAGCCTCATTCATGACCAGGTCAGTTTGAAATGGATGTGAATGCCTCTTAGTGTGATCATCAGAGGTCATTCATGTACCCCTACCTTGGATAGTGCTAGAATTAGCATTTAATCTTGGAGAAATGGGGGGGGATGTTGTAATGAAAATAAATAAATTGAAGGAATGAGTCTGCATAAGAATACTGTATCTAATATACTGAATCTCAAATTATGCATCAGTAGTCAATATCAAATCAATGTAAATCATTTTATTATGTTATTTGTTGTTGATCTACAATGGTCTATTAATGTTGAATCACTGCTGAATGATCAACGTTAATGACCTCATCAATATCAACAAAATGACAACCCTGTATCAACTGTTGATATCATGTCGCTACACACATTGAATCAACATTGAATCAACTGAAGTTTGCCTACTGGGAGGGTACATGTGGCTGTATACTGGGACTCATACTTTCTTTTCGCGCCAAAAATGATATTCGGGTGCCTACACCCCCTCTCCCATACCCCATTCCACGTGTCCATAGGGGGCATAGGGGTACAGTATATAGTATTAAAGCAGTGTGCAATGCAAATTTAATCCTTTTATAATATAAAAAGAATGATGTACTATCACTATAACTATAAGAAGATTTATTAGAAGCAATGCATGTAAACAACACTGTTATCTTAAAGGAGTCTAGACATAGCTCCCAATGTGGACTAGCTTACTACCCCCACCCCCTCTGCTACCCCACCTCGGTACCCCATCTCACCCTGGAAGGTGAGGTATTTAATCTAACTAGTTATATGCTCAGTCTGGGAACAGGTTCATAGGAGGCTGCATGTTGGTCCCTCCAGGCTCCTATTGATGTTCCACCGATAACATAAAATGTCTGCCCGCCCGCCGATCATCCTCCGCCTGTCCGGCAGCGGAAGACGGCTGGAACACACAGCAAGCTGGCTTGGGGTGAGGGGTTGACGGGTATAAAGCCCCGGCGATAATACGTCGATCCGTCATAGGGCCAGGCACAGAGATAGCATTGCGCGCCAACCGCCCGTATCGCTGCCTGATTATATCGCGGTGGTCGCCGACACTCGTCCATGTAATTTGCGAGAAAAATGACAATGTAAATGGATAGCGTCACGACCCGGACCCTACTCAATAGGGCGCAGGCTGGGCCGGGCAGAGGCAATGGGCGGAGGGGCAGTGGGCGAGGCTTGCAATATGCAGGAAGTGGTACCCTTTAAAGGGGCAATATCACCACTCGCACTTAACCACATAGTAGACTAGAACAGTACTAAAATTGTGAATGGTATTCGCTTGGTGAGCATGCCACTTTAACAGGTCATGAGGCAGGTGAAGTGTAGGGCTGGGTGCAGGTACATGTAAAGGTATAGACGGTAGTCAAAAGGGTGGGGGTATAAGAAAACAGAAGGTTAATTCAAGAATTCGGTGGTAGGCAATTACAATAGGGATAGGTAACAAAAACTACATTGGTAAGTGGCAGCAGGAGTCAATCACACCAGACGGAGGGCAGTACCATAAAACCTTGCGTAAAAGCCTAACTCGCGTAGAAGCCACCCCCTAAATTAAGAGAATCATATAAGCCGCACAGGGGGTCTCATTATGACGAGTTTAGTAATGTAGTATACTTCTAAAAACTCTCGTATAAGCCGCATCCCCATTGTGTGCCAATCTTATAAGCCGCACTGGCGATCGTGCTAGCCGCGGCTACTACTACTACGTGAGGTTTTATGGTCGAAGAAGTAAACATTGGCAGAAGGAGGAAATGCTAGCAGAGGGCAATGAAAGCATTAGAAAAGTATAGAATGCCATGTCAGCAGAAGTTATAGGGAGAATGAACTCGAGTCAAGGCAGAAGGAAGCAGTACCAGCAGCTAGAGGGCAGTGTGAGAATGAACACATTGGCAGAAGGAAGCAACGTTGACAGAGCCAATAAAAGCAGAATGGATGAGGAAAGTGGCAATGAGAGAAATGGGAGGAGAAACATTGACAGAAGGAGGCAAATACCCCCGGGCAAATACCACAGAGGGCGGTTGAAAGAGGGAGAACATTGGCAGAAGGCGGCAATGCCAGCAGAGGGCGGTGGAAGAGGGAGAACATTGGTATAGGAGGCGGCAACGCCAGCAGAGGGTGGTTGGAGAGGGGAACATTGGCAGGAGGCGGCAATGCCAGCAGAGCAGGGGCGGATCCAGAAGGGGTGGTCTAGGGGGGGGGGGGGGCACAGCCAAAGAGATTTGGTCGGGGGGGGGGGGCACAAGCAGGGTTCTGGAACACATTTCCTATAGTTAAAGGGAATTGCTGGTTCCTACACAGAAGCCACCTGGCGGCAAAAATCGAAGCTCATGAAAAGTATTCTTTAAGCTGTATTCATATTCCTACAAAGACCATTTTCCCTAAATCAACTATTTGTATTTTCTATTTTGGCAGTATACCTCCATTGTCCACATATATTCACTGCTAGGACACCCATAAGATCCTATAGTTAAGGCAAAAGAAATATTTTTCCAAAATTCATGCCTTTCTCATTTCATCCGTGACCCTCTGTTTTATTGGTCCTAAAATGTTTGTATAGATGTCCATTATACATTCCCAAGGTTTGGTTGCAATATCAATAGAAGAAGGGGATTATGCATGACAGATAATGTGAAAATGCTGTTTTCCTATTCATTTCTATAGTTAGGGTACTCCTTTGCTCAAATGGCCGTACCATGAAAGTTAGTACCGTGACATGGCAATTTCTTTTGATTTTCTATTAGACAATAAATCAAACTAACATAATCCTGAGTTATATGCAAAGGTCAATAGAACATCAGTAATCCTGCGACAAGTAGCGAGTCCCTTTAAGAGTCATACCAAGGGCCATTTTCAGAGAGTCTAGGGGCGGCACGTGCCCCCAGGCCACCCCCTGGATCCGCTACAGCAGAGGGCGGTGGGAGAGGGGGACATTGGCAGGAGGCGGCAATGCCAGCAGAGGGCAAACCAAATATGGTAGCCAACTACAGTGAAAGAAGAAGTGAATCGGTGCAGGGAGCATTTGAAGTATGCGGGTAAGCATTACGACTTTTAGGAATCTGAAGCTGGTGGTAGCAGACTGGTATACAACTCTAGCAGTACGCAATGTCTGTCCATCACTTTGATATCATACCACTGGGCAGTACTAGGTCAACAAGGGGTAGATCATTTAACCATAAGGCAATCGGGAAAAGATAACAACTTGCAAAATAGGAAAGGGAAAATGCTGGACTCTTTGAGTCCAACATGGACAGACTCTCTCACAGTTTCAAACGAAAGAAATGTGTGGAGTCACCTATCATATTAGGTGGAGAAATCTAGGTTTAGATGTACACTGATATTCCTAGGCTCTCTATACGCCCAACCTCTCGGTCACTAGTGCCTAACCTAGTTAGTCATTTTTTGGCTCCCTATACGCCCAAGCTAGATTAGTTATTATTGTCAGGTTGGTCACTACTGACCAACCCACCTTAGTCTTTTTAGTTCCAGGGGGAGCCACTGAGTGGTCATCACAGGTGGCCCCAACTAGTGGTAAACAAATACAACACACCAATGATGGACCTAGGTTAGCCACTACTGACTGACCCCTTGGTCATTTTTGAATATAACTTTGCCATTATGACTAACACTCATATGACCAACCTGGGTTAGTCTGTACTGACTAACCCTTTCAACCTATGGATTTTCAGTGTACACACTGCATAAGCATTTCCATTAAAAAAAAAAGGTTCAATGAAGATTTTCCCTCTATCAATAATAGGTGCCCTTTGTCCAGGATAACATTTAGTTTGGCCTGGCACTGGTCAGAAAGGCAGCTTAGAACAACAGGAATGGTGGTCGATAGGGAATGAAGGAGGTGGCAGGGGGTTGGGGTGGCAGGGAAGTGGTGGTCGAGTAGGGGATGGGGTCGTAGTGGCCTTGTCAGTGGACAGCATCGCCCACCCGTCATGAACAAGCGGTCAGTCATGGTCGTATCGGCCGCTGGTGACGGTATCTGCTCTGTGCACTCAGCAGCTCACAGTAACTCGTATCAGCTCACAACCCCCCATACGGCGTCTTTATTGATGTCAGCGTCATCTCTACCACAACTTGTCTACTGAAGGAAGAGGGGTAGGGGAAGTGGTATAGTTACCCAGTCATTGACAATGTTGTTGTTAAAATGGGGGTCATTCTGGTTGCAGGTTTGCATAATGAGTGTAATGTTTATGATTAGATTCGACATCCAGCCATTACTTCTGGTCCATAAATACCCATACTCAGAGGTACTTGTTGGATGTGTCTCATGACCTTGGACCAATGTTTTTGTCTCTGACTGGGTGCCGTCTCTGACCAGGTGCCGTCTCTGACCGGGTGCCGTCTCTGACGGGATGCTACTTTGGGAGTTTAGTTATCTTCTACCAACAGCAGGAGGCTAATTATAATTACATAACAACTGCCATGACATTTTTACAAATCCTTATATATATGACTATAGGTTAAAAATTTAATTGAATTAAATTTTGACACCAGGTCAGAGACGGCACAATGTCAGAGACGGCACCCAGTCAGAGACGGCACCCAGTCAGAGACAAAAACATTGGCCCAAGGTCGTGAGACACAGCCTGTTGCTGAAATGTTAGACAGCCCAACTTAGCAGGTAGAATCAGGAGATCAGTTGACACTGCAGAGCTGATCTTCATATATGACATTAAAATGAGTTATCGTAAGAGCACCCTTTACAGGGCAGTTGGCCTGTGGGATGCACTAACGCCATCCTGCTAGTTAAACCCCAACAAAAATTCATTTAAGCGTGAAGCTCTCATGAATGTACGCACCTGGAGTGAATCCAACGCCAATGTGGTACAATGTAGTCTATTTCATAACTGAACCATCACCCATATGGGTAGCCAAAGTGCCAGGTCTCCCTCTCTTTCCCCCATCGTATAATGTGCATTGCTATGAATACTACCCGGTCATAGGAAAGTTGCATGTAAGAATAACACTATTACGCAGTCAACAAGCGTATCATGTAAGATTCCACACTATTGTCGGACTGCTACCGAGTCAGTCCAAGCGTAATAATCTGGGTCCTTTTTCCCGAACTGACACCAGTGCTAATTAATGATAATCATGTATAGTAGGAAACCGAAACAACGTATACTTTATGTTTCTGCATTATAAATTACTTTTGGTGCACTATGGCAACATATTCGTCATAATAATTGATGTAACAAGTGTCATCTCTATGTTAATGGGTTAGAACTTCAAAGGGGTCCTTTAGTACGCTTGTAGAATTATTCGAAATGCCTGATTATTTTGGTGGTCTCAATATCCCTGACTGTAAAGTAACTTCCCCCAACAGCAGCTAGACTCCCCAGGGTCACAAACTACCTGACTCAGGTTAGAGGGTCTGCTGGACATTCATTTTTGTTTACAGCAGTCAGACTAAGCCTCATTTAAAGTTATTCCCTTTTGAGAGTCAGTCTGATCCTTGAATGACAGTCAGGCAAGGTAATTCTTCATACAAGAGTAAGTCACACTTTCTTCCCACAGTCATGTAATATGCCTGTCTCGAGGATGAGCCTCAGTTAGCCTGAGCTATCTTTGTTCGCTACCAGGTGGAGACACAAAGCAGTATGGAGCATAATGATCAGGTGTAAGACACCATTCCTTTGGATCTGGGATATAAAATATTGAGATACTGAGATCACCTCTAACATATGTTGGTACATCTGTACATAAAGCTAAATGACTGATGGTCTGTGATAGCACACCCTTCCCTTTTCAGGACAACAGAATTACTTTGAATGCGCTCCAGTATGGGCTAATGCATATAATTATGCAGTATAGCTAAATTAGAGGTATTTTCCTTCAGATCATAGTTATAATGCTCTCTCTGAGACAAGAGTCAGACACTGTTTGACCCTCACTGTGCTGCAGCGCCCAACCTTCTCTGTGACCAGAGTCAGCCATACAGTCAAGCATTGGCTTTCACGCCCATGAGGCAGGTATTGTTGGACCCTGCTTGAAGAGAGAAAGTCGAGTAATGCTGGACTCACATTGGCATGGAAGTCAAGCAATGCTTTACAGTCAAAGTCAGCCTGACTTTCACATAAGGGTGGTTTTGGCGACGCATACCTGACTGTGGCATGAATCGTACTTTTTTCTATCTGTAGAATATGCGAGAGTTCCAAAACTGGGGCTCGATTCATAAGTTTCTACGACACAGAGGGTCATTTTACTGCTACGACCATTGCTGATCATCCAGGGGCCAATTTATGCTATTCTTACGACACCTGTTGAACAGTTGTGATGGTGGCGAATAGTAACCACACATACGACCAGCTTATCTCATACGACCAGCTTATCTCAAGAAAATCGTAGAATGCTGTCATACAAAAAAAGGGGTGCATTTCAAAAGAAAATCGTAGCAAATTTCCCATCTGCCCTTTTGTACAGAATACATGTATATATGGTGGTTGTAAGGAGGAAAATGCCCATTGCACAACAGACGGCTGAGACAGCCTCTAAAGTCATTCTCTAATCTCATTGTGAAATGATATCAAAATATTTGTACTACAGCCTTGGATGATGCCTTGACTACTACCTGTAAAAAAATACGATTTGCCCTCTTTTCCCTACAAACATGTTATTTAGTAGTCGTAGCCATTCTGAGCTGTAGTACAATGTTATAAATCGACCCCCAGGTCCATAAATCGCGTCGTAGAATTTTAACTTTACTGCTTCATACAAACCTGTACAGTCCCAAATGTCTCACATGCGGCAGAAGATCTACATGTAACATTAGCCTGTTCAAAGAGACACATGCTTTTTTTATGTCTGTATATCAAGTCATCAGCTGTAATGAATTGACACTAATCATTATTTATACCTGACATTATTTTGTGTCACGGGACTGTTTTTTATAGTACACAACCCGTAATTTGATAATTACACTGTCCCCACATAGAGCCATTAATTATAAGTACACACAACACGAGCCGACAGATACCTTCTGGGTAATAAAGTGACATTGAAAGTGTCATTATTCTATCAAATAAACACCACCCTATCACAACATCTAACAATCCCATTCCCAAGAAATACCCCTTAAAAAGCAAGCTTTGAGCATCAATCAAAAGTAGATTTAATCAACAGTTATCAATTATTTTATCCTTTTTGAGATAAGAGAACCTACCGATAGCAATGTAGGTCCCCAGGAAATTACCACCATAAATTCATGTTACAATTCTGTATGTTAATACCATGTCGATGCTAGATGTGTTTTACCCTACTATGGTATACTGTAAACGTAGATATTTCTGTGTGAATACATTTTCGTGCATTTGCAAATTACAAATTCTCGTGGATTTAAATTCGCGGATTTTGAAATATCGTTGTATGACTATATTTGATAGATATTCCCGCTGTACTTTTTTTTAGTGGGTTTTTCAATTTTAAAATCTTAGTAATAGTATATTGGTCTATCTTTCTACTGCAATCTGATATGGTCATCTAGGAAAGTATGCCATTCTCGGTTACGATAGATGGACTAACCCATATCGCCAGGCGCACACATCCTACAAGCGAGAATGGCGTTTCTACGTTCCCTTGGCTGCGCTGACGTCCTACCATAGACCACTTCGTGGGACATAGAATGAAGAATAATAGACCCAGATGCCTGGAGTCGTTACTATAATGCCATCAATGGGAAATCAGACGTTGTCGCTGGCCCCTTGAGGACAAAATCCCATGCAGTAGGACCATATGATTCTTCGACTTATTCGACTTATACTATAGGCCACATATAACTGACCGTCACGTAATTATAGGAGAAATGTAATCAATGATGGATAGTTTATTCTATTTTAAAAAGACATAAGAAAGACGCTAATGGATGAGGATTTATGTTTGATCAAACTTAATAAACACTTGAAGTATACATTATACCGTTGGTGCAGATTGTAGTCTAGGCTCCACTGCCATCTATACAATTTGTTTGAGCGCAGCCTTATTTTGGATAGCCATAGATATTTGCCCCTGTCCGCAGCATGCACTAGGTCCCACTGGACTGTGGCTTTGCATATATTTACCAGCAATAAAGTGGACATTGTATGGGGCTGGGGCGCCGGTCCCCTTGTGCCCCCTCGGGTGTGGAATTTGCAAACCACGAGTGAGAACCGACTGTATATTCACTGCCTTGTATATTAGTGTATTCAGGAGAATACATCCAAGTCTCATATCCCAGGTCTGTGACAACATGCAGAGGGGACCGATAGGCTGGTAAATAAATAGTTTAAATATCGATATGAAGCAATAGAACAATTTATAGATAATACGCATTACACATGAGTCATATGATATCACGTATACCACCGTATACATTGCCTGGCGATCAGCAAACGTGTACGTAGCGCCACCTGTGTCCGTTTGTAGGAACTGGCGGCGGAGGGATACATCGCACAGCCTCTCCCTCAACAACCCGCCTCTTCACACTCCATATCCATCTCACCCCGGCCAGTGGTGATTTTTCAAGCCTTTGTAGACTTTATCGCCATGTCCAGCACTTGTGGGCGTCAACTGTATCTGACTTCTGAATCGCTTTCAGCCTGACTGTTTTTATAAGCAGCCTCGCCCCGCCCCACTGGTCCCCTCCCCATATCCTAGCGTACCCTAGTACCAACCACCAACCCCCTCTCCCAGATTATCCCAGTCTCTATGCTACTGTTACCCCCACCCCTCCCCCACCCTGCACCAGCACTATCCTTCACCCCATCCCATAACTCACTCCTCGACATGTATGGATCTTCCCTTAGTGGTGGACCTGGGAGGGCTCCCAGTAAACGTAGCTAAACGTGGCCACGTTGGGCCCAACACCAAGACCTGAGGAAGTTTCCCTTAGCCGCCTTTCTCAAATGATACTGATACTCAGCGTTGGACCCCGGTTTAGGTAAATTTATGAACGTTGGACCAACGTGCCTACTCGTTCCTCTCCTCTGTCAGCAACGTTGAACACTTTAATAGTTAACATAATAAAGAAACACTTCTCAGTGTATGACGTTGAACACTGTATTCTTGCCGATGGTAGGGTTGGTAAGGTGGATGGTGTTGGTGGGAGGCCAGCCTGGGAATGTTCTGGCAGTGGGTGGTGGGAGGAGGGAGCTATAGAGATTGGAGAAGGGTAAAATGAGGAGATGGAGGTGGGGATGGATAGCGGTGGCAGGAATGGGTTAAAGGCTAAGTCATCTCAAACCAAATCGTAATATCCTCTGGCAGGCTTGTTGAGTTTATATAACACCTCAGTTAAATTTAGAATCGGCCAAGCACAATCCCTGAGATCCAGGCATGCCCTAGCCCTGTAGGATCGTATTCCCTAGCAAACTACCCCAAAAATAATGGCTCAGGCAACCAAGAAATAGGATGCTGGTTGTTTCCTTCCAGCAATTCACTGCTCTACGTAAGTTGCACTGGTGTGACCAGCAGTTAGACTGTGCCAGTGGTAGTATGCAATACTATTCATACCCACCAGTGTACTGACTGTCTAGACTACCAGTTGTGTGTCCACAGAAAACGGTATACTACCCCTTGAATAGACCACATCCCATGGATTCGGTTAGAAATAAACACTTAAATACACAAGGATTCCTTTCTGCATTGTGTATCCCTAGAAGCCTAGTTCAATGATTAATTTAAGGAGGTTATGATAGATTTATCCTGGTTTTATAGAATGTTTCATACCAAGCCAAGCCTGATTCATGGTCCCCCTACCAATTTCACCTGACTAGGCTGGGTCCATTGGTTCAAGGTAATTATAACAACAGGGGTGGCTAGCGATCCGTGCAGACCACTACTACTACATGAACTACATGATCCACTCTCCTCCACTCTCAGAGATCGGCCCCTTTAATGGTTGGGGAAGAGGTAGACTGCACTGTAAATAATGAAACTGAAAATACGTCCTCTTATACTGTAAACCAATAGAATATCCTACTGCCCATGTACACTAATACCGTAGTAATGTAAGACTATACAGCAGATTTACTGCTCAGGCAAAAAAAAGGTTTGTTTTAGGTAACATGGGCAGAAAATCTAGGGTCGGTAGGTCGGATCTTTTTTTAAACTTTTTTTTAAAACTTTAAAGTACTAGCCACTCTCTCTGAAGACCCTAGAATTGACCAAAGAAAATCTTCAAAATTGCATTGAAAACGTAGGGTCGGCCCTGTTTTGATAGGGTCGGTCGGGTGACCTGAAACAAACCTTTTTTTTGGGCCTCAGCTACATTAACTTCTAACAGTGTGTGTGTGGGGGGAGAGAGAACGGAGAGGAGGTGGGGTTGGTGGGGAGGGGGTTTAGGAGGAGGAGGTAGGGGTAGTGTAGACTGTGGCTGGTTGTCTCGCTGACAGCAGCCTGTAGTATCAGTTTACCCCCCTTGTGACGCTCTGATAACCACGTC
>OX381710.1:47879344-48094344 GCA_947462335.1 Harmothoe impar
TGGTAATTAAAATCAAGTTATTCAAACTGATAGGCTACGCATTTGCATTGCAGTTTTACCTGTAACCTAAATCAGAACCTGAACAAATACCTGCACAGAATTAAAGCATTTCAGGATTGCCTTTTATGAGACAACTGCTTTGCTGCAACTGTAACATCAGGTCACTATATGCTACGCTGTTGAGGATTAACCCTTCAAAGCTTCAAAACACTATGCCTTTTTGTTTGCATGTGCATGAATGCAGCACCGATCGTAACTCGCCGGTGCTGCATGACTTGTTATACTCCGTCTCTTATTTTGTCTCGAAGGGGCCTGGCTCCATGCTCAGCGCCATGTTGGATTGTCCATCTATACCTCACTCTTGCGCAGGTAGCTGTATGGTGAACGACCCAGTCTGCTGCCTCATAGGGCCCACTGCCCATAGCTACTACAGGGTGAGGGTTAGGGGACTGAGATGGGTCATGTGGGGCAGGTCTCTAATGGGTCATACAGTGTAGTCTGTAAGGGACAGATGGGAGGTATGCTGACCACCCCGGGTGACCACCCAGCTTGGAGTAGCTACACTGGGCCCTGCCAGTTACTCCACACAGTGTTAAGCTACATCAGGACAGAGCAGGGTGACCATAGACTCCAGAGAGAGCCTATTTAGGTCATGCAGGTCAGTGGCTGGGAGGGAGAGGGGCTCAGTGACGGGGCAGGACAGGGCCTTGAGTGGGGGCCTGTCCTATCAGCGGCGTGGGGCGGGGACCGACTGTTAGTCAGAGCTCAGCGGCAGCAGCGGCGTTAGATTGACAGCGGCTCCAGTGTAGACAGGGCCGTGCACTCCGACCAGGTACGGTGTGTGTGTGGGGGGGGGGGGGGGGGGGGGAAACTCTGAGGAAACTCAGAAAGGGTGGGGGGGGGGGGACTCTGAGGAAACTCAGAAAGGGTGTAGATGCGACCCGCCAGAGGACGAAGGCCTCTGGTGTCGAGTTGATACACTCCCAAAGGGCCGGCATGATGCACTAATACAGTGTCGATGAGTTACTCGCAACTGCCTCGTTGGAAGCGTTGAGGCATGGAAGGGCCTGGCTATATCCATCAAACTTGTAGCACGTGTTATACGCGCCATCCTATCCAGCGAAACGACTGTCCTTCGCAGAAGTCTTTAATATTTCAGACCCACTGGAGGAGGCCGGGGACAGGAGGTCGGTGGGGTGGGGAGGAGGGGAATTGAAGAGAGGGGGGAGGATCCATTTTGCATGCGCTGCGGGCATTCTACGTTCATGTCAAGGGCAGCAACATCTACCCAGGAGTACACAGTCCTATTCTCCTCGCCCTCGATACGTCTTAAAAGGACCATTCAGATTTAAACACTGGAGGATGGCCCATCTTACAAGGTGTATACATGTAGTGTAGGGCAGGGCATGCAAACGTTATCCAAGTGACCTCCTTTTCTTCGCCCTGGAGGAACCTGGATAGCCTGATGGAGATGGAGGAGAGGGTGGGGTAGTGGTGATGGAGGGGTGAAATGTGAAGAGGAAGGCATTGGTGGACGGCACACTAATTCATCTGTGTCCAACGCCAATGTGTCTCACAAGGGCCACCCTTTTCCCGCCTGTCATGTTTTTGTGACATCAGGAAGGGTGCGTTGTATGGAGAGAAGGCCCTCCCCCAGGAGGACCTATACAATGGACAGGGTCCACCTCCTGTGGGTAAATCCTTCCTGCCTGCCGGTCACCTTTCTGACCTTAGTGTACCTTCCTCCTTTGTCCCTCCTGCTGCCTTATCCTGGGTCATCTATATCACTTGGGTAACCTGGTAACAGGGCCATTATGGTAGCCATTTATTTGTCAGACCGACATGGACCAACAATACCCAGTCACTACTAACGCATGCATCTCATTGAACCCACTGGCACCGGAAGCGCTGCGGATGGCCCACCAGTGTCATCAAAGAAGTTTCGTGGCGTCCTTTAGCTCTCTATGTCTCATCGGTGATTTAGGATGATAGGACACATTTTCGATACTTTTCTTTTCATCGACAGCAGCATCGTCAAATCAATGTTCAACATAGTGTGGCCCCTTGCTGAAGGCGTGTCACGTGAGCGTGTGATCGGCATTTTTTCACGGTCAGCTTCAGAGAAATAAGCCATAGTAGCAAAGGGAGAGCAGGGCTGACCTATAGGGGCCTCCGGGGCAGGGGAGACAGGGAGGGGCAGGGTGGGGGTCGTGGCCCCCTTTATCCTACCAGCAAACATTTCACACCTCACCGGTTCCGGTAGCCGGAGCGGAGAACGCTGCACCAATGGCAATTTCCTACCACCCTGCCCTCTGGTGTGAAACATGCCACCTAGCGGCAGGGGGCGGAACCGGAAACACCATGCACCCACTTTGTGTAATGACACCAGCCAACCCTCCACCGCCCTATGACTGAACGCGCGCTGCGGTGTATGTGTACCTATATAGCACTGTCATCCCTTGTCCCACAGTTGGCAAGGTCCACTTATAAGCCGCCATATTGTCCCTATCAGTGGCGGGACTGGGATACTATTCTAGGGAAAACGCCGGAGATACCAGCTAGGTATACTTCCCGCCATTGCCGCCGCTATAACTAATAGGGCGCTCTAACCTGTTCCGCTTCAATAGCCCACTTCCGGTCAGTACACGTTCCATGAATCTGTAGTAGTTAAATGATTGAACCTCCCCCCTCTCCCTTCCCCTTCCTCCCCTAGGCAGTCAGCATCACACTTCCCCTGACATTCCTCTGGGCAAACTCTAATCGGTTCTCGGCATTTGTTACAATCAAATCACCGTTAGGCTTGAGTTGTAATTTAGCGTCTGTAATGACAAAAGGGGACAGGGTCCATGCTACGCGGCACTAAAAGAGGCCCAGGGGATCCTTCGTCATTGGGAACCGATCTCATTTCAGTGCTTTGAAACAAGCGTTGTAACATTGCCTTTACCCAAGCTGTCATGTCAAAAGTCTATTGGGCTACAAGAGAGTACAGGTCGTACGGCCGCATATTGTAAAGGTCTAATTAATTGCGTTCAGTACCGGTAATGCAATTGGTATATTTTCATAGCCATATCCTGTCCAAGAGGAAATAGGAACACAAAAGCAATAATAAGAAAGAAACATAATCGCCTGACATGTGAGCTAAATTTGTCAATAGACCTTTATTTTTAATCAAGATAAACCCAGATCTTAATTGCCACTGACCATACTTATAAGGAACACTTTGTATTCCACTAATTAATGCATCGGAGAGAAATGAGCAACTTACTCATATTATATGAGATGAGATACAAAAAGATGAAATATTGAATAGCTGTTGATGATATCTCTCCACATTTAGTAACACGTACCACCCCGAGCCTTTCTAAATAAATTGAAGTACACAAGAAACCCCCACAGCTAGGGGTATCTCAGACCTGCCTGGGAGTGGTGTAAATGACACTGAGCGGCTGTGAGTATCTCAGAGCAGATCCCAGAACAGCTCATGGAGATTAAGACAGACAGGCCGGACCCGGCCAGGTTATGGCGACTTGATTCAGATTACAGCCATCACCAATAGGGGACATCCAGGGCCGGGGGAGGGGGAGGGGTTGGGGGTCTTGTAGTAAAATTCCTTTTTGACAGGATTATTCATTTGGCAGCAATCAGCAACCAAATTGGAGATGAGTGATGCGCCAAGCCGCCTACCCCAGCCCCGGGTCTAAAGCTGCTGATTTGACTAATTGCCGTGACACAATCCTAGGTGCAGGGAGCCTGGTACAGGTGGGTGGGGGTGGAAGAGGTCTGGGGGCTGGGAGAGGGGGGGGGGTAGAGGGGGTCAGTTCATGGGAGAGGTAGTAATGTGGGGGGGGGGGTGAATATGGGTTCTGGTTTTGACATGATCAGATAATAAAATCTGTAGGGGGAGGGAGACAGTAAGGGGATTTCAGGCAGAAAGAGAAGGAGGGGGGGGGGAGAAGGTCAGGGAAAGAGAGAGAAGATGGGGAAAGAAGGAATGTATTTGAGAGAGAGAATAGTGGGCAAAAAATGATGGCTTCAGATGGAAAGAGAGAATACCAGAGGAAGATGGAGGGTGTAGGTGTGGCTGCAAAGAGAGTACAGCCGTCCAGTATAGTGGGTAATAATAATAGAAGGGGAGTGAGAAGTATGGGGTGTGATGATGATGCGAGCATGCAGAGAGGGTTGAGGGTCCGGTCACAGCCCTGCTAATGGTCCCAGAAGATGTGCTGTGAGAGTGTTTGTTCTGCTCCCCACCCCCTGAGGGACATCACCCCCTGGAGGACTGGGAGAGGGTGGGAGAGGAGGGAGGTGGCCTCCCCCGGGTGGAGACAAAGCCCTTCACAGGTAGGGGCATCCATCATGTGTGGTAATTAACAAGTAAGGGGTTGGCTAGGGACCACTGCATGCTGACTGGCAGCAGGCAGAGGGAGGTGGGTGGCCATCAGTAGGGTGGGGCTAAGGCTGGGACTGATAATAGATCCTTAAACAAGGCCATGTGTAAAGATAGGTCCTGAACACACACACATATATATATATATATATATATATATATATATATATATATATATATACAGTCTCTGATTCCATAGATAGCAGATCTCTAAAAGGCTGCACTTGCTCCCTATACGATTCCTGGAGGTAACAGTCGTTTTCAATGCCACTGTGTGTGTCCTCCTCTATTATTTGATTTATTTATTAATAGTTATTTACATGCCCCAGCTCAGGAATATTCCTCTGCAATCTAAAGGGTGTGGCGTGGTCTCATGGGGGTTGAATAAAGTAAAAAACACACGCCCGTTTCCTTGTATCCTGGGGCTTGTATAGCACTCAGTTAGATTTGCAAACCCTACCCCACGTTCATTTATTTCCTGATAGCAAAGAGAGGAAGATCTATATAGCATATAGGAAGATCTATATAGCATATATGTTTTCCTCAGAAGAAGGAAGGTCTACCAGAGGGCGTGGTGCTATAGTTAAGGGGAAAGGGTACCTATAAATAAATGTGTACCCGGGTCACCTATAAGAAACGTGTAATCAATAGTATAAAGAAACTCCTTTTATAGAAAAAGATCAATCTCCTCTTGACTTTCCCACTCGACTCTAATGCCTACAAGCTAATAGATCAGACAACCTTAATTTTGCATCCTTATGTGTATGTCTACTGACAGATAGAAGTGTTTTCCATACCGCTGAAAAAGACAAAAAAAACCCATGATCTCTCAATAACACAAAAAACGTTGTTTATGTTTGGACATTATTATAATAGATTGATATCTATGCCCAAAAAGGATATGGTAATATATATGCTGTATGCGTGTGTGTATGTAGACCATTCCTAGTCTGGCCTTATATTACTTAAGGTTGCTTGATCTCGCAGCATATGAAAGGTCTCTCTGTATCCCAACGAACGACCAGTACAATTGTCCTTGGCGATAGAATGTCGACTCTAGGATCTTTACGTACACCCGCCCATCACCCTCATATTAGCATCCACATCCTAATCTACCTACCACCATACCTACAAACCATCTCTTTAATCTCTATTCAGTCTATTGTGTGTCATACATCAACTTCATAAACCTTATACTGTTGGCAGACTGTGCCTGAATAGAAAGGCATTAGGCCGACTCCACCACAGGTACCTGCCCTCTTTGTGTGGCCCAGTCTCTGATCTCTGGTATCTCAGGGGCCTTATGAAGATTACTGTATGAAAGGGAATGCGGAGCCTCATATAGAGCTTAGTGTATACAAGGTATAGGATGAATAATCCTTGCTATATGTACTATGGTGCTCTGTGGTAATCAGACGAGCAGCGTCCTGTTGCACTACCTTTGATGATGATAGCCAGATTCTACTGGGGTAGCTGTGGCAACTGTTTCACTATTTAATTACATACGCATTGATAGATTAATTTGATCACATTGTTTACTATCTTCTTGTGACGTCCATTATAGTAGATACATGCTATATGCAATACTGTAGGCTACATGATGTACACAGCTTCTTCCTTGTCCACCAACTTTAGTTGTTGGTTACATTATGTTGCAACATCCCCATGGCTTACTCATACGTTTTCACCCACCCGTACCTGTACGGTTACAGTGTAAGGCATCTGAAATGATTCATGTCTAATAGGTTCTGTATGGCATTTATGTTTGTAAAGGTAATTGTATTGTGAAAGTATACAAATGCAACAGATATTATGTATGTGTGTATAGATAGATTCATAAGAAGTGTGCAGGTGCAAGGTGAGCGTATAATCATAGTCGTTGTGCATGTGCAACTATGGCGGAATTGATGGTCAAAAAGATATTCGCCTCCAGAGCAATCGAAGATGCATCAAAATTGGCAAAAATTGAGAAAAATAACACTGATAATCTCTTTCAAATATGAAGCCGAAACAGGAGTGGCTTCGTTATGACTAGCACAGACACTGGACAAAACGCGCACTGCCACGACATGGGAAGACAAGGAAACAAAGGGTGTATACATTAAGCAAGTCAATGACAGAGGTAATATTGACTGGATAATGAGAGGTCTCCTACAAATCTAGGCGTCGATATGATTGTAAAAACGGTGGTCGATGATGAAGTCTAATCAGCTAACACAGGTGGGAAATATAATCATATCTGAAAAGCCAAGGTGATGGACTTCAGATGATAAACATTAAGATGTATCCACAGGGGTGGATATGGAGGTGGGTGGCCTAATAAAGTATCGTGGAAAGCTATTTATTCCTTATGTAGTCCATGATTTGAGGACACGATTTCAGGCTAAATCTCTAGTGTAACCATTCGCATTTTGACAGGGTTGTCCCCTCGAAAGACGTCCTAACCTAGCAATGTAGCCATGGTGGGGGATTACAGACATTCACTGTAAGAGGATGTTGGACAATGGACCACAATAACGAAGTGAGCTGAGGAATGCTGGTACAGCTGTAAGCTGCTAAGGGTTGGGCGAAGGGAAACGAACGTTCCACAACTGACCAGCACAGGAGCAGTAGAATGGAGGTTGCTGTTCCTCGGTATATTTTTTAATATCATGATTTTCTCACTTTTCTATGGAAGGTTACCATAGGAAGTACCACATGGCTGTTGTGGTGAAAAGGTACGTACCGAGAGGGGTGTGAGGGAGGCGTGACCAGAGGCACTCAGCACAGGGAGCACATTACACAGCAGACAATAAGAGCAGCTCATAGAGCAGCTCATATAGCTGCAGGCGGCGGCGGGTGGGTGGGGGGCTGGGAAGGGCGGGGGTGTGAGGTTATGTGTTATTAAAGTGCAGCACAGGAAGGGAAGGGTAAGAAAAGAAGTGGTGGAGGGAGGGGTTGACGACGAAGGGTGGGGGGAGGGGGGGGGTAGGGGTTGGCAATAGGAAGGGAACAAGAGAGGACAAAAGATGGGGGTTGGCAGGAGATATGATTTGGCAAGGCATAGGATAAGGAAGGGGATTGGGGCCAGGGAAGAGGGATTGGTGATGATGGGCGTGGGGGGACTCATACATTTATAAAGGCTGAGGGTTGAAGGGGGTAGGGGAGGGAGAGGGGCTGGGTATGAACTGTAAAAGGTGCAGGGCTGCGGGGGGGGGGAGGGGGAGAACAAAGTGACTGTATGTGTTGGCGTGATAACAGGCAGCCAGGCTAGCCTGCAGGTGGTATCATTTACAGTCAGTTAGTGTGATGTTTCACCATGGAGGGCGCTGTCTGCAGGCTATTTGATATATGTGGTTTGTGCCATTCTGCTGCACCCTACTACACATGCATTACACGTAGGACACATCCCCACAGCCCCAGGGATGGGGAAGGTGGGGGTGAGGGGGTGACAATGGGGCTGGGGACTGGGTGGCAGTGTACAAATTAGAAAGAAATGTGGTTTGAAACATGACACATTTCCAAGACCTTACACGTTAACACATGGACAGCATCATAAAAATACCCTCTCAAGGGCGAGAGGTACTATAGGACAGGGTACATTAGTATCCATACATTAGGGGAGTCAGGTATCTCTGGTAGGATGGCGCTGACTCACTCATGCATAGACCCATTCACACGTGCCGACTCATCGAGTTGCTGACTAACCCCATCCTAGTAAATTTTCTCTATACCCTACAACTTCATTCTTCCAGGTATACATATACACTCTAAGAACAGTGTATTGCGGGAACATGCATAAGGAGTTGCACACACATATTTGCAACACACCTTTGAGATCAACACACTTTTGGCAACGAGTGTGCAGTGGGTATAGTGTGTTACACTAAAATGTGTGTTAAAAGTGGCTGCAGAAAATCGTGCTTATAAGTGTGTAAACGTGACACACTGTTCTTAGAGTGTAGAGCAGTCTGTCTGCCAGTTTACTCTCTGTCTCCTCCTGTCTCCCTATTCCAGTCTGTCTGTCCATGTCTGCATATATCTTTCTTTCTACCTGCAACAGTGACCACTGATTTGCTATTCTCTTCCCCACCTCTCTATATCTTGCTCTTTCTCGTCCATAACACTATCACCCCCTCTCTCTTTTGCTCTCTCTCCATCCCTCTTTCTTTAATTCCTTCTTTCTTTCTTTCTTTCTTTCTTTCTTTCTTTCTTTCTTTCCTTCTCTCTCTCTCTCTCTCTCTCTCTCTCTCTCTCTCTCTCTCTCTCTCTCTCTCTCTCTCTCTCTCTCTCTTTGTGCATGTCTCGCTTTCTCATTCAATATGTTTCTCACTCGCTCTGTCACTCTAGCCTTTGTCTCAGTCCTCTCTCGATTGTTATGTTGCTGCCCCCCTTGTCCTTTCATCCCGTGTCTCCTCCTCTGCATGCCTCCCCGTCTATTATATGTCTGAATGATGCTAAATGTCAACTCACAGCATAGAAAACAACTACTGGAGTCACTCTTACTTCACTCTTAATTCAACTAGTAAATTAATCCATTTTCCTATTCAGGCAGCCACACTCCCAATACCTGACAGCACCACCACAATTCTCATCACCAACACACCACCAGACTAGATACCACAACCTGTAACTCTATATAACCTACATACAATAGAGCTGCTCACAGTGAGCAGCTCAGTGAGCGCCTTACCTATATGCTCTCCCTCCTCACTGGGCCCCTTTCCGGAGTCGGTGACGGAGATATCAGCAGAACAGGCACTTTCAGAGCAGGAGTCGTTTTGGTGCTCCGGCTTCAGCATGTGAACCACCTGACGATACTGCAATGAGAAAAGGAAATGTAATTAAGTAAGGAGTCTTAAAATGTGTATTTGTAATTAAGATGATGATAGAGTTTAACTCATTGTAATAATACATGCACCATGTTTATCGTGTCTGAACCAATAGATAAAGCTGGCCAACACCTTCCTACAGAGTTGTTTATATAAACCCAGCTTATTCCTAGTAAGGTATCATAATCACACCATTAATTGTACGTGTACTATCTAGCATTTCCAGACAATCCAGAACTCCTTTAAAACTGTTAAGATAACTAAACACTTGACAAGAAACACACAATCTACGCAAGTCCCTGGGCAAATTCTGGCAATATCATTGAAAAGGCCACATACAACAGAACGACACTAGACACCAATGCTACATAGTCTCCAGAAGATCCCAGCCAGCAAATCCCATTCCACGAACCCATTCTCAATTCTCAAGTGGATTTCCAGTAGCACTCACTTTGCGACAACCTGTCGTATACAAACAACAAAGGGCCTGTTTAAGACCAGTCGTAAGGTGCATGCATACAGGGCCTATAACGAGTTGCTCATGGCAGGAGCAGAAAGAGGGAGCAGCTCAGAGAGCCGTGAGCAGAACACCAAAGCTGCTAACGAACACATCAGGATGCTGCAGGGTGTGTGGGCAGGGTGGAGGTGTCCCTCAGGGAGAGTCGCTGGGTGCCGATCACGCCGCGACTGTCACAGTCGGCGACAAAGGGACAAAAGTAGAGGGATCTGTTTGTGGGGGGAGGGTGGGTGTTGGGGGAGGTTCCCCGGTATGGTGATCATTAAGGAGTGACCAGGGGAGGGGAAACGGGGGGGGGGGGGGTGACGGGGTTACGTAGAATGGGAAGGGTCGAATGCAGGGTGAATCTTAGAGACATAGAGTGAGGAGAGGAGTCAGAAAAAGAAAGGAAATGTTGGGGAAAAAGAGACCTCAGCTGCAGGTGGATTGGAGGGGTAAAGATGGCTTTTTGGGAGAGAGGGGGAAGGGAGATGAAAATAGTAGCTACATCAATGGCAAAACTAACATTGATGTGATTCAGTCTGTCCTTCAAATGCAATACACCTTTTCTGTAAATCAATTTCACATCTAATGTGTTGCTGCCTGTCGAGCATACCATGACGACCTCACATCACATTGGCTCAGTTAAAACATCTGTATCACACACTACCTGTCAGCGATAACAGTGATGAATTAAAATGAAATTGAAAATTTCCAATA
Organism: Harmothoe impar; assembly: GCA_947462335.1. Taxonomy (NCBI): domain Eukaryota; kingdom Metazoa; phylum Annelida; class Polychaeta; order Phyllodocida; family Polynoidae; genus Harmothoe; species Harmothoe impar. The sequence continues at coordinate 47,889,759 of OX381710.1, forward strand.
AAACTGGAATATTGCCAATATCAGCCATGATCCTCGTCACATTTCAGTACATCTTCTTATATAGCCCTTCTCACATCGGCTATTGCCTGCACCAAAGCCCCCCAGATTGACAATATTAAGCCCCTTTGTGATAGCACTCATGCAATCTAGCCATCTACCAAAGCTAAATAATTCTCTGATGAGAAACTTTCGCACAACACGGGAGAAATGAATCCCCTATTCGAGGTATTTTGACAAGAAACAAGCAAAAATCAGAGGCCAATAGAAGGAGAGAGGGCTTTGCTGGTGGACTGAAGGAAAGACAAATAAATAGACAAAAGTGGAAATGAGCGACAGATGGCAAGAAAACATACGTATGAAAAAAGATATAAAAAAACATAAATTGAAAGGAGAAAATATGTGAGCAGGCAAGCAGAAAGGGGTATCCCCGCGGGATTAGTACCAATTTTAGCCACCAGGGGGCTCCACCATGGCCTAAATTGGAAGAAACAGGCTAATATTTGGTTTTTGGTACTTTTTCCTGGAGAACTCAGTAGTCTTATACAAAACATTCCATTTTTAGTGAAAAGCTTCCTTATTTGGAATGCAAAAAGAACGTTTTAGAGCCTAAATGAGTGTCTTTGTTGATATGTGTTGCCATGGAAACATGATTTTCATTCCAAATACAGAAAATAAAGAAGCCCATTGATAGAATGATTCACAAGGATTACTATGGTCAAAACAGAATGAAATTATCATTTCTAGATCAAAAGCTATGGCCTATATGAGGAAAATGTATGATCATTTTCTAATTATTCTAATTATGCTAATTGGATAGAGATATCTTGGAAACTATGAGACTTAGAGCTAATTGGGGGTTTGGACAGGGCCATGCCCATCCATATTCATATAGCCATTTCTCAAAAACTAGAAATGATATCCTCTTGTGTAATATATCAATGGAAAGCTTATGATATCAATTTTAAAGTTAACATTTTCGTCGGATATCCCTTTCCCCTTGCCTGTACACATATGGAGACAGAGGCAGCTCTGCATGGAAGCGGCAGAAAAATGAAAATCTATAAGCTGAGTGTACAGGCGACCGGCGTGGGCGATGAGGGGTTAGGAAACCACATATCACCAGGGGCTTGTATTAATAAGGGAGGTAGCCCTTTGTTACTGACACAAATTAGTCTGTGGGTTGTGACTTTTTACCAGTTGTCAGGTGAGAGGTCCAGGTGATTCACGCGTCTCCCAGGTGCAAACATCCGCCCCCTGTCACCCCTTATAACCCACCTGACTTAACCCCTGCCCCCGTGCACTCACACACACACCCTATGGCCAACACAGGTGCCAGTTGTCCAATGAAGATTCCCACGTTACTGGGCCCCGTTGAACCCTACGATTAGTGACTAATGAGTTGTTATTCTCTCCCCCACCTTTCTATTTCTTCCTCTTTCCCATCCATAAAAAAAATTATACTCTTCAATAATCATCACTGACTGCCAAGATTTCAATGATTGACCTTATTCTTTAGTCTTTATAGATTATAATATATAATATAAAAAATGGAGGTGCTGCAAACAAGCAATATAATCTATGCACTCATTGGGAGTCTTAACCTCTTTTGTAATTCAAGAGAATAGAATGTAATCGTATATATTTTCATACGTTTTGAAATTGCAGAAAGAAAAAAAATCAACAAGTTGAGAATTGATAGTGCAACAGGCCCCGGCAGTGGTTATGACATGGGAGCTGGCACAGTGAGTGGTGGATGGTGAGTTTGGCTGCAGCTAATCAGGCTACGGGATTTAATCAGGCTCTGACGTGTGTGACGTCTATCTCTCACTGTGCGTTGACAGCGACATTCGGCCTCCAAAAAATGTGTCTGTGTCCATGTTGGGGTTTCAATCATGCTACATGAAGTGCTGGGTCATAGGGGGCAACGTGGGGGTAGGGGTGGTTGGGGGAGGGGGGGGCGTGAAATGTCTGAAATCAGGAAGTCTCTCCTGTAGTAGGCATCTCTCCTGGAGCGAATGCTGAGAAATTAGGAACGACCAAGTGCCATCTCCTTTGTGGCATGATAATGCAGTTTTCACAAATATTATACACTGGTGGCAGAAATCACATGGGAAATATTTCTTTATCTCTAATCCAAAGCAAATCTTCATGATTACCAGCAGCATGATGCGCTCATTGGGTGTTATTTCAATATGGCCTTTATGAAAGGAACTGATGTTAAGCATTCAACGATATTCACCATGCCAGAGAAAATGTTATGATAGAATAATTGTACTCAGTTTGTAGCAGAATGAAGGGAATGATAGATACAAATTATTTAATGGTTGCATGTGGTCATTCATCACAAGAAGAGTGTCACAATGGAGGTGGATGGGGTGTCAGAAGAGATTCTTGTTTGGATCAGCATTGTATTGTCGGTGTAAAATAAGGCTCTGCATAACCATTTCCTTTGTTTGTTAAACGTCTACTTAAATCAACGTGACCCGAATTTGATGACCCTCCAATTTTTATTCTTCTCGAACAATCGCATAGTTTTTAATTTTAGTCGATGGCACTCTTCTCCAGGCTACCCCCAAACAACACGACTGTGCTTTTTATTACTAATTATTTCTAATTGTTCCTAATTAAGCATTTTCAGTTGACGCCCTATTCTCTATTTTCTCACAGAGAAAGGCATGGGAACCGTACACATTTTGAAAAGCTGGAGGACTGTTTTGTGCTCACAAATACAACTCACAGAAATGGGATGCAGTACGAAAGAGGACTGATGAGTAACACCATATGACTTCAAAGTAACGGTGTAAATATTAGGGTTATCAATTATATCAAGAAAAGTTGAACAAAGCTGTGCATTCGGGTTTTATAACATCCCTTAGTGACCAATACAGTGTAGGGCGCCCCACAATGCATTGCATGACATCGATGACGTCATCAGTAGCGTTCTAAATGACGATCACTTCCACTAAATACACAGACCTGAGGCGGAATGACCCCTAGACATGAAGTAGTCATCTGCACACAATGTATGGCCCTTCCCCACACCTCCAACGACAATTCATGACCCACTTCCCAGCACCATCACACAGATGATGCTCCCCTCATCCCGTCCCTGACCTCTGCATTGCCCCCTCCCATTGCTCACATCCTCAGCATGTTCTTACAATTCCCCCACCCCACCCCCCTGTTCACCCATATAAATCTTGGATTTCAATTTAAACATCTAATCACCATTCCAGCTGTCATATACCTGGATGTATTAATTGTACCAACTGAAGTCTAATAATGTAGAAACAGGGGTGTTTTTCACTATATTGGAAGAATTGGAATTGTTCACCACGTATATAGGGTCATCTCACGAGGCTTTGCCTTGATGTTGAGTTCTATACTGCGGAAGCCTGGTTTATGCATTTAATAAAGGAACACTACACTACTAGAAGCACTCTAAGTGAGATTTCGAGGAAAAACTGTAATGGAATCATAGTTATAGAGGCGGCCTATCGTCGTATTAAGTTTATTAAGCCTATTACGAATGAGGAAACGTAGCAATGCGGACAATAAAACCATCAGAATAGGATATGTGAATAACTATAGCCTATGTCATATGACACCTGTTGCACCATCTTATAGATGGCGCTGCACGGGGAGTGTTGCAAAGGAGCTTATCATTAATGGTCGTTAGTCATATTGTGCAGCACTCCCATTGGCTGGATGGAATAGAGAGGTTACTGGGTGATAAAATCGATATAATTGATCAATAGACCTCGCTTAGTCGCTATGACCTGTACCTACAACTCGGACCCCATACCATCTAGTTATATACTACCGTTCTACGTCTTCGCTTTTCCACTATTATATGTCTGCACGTAACACCCTTATTTACATTATATAGACACATGTAAAGTTTTGATGCTGATGCTCACCATAATGGAATCTCATATCATTATTATTACTACTACCCCTACTATATGATACAGATAACACTGACATAAGTTTGTTCTGCTGATTCCGTAGACTAGACAGTGGCCGGTAGGCCAAATGGTACATTTGTATTATAAATGGGTTTCCTGTATGCATTCCCATTGGACACAATGACAGAGGTAGAGCAATGAATCATAAATAGCTTCATACTTTCTTTACTGATTTCAACCGTCTACACTCACCTCACTCATGATATGGGAGAGATATCAGTCTCTACAAAGGTAACCATTTGCACTGCTACACACAACCGCACCATTTAGGCAGAGAACACCCCTATAAGGCCGTGATCATTCTCTAAGTGCAGCCTGTCCACCAGCGGACAGCCTCAATAGGTACCTGTAACACCAAGGGATGTGATACTGGGTTAAGGCGAGGCAACACACCTAGCATTACTGCCAACCCACCCCAGCCACCTCAGTATAGAAACCACCAACTGCTGGATAGCTGACACACCAAAGTCTGGTCATGGATACTTGAACTGTATGCTATATTTCCCAAATTAGAAATATAGATATCTATGGGATTCAGTGGGTAACGGGTGTACATAACGGCCTGGGCAGTATGGGAACTAAACCAAGGGTATGTATTTTCTTGTTCTCTAGTAATATGCCCCCGTAGGCCTATGATATAATTCAACGGTGGTTTCGAGAAAGCCGAAAACAACAAGGGCAATACAGAGACGACAGGGTATTTCCCCTTATTCCCTCTCTTCAATCTCGACCCACTATTATTTTCTTCTCACCTGTCGAAACCTTACTCTCATTTGACCACCAGTATCTAAGGCCTGTGTATCTGTCCGGTATATTATCAGTATGGAGAGCACGCCAGATTGCAGGTACTCCCTACTACCACATTCTACCCAACATCACCATTACCAGCCAGCGCCACGCTATGTGTCCTCTGAATTAGGAATACCTGGGGTACAACAAGGTAGATGGACGATGTGGGTGGGGGGGGGGGGGGTGCTCACAGTTGGTACAGGAGCTAGATTAACGGGAACATCTAGCCTTAGGATGTCTCTTTATCAAGACAATAGGGCATACATGACTGCTAATATAATCAGTATTGCAGTTATCGCATACTAATGTAACTGCATAGCTTGCGTAAACCAGTTGTCAGCTAGATATTTTAGCAGTCGAGAAGGATCAGTGATTCTCTCAGAATTGGGGCCATGCTAGCTTAGTTTTCGTCTTAGTTGGTTATCTTTTATGCTACATCTGACCGGATTCTCACATGTAGGACACATTTATGGGTGTATGTACATGAAAGGTAATTAGCATTAGTGAAATTCAACGTGGATGATCACTATGGTAGCAAGTGCATGATTATATACAAATAAACGAGAGCAATGCAGTTTTGATTATTGAGTCTTTGTCTTTATACCTAGTGTTTTGATTAAGTATGCATAATTGCATTGTGGCCATCCATTGTGAAAAAAAGGAACCTAGCGGTAAATCCTTTCCCTAGTCGATAAATTGACTAGAAAACTATAGAGTGCAACACCCCCTGATGCTTTAGCACCAATTGCCTCTAGGAAGGCAGCTCTGTGTTGGTCCCAATGGTAACCCGATAGTGGTGGGGCAGACACCATTACGTCTACAGTGTGAGAGTAATGAGTGACTCGGCGGTGACTTCAATGCCCTCAACAGCCTGCTCTGAACTGCTCAGAGCTGCACCCCTCCCCCTGAACTGCTCTTCCGAGCTGCTCCTCAAACGCTGAATTGGTTGTCCACCATGCTGGCGCAAATGCCTTTAACGGCCAAAATAGTGCAACGGGGCCCTGTCTCCCTCTATCTAATATATATCTCCCCCTTCCACCATCAGACTGCCCCTGGCTCTGACCTACTCCCTCTCTAACCTCTGTAGGTCAAAGGACACGTCGTAATGCTCACACTCACTGTTAGCGAGGTGTCGGTGTTTTATGGTAATGGTCAGAGAGGTGTGGAGAAAGGCTGGTCAACTGGCACCAGGCCCAAACTAAAAAAAGGAAGCTACTTTCATACAAATTGCTCTCCTGCTTGTTGGATGTCCCAGCTGCCAGAGCTACTACATCTTAAGCCATGGAAGAATAAGTACAAGGTGATGCTATAGCTTTTATCTAAATGGACCATAAAACCATTTTTCGAAACACCTCCGAGCATGCTTTCAGTTGACAGCATAGCCGTTCCATTGGACAATTCTGTACTATCTTGGTGACATAAACTTTGAATGAATTGAAATGAGATTTTCATTAGGTATCACCAGGATTTGAACTAACGGCTCAGATACTCCGTCTTAAATTCTGACCTGTTGATATCATCAAGCTATCTCTGAACTATTCACGCCTATTTTTAGATGGTGGACGTTAATTAAAGTTCTAAATTCTAAATTTCTCTGGAGCTACTCCTGATTATAATGAGTTGCTCATCCCAATTGACCCATTTTAGTCGTTTTCCCATCACTGGTACTTCTCAGACACCGAGGAACCCCGGCAACAGCCGCTCCTGCAAAATTTAAGAAGGCTTAGTTTTATTCAAAGGTGTTGAAACCATTAATGTAATGGAGAAAACCCTCAGCTGGCCAGTGGAGGGCCCTCGGTGCATTATTTAATTTGAAGAGCGCACAAAAGACCACCATCGTTACCCGACAAGGGCCTTTTGTTGAATCAAACAATAAAGACCAAGCCTGCATCTTTCTAATCAAGGAAGTTTAGTTCCCAGCTTACTACTCCAAATAACCAGAATAGTTATCGACAGAAAAAAAAAGACAAATCAACAATTTGCAAAACAAACCAACAGCAAAGGAGGCGAGCGATAATGATTTGTCGCCTTCGTAGAAGTCGCTGATTACAGGTAGAGATTGCCAGCAACTAATCCACACCTTCTAGTCTTGCTGGCAACCTACTTCTTGGCATAGAGCATCAAATCAAGGCAGAAGCAGGGAGGGCTGTTCCCTGGTGGCAGATTAGATACTAGCTATATAATTACTGGGTGCAGATTACAAGGAAGGGCTGTAGCACTGATCTGGCCATAATTTAAAGACAGTAACGAAGGCAGTGGTCGGGGCTTTGATCAGGCCTGCCCAACCATAGAGTACATTGATTGCTTTGCTGGTGTGAAGGCATTGTAATACAGGGTGGGGTTGGCTTTGTAGGGTGGGGTATAGATCCGTAGGCTGCAGCTCAACATGGCAGTACTACGGCACAATTACTGGAGCAGGCAACTCCCTGGCTGTGACGGCCAAATATATGTCAGTGGTGTCAGTGTGAATAATCGGTTTAACAAAACATAGACAGGCAATAAAACAGAGAGAGAGAGAGGGGGAGAGAGAGAAAGGAATTCTATGTTCACGCATGTTGATTATATGACGTAGCTACATAATATTATGGGGTATGATATAGGCATGATTCAATCGATTCATAATAGTTTGGTAAAGTGAGGCTGTATTCTGAGTAAGAGGGTCACGAGTAGTAGCTAAAAGTACTCTTATGTGCACACAGCGACTGGAGTAGTATGCACTGATGGAGACCACTATGTATAGCAGGAGTGTTTTGACAGATACTCTAGGTGCACTCAATGCCTTCAGAGTGGCATAGGCTATGCCTCTTTTTTTAGATTCACCTCGGTTGCACTATCACAGGCAGTAAGAAGGAATGGGGAAATATTAATACATAAATTGATTATTTACCCTGTATTGCGTTGTATATTATGTGTGTATGTGGCCTTGTGACTCTTAACAAGTCTGGCTTCTATGACCATAAAGCTACGGTTCAGCCACAGGGATGGTTGGCATATGGCCCTCAGAGGGCATTATGCATGAGACGGAAGCACAAAATGTGTGTGGCACCTAGTGCAAACAGTCACAAGGGGAGAGAGGAAGAGAGGGATGGTTGCAGTGGTAATGTAACCGACCATGATATGCAGGCAGCCATCCTGATATCCTGTAGCATGGTAAGTAGTGTATAAATCAGGCAGAGTTATGGTATAACTAGTATTTGGACCAGCACCAAGCTGTGATTACTGTGTAAGTAGCTGCAAGTACAATGTAAGTAGCATGTGAACCAGGACCTAGCTGCAGGTACTCTGTAAGTAGTATATGAACCAGGACCTAGCTGCAAGTACTGTGTAAGTAGTATGTGAACCAGGACCTAGTTGCAGGTACTATGTATGTAGTATATTAACCAGGGGTTAGCTGCAGGCAGAGCTACATAGTGCTGTAGTGGACAGGTCACATCCCTATAACATGCAGGGTGACACAGAGGGACTGAGAGTGACAAGGGTGGCTGGGGACTGGTGTAATTTCGGTTTATGGCCACCTTGGGTGAATGGTTGAGACCACCGAAGGTCAGTACTGGGGTTGTGGTTGGACCGATGACTGGACTTCAGTCTGTCACTGTACCACACCATGCAATAAAACCCTACTTTGTAGCTCTCCCAAATACAAACCCAGATGACGGCCACAACGTCGGGTTAGATGCACATAAATGCACCACACCCATAATAATCTCTACATTTTCAAAGCAGTGATTGTACTTCTGGTAAATTAACACCAACAAGTTAAAGAAAGCATCATACTAGGTCACCCGACTGGCCCTATGTAAATAAGGCCGACCCTACGTTTTTTTATGCAATTTTGAAGAAAGTTAAAAAAAATCAATCTTAGAGTTTGTAGAGAGGCTGGTTAGTACATTCATGTTTAAAAAAACGATAAAATAAAAAAAGAATACGACCTACCGACCTTACATTTTCCTCCCATGTTACCTAAAACAAACCTTGTTTTTGCCTTATAATATCTTAGACAGGTATAGTACACATGGTATTGGATTTCTGTCCCTAAACCGGACTTGAACTGAAAAGGAGTATTCTGTCATAGCCACTCTTAAGCCGTGATAATTATCTGCTCTATGTTGTACTGTCATATTCCAGCACCCCTACCACGAGAAATAGAAGACATTAAGATAGCTTTGAAATAGAGCAACAACACACACCCTGGAGACAACGCTAGTCCCTTAGACTGATGCCTGCTGACTCCTTGATCAGCCACTCCATGTCCTTAAGAGGGACCCTGGCACAGCATCATGCAAGGCACCTATCTGTCTACTTTGATATTGTAAATTTGGCACGGCACAGTGGCCGGCTAGATTTATGAAGGAGAACACACAGGAGAGTGTGCTAAATGGGTGGCTGGCCACTGGACTCCTCCAGAAGGTGCCGTCTTCCTGGCTTTAATAATCGACTGGAGATGTTGCACAGTGTGGTCAGTGACTGAAGGCTCTACTTAGTTATATTTTGCTTTGAACCGGACTAACCTCGCCCTCACACCCCAATACCACCCCTATCTCCTAATGCAGATAAGATTTTGCCACTACTACTTAGTAGTACTACAACACGGTGTATTGTTGTGGGTGGAACGATTCCAAGTCCTTATTCGGCCATTAAACCAGCACTGCGCATTCATCATGAATATCTAACGGGCCTCAACAATATAAAAATGTAAATTATTCATTGAGTGTCTTGTAGGAAACCTCATCAGCGACCCCTAATGGGTAATCCATGAAAGATATGTTATTTTGATTGTGATATGCCTCCTGAATCAGTGCTCGGAGACATCTAAGGGTCCTTGTAGAGGATCTGTATTTACAATATTTACACCCCATGAGCTGCTCTTATCCTGGACTTGCACATGTCTCTGATTATAGTTATTACAATAGGCAGCTTGAATTTAACAGGGAATTATTGCGTGGGAGGGCCCAAAACTAAAGGACTGCTGCCAGTCTACTTTCATCCTAATGTACAAGAGACCCCCTAAAACAATATTCACTCCTTGCAATGTAAGGGCCTCTGAGGAGAAGCAGCTCGCAGTCTAAAAATTAATCCGTTTAGGCTGCAGAACGAGCAGAGGAGGAGTGGAGTTGTAATCTTCGGCAGGAGCAGCAATACGAGGTAATGATTCTGTGAAGATAAGACTTGGGGATTACTTCAACAAATGGACACCTGAAAGAGCTCTGAATGTAGACCAGAGTAAAAATAGCTACATAGCTGCTCCCCGGCTCTTACCAGGTTAGTGAGTAGATATGAGTCCTTCAGGGAGTGTGCATTTGAGAGCCACCCATGGTAGTCGCACCCTTTAAATGTACAGTTGAGTACACCCTCCAACACCTTCACCCCCTCGGTAAATGTGTTGGAGAGTGGAAGATAGTCACTCTGAGTAGGAAGGCATGTTTGTTTTCAATTTGGGTGTGGAATTGGCGTCGTATATCAGACATCAATGTATACATATGGCTTGCGACAAGTTGCATTACCAATATCCTACATGTACCGCTTATACATCCTCTGGGATGCGTTTCCTCAGCGTCTTGTTGTTATACCTGGCTTCATTCCGAAGAAAGTTAAAAAAGCAACTGCCCTGTGGTCGAGTATGTATAGATGCATTTCAGAACAATTTAAATTGATTCTATCATAGCATGCTGGTGCACCATAAGGAAGTAGGTGTAAAGGGGAGCTGCTCAGTGTTGTCAGTAGCCGCCTGGGTGAGCTGCTCAGGGGGCTGCGGCTTGTAGCACGAGCAGCTCAGGCGTTATGAGGAGCACCTGCGAGGTGCTCCATGAGTGGTGAGCACCTAATGGCCCTTCCAGCACTCACCATGGTGAGGGAACAAAGGGGGCGCTCTCTGCTCACCTTGGAGCAGCCTCCAGACATTTTCTGTACTCGACCTTCCCTCTGCGTTATACAATGTATAGAAGTGGGCGTATACGAGTGTATAATAAGTCTGCAGCGCCATGGCGGCAGTATCAATGGTGGAAAGCAGAACTAATATGAAGTGTCATTGCTGGTTTCCAACTTCAAACGCCTTACTCCAACCACGCAATAGATTCAATCGATAGGAACCGCCATTGACCTACAGGGGCCAAGATGGCTGCGCACTCTGGACAACCTGCTAGAGTGGTATAAATCACGAGGTGTGGAGAGGAGGCCCTGCTGTTTCCCCTGTTATTATTCACCTACAGCTTTAGGCTTTGATCCCCCTTTCTACCTCCTTGGTCCCTCCACACACTGTGTCTATTTTCACGTCCTCTGATGTGATTTGGGTGAAGGCTCTTACGGCCCCCGACGACAAGGAAAGTCTCTCGGCGGCAGCATTATGGGACAATTACCAGGGCGCTATCTCCCCTCCATAAGGCCCGGGTCTACCAAGGATGATTTAGGGTCATCCGCGTTTTAAGGTAAGATGCCCGAGAAGGGTGTCCTGTGGAGATGGATGATTGCCTTCTCAGCAATAAGCAGTGTGTAAAGAACAATGGTATCTATATAGGGGCTATGCCGGTGAGCCCTGCACCAATCAAAAAACTCCTAAAATTCATCCCAGGATGTGGGGAGTATGAAGCACAAAGGTATCACGGTCAGGAGTGAAACTAGTGTAAGGAGTAGTCTAAAGAGGCGGGTTTAATTGACAAATCAAAATTCATGATTTTAGATCATAGCCCAGAAACTGTTATAGATTTCTGCTTGTCTACTCGCTCAGATCTGCTCATCGATGGAGCCTTTCGCCATGGTGTGAGGGCCACAACATACAGCCTTCCAAGGGTAATTCTCAATGCATTAAACATAACATGTATTACACAACGATTAGATCGAAATGCAAGGTTGATAGACAGATATCTCTCAATAGCCCATAGTCTGAAGTTTAACATGCACAATCTACACAATTTGTAATACACAAATGAAATTCCGGTTAATCTATTTCCCTCCCCGATGCACCTAACACGGAAGCACCCATAATTAAGTAGTTAATCTACTAATTATTCATTGAAATATAGAAAAAAGATTCACCAGCATTATCTCCGAATCCGATATTGTATTTGTCAATTTACCAAATGATGCTGTGCGTTGCCCTGTGATTTGGACCCATCGAGGCGGCCAATTCAATATTTATACCAAAGAATAAAGACAATCCCTTGGAGAGTGCCGGCTCGCTTTTAGAGCTCAATTTTCTCGATTTGACTCTGGCATGTTTTGCCAGTGCCTGGGTATCTCTTTATTGTGTGTAATCATAGAGCAGCCTCCCACCACGGGTAATAAGTACCAGTGACTCCCATCTAACCAACAGGTTGAGCTGCTCGGTGAGCTGCTCAGTGAGCTGCTCTGTTGGTGTAATTACAGGGGCTAAGCATGCACCGGTTCGATGTGATCTACTTAATCTGGGCGATAATACGGGCTCTGAGCTGTATTAGTGATGCAGTGTTACATTGGAAAATCGAAATGATGGTGGGTTGGAACAATAGGACTGTCAGTCCTGGTGCTCTCTGCCGCAGGCGATGAGCAACTCAGGGGTGGGGAGAACATGAGGGGGTATAGGTAGGGTAGATAGCTGAAGTAGGGGTGTGGGGGTAAAGGTCATGTAGGAGGAGAGACATTGATGGGTATACTCGATAAAGAGTAATAGCAATTATATTGTAGAGGGAGGATACTGTTGGCGGAGACCAGTATAAGTCGAGTGGAAACCCAGGGGGTATAGGAGAAGCCATGGGACAGGGGGGATGAGAGGCATGCGGTAGGGTATAAAACAGTTGGTGCATAGGCTGATGAAGTCAAGAAGTTAAATAAACGGCATGGGTAGGCAGGTATGAGGCCAGGAATAGGGTTGGGGACAAATGTATGGATTATCACAGAAAGGCCTCAGGTAGGGCAGAAATAATTATCATTCATGCAGCGCTTAGAAAAAAGCTTGTATACACAATCCGTCCTCTCCATATAATTCCCACCTCCCCATAGTCCCCGAGTATTTGTCAATACCACCATCTATCTCACTCAGCCACTCCTTCCCTAACCTCAGCCCAGGTTAAGTAAACAATTCAGGCATTGATTGGCTCTGAGGTAGGGCAGGGGTGGTGGGGTGGTTCACTGGGTGGTTGTATGGATGAGGGGTGACTGGGTGAGGGGTTTAGGGACAGGACATGATGTAACCCCAGGCCTAAGTCCAATCTACAACCACCCAGCTGACACCCAAGGTGGCCGACTTATACCTTACATATTCATTGCTCCATACCACACTGCCTACTTCTGCCACCTTGTGGTGGGGCACAAAGCTTCCCCCAGGGTCCAGTTGCAGAATCTTGGTTATCTATGCAGAATACTACAATTGTGTGATTTTCCTTGTAATCGTAAATCAACAACTTCTTTGTTCAATTGTCTACAACCAAAGAGCAAGCAGATCAGTTCCTATACCTAAAGACGTGAACTAACTACTGACAAATGCTAAGAAGTGGACGATATCATCATTCATAATAATAAAAAAAAGTAATTGGTGTTTGGGGCCTTTATTTCACACCACACATCTACCATGTACTCCAGCAACCATTCGACTGTAACAAGAAGGGCATGCACCTTTGCAATGGTGTACACACTTGGTTGGGAATTCTGGTGGTTAACTACATTGTGTAACAACCCCCGATGATTCCAAGCTACATGGCTATGTAGTAGAGACTGAGTTATGTGGACAGCAGGGTTGGCGTCTTTATGTCACTTTACGTTGGGTCTTACAGGGATGGGATAAGGCAACATGACGTTATATCACACCTACTACAATGTAGGCAGGCCCGGGGGTTACAAGGGGACACTATGGAGGCACTGGGGTTTACACAGCCAGGGTTTATGTATGAGAATGTTAACTGTGGGTGAGGATGTGAGGGACAATGGTAAAGGATGTTGTAGACGGAGGCAGAGCTGGGGGTATGTGCCTGCTGGGTATTATGGTGGGGCTGGGTAGGACGGAGAAAGGCTGGGGTGGAATGTGGGTGCGGGGTTGGGGTGGGGTGGTCAGTGATGGAAAGGGTGTGTAGGGTACTATGAGGCTCGTGTTTGCTGCACTGTAGACTACTGTGTACACAGGAATGCCATCAGGGCCTGCCCTGCTCAACACCTGGGGGTAGGAGCTAACAGGGGTAGAGAGGTGGGTACCCCCTGCCCTCCGACGGACCCTCACCTTGACACCCACTCACACCTCACCCACCCAACACCGCTCCATCTCAGCCTGTCTCATTGCCTTCCCACCTGCTTTCCTGAATATTCCTTCATTCTTCGCCCTTGGCTCTCTCAGCTCTCTAGCTTCTACGTCCCTGTTCATACCTCGCTTCCTGGCTTTTCCCTATTTTCATCCATCCATGCGTGCCTGGCTGCTGCCCCCTTCCCTCCCCCCTCCATCCTCCACCCTTTCACACCTACACTGTCCACTGCAATAAACATCCCAACAAACAACCGCCGCAGGCCCCACAGGACATTGACAGCTTCCTATGTTTGCCTTCTTTGACCTGCAATCCGTGTTGATGTCATGCCCCCAATAGCCAGGGGGCGTCGACACACAGGGGGCCATGTCACTCATTGGCTTCGGTCAGATTCAATAAGACAACTCGGTGCCAACATGGACGTGGGAGGTGGGTTGGGTAGGACGTTGGTTGTTGTATAGAGAAGACTTAATGCCTTGTCCGCCGGCTGCAATCAGCAAATCTGATGACCCATTCCTGTACTTCCCTTTCCCTCTCCACTCCCACCTCTTCTATGTTCCCTGCCCCAAGTCCATTGTCCCTCCTGCTCCCATTGGCATTCCTCCAACTAAACCCAGGGTTTGCAGAGGCTCCCAGATTGACCCTCTGGCGGTAACTGCCACTTTTACTGATTCTTGCCCTGCTCGCCCTGTCTGATCCCTAACGACTCATGAGCTACTCTCAGTGTCTGAGCTGCTCCTGGCACTTCTCAGTCCCCCCTGCTCCCAGGGTTACTCAATCAGCTATTCTGGGACCATTAAGGTAGCTCCCATCTATTAGTAGAGCACCATATGTGACATGTACTGGGGAAAGGGACCTTAGTGCACCCTGCAATATCGCAGATCGTGTCACATATATTCATTTAAAAAGCATCACTGACAGTGTAGAATACTACTTTATCATAAGTATATCTCGATTTTGACCCTACCTGCCTGTAATCCTCTTCAGATAGTATGGCAGTGAAGTAGACCGTGTGCTGGGTAACTCTTAACCTTAGGTAATGTTGAATAAGTTAACGGCCATGCTGTTCCAACGTCTACTTACAACACGTCTGACTCATTTCTTATTGACAAACATTGATTGTGAGTTTTAGAGCTCTGAACAAAAACTTCTTTCCCTTCCTTTTCTACTCCCCTCCCTTTGCTCCCTTTAATTCTCTTCGAGTCGTTGGAATACCTAATTTGTTGTTAGGGCTGCTTTTGTCGGGGAGTGCTTTTAGCTGGCTTCTATCCCATCACCTGGATGTGGGCCAGAGACAAATTCCCAATCTTACATACTACTTACTCTACTGCTTACAGTCCCAACGCCTCCACTTGCCTTTATACTGTTTTCCCCAGCACTTGGCGAGGGTGGTGAGCAGAAGGCGGAGTGTCAGGACAACTCCCCCGGACAATACCCCCACCCCCGGACAGTACCCCACCCCCGGACAGTACCCCACCCCGAACACTCACGGCCCCCGTCGCTATTACCAGTATAATGGCACAGGGTAGTAGCGGGTAGTTAACGTTGGTGAGGTGGGGGGAGGGGGTCATTTCTGGGGTGATGAAATGTTTTAGAATCGGAAGGTGGGGGAGGGCTTGCGAAACAGGTAAAATCGTAATACTTATTCAACACAGTACAATGACTAAGGTGCCATTTTATGCAGCATTCGCATCAACAATATGGTAGTACCGGGCAAACAACTGGACAAACACTACTTCCCACATCCCCGAAAACCGAAGCTAGAGTATCAAACAATTTAGATTAGAATAATCAAAGATATGTATTGCCACTGCAAACATTAATGATTGAAAGAGAATAAAAATGCTCTTCGCCTCGCCAGCTGGTGCGAACTCAAGTCTACGCCCACAAGTGAGTAGTATACGGAAATGTTGGCATCACACAGGCGGACGGCCACGTGGAAATTTATACACGCGATGGGGAGGTCTAACTTAATGAATGCTATAGGATTCATTCTCCTTTCTTTTGTACTTCTCCCCCAACTCCCCCTCCCCACCAGTTCGGCTTCATATAATGCCATTTGGTTTATTTATAGCTGGCCTTTAGTGTTCTGGGTGGGTCATATAGGTTTTATGTTACTACCGTGGGTAGGTTGGTAGGTAAGTGGAGATGATGCCACGGAGAAAGTATAATGGTGTATATGCCTATTGATAGTGGATCACAGTACCATAAGTACAAGGTTTTCATCGGATCTGATCCTAGATTCAGTGTAGCCAATCCAAGGCAAGTCCATTTCGTCTCCTCCTCCTATTCCGACCCTGTCTCTGTCTGTCTGTCTGCCTGTCTATGACTCTGCCTCTGTCTCCTTCTCTCTCTCTCTCTCTCTCTCTCTCTCTCTCTCTCTCTCTCTCTCTCTCTCTCTCTCTCCCTCTCCCTCTGTCTGTCTCGGTCTCTCTCACTATTAACCTCCCCATTCTACCCCTCAGCTGCATCGATGCATTCATCGACAAGAACAACTTAATGCCATCGGAAGGACTTAGTGGCTGTTACAAATATTGTCCTCGCGGCCAAATGAACAGGGCCTTTTTAAAGGAATCACCCCTCGCCTGTTTATCTCCGTGCAGTAGAGCCCCTACCTCGGCCATTAGAGCCGACTTAAGGACCGTATTGGTGCCCGTGAGAGGAGAGGATCCTAGACTTTCTTTCCCTTGATGGTTACAGTAAAACTAGATATGGATTACGTGATCCGGGGCTCTTCTAGTCAGGATATCGTTATGAAGATGTGGCCAAGACTATCAGTGGCTTATTCTTGAAAATCTACGAGGCTCATCTTTGTTGTAAATAAGGCAAGGCCGATCGGAATAACTTAAGGAGACCTAGGCCTTGGGGAACATTATATTTGATTGTTGATGCATGTTTGCTATACCTTACAAACCTACAGTTATGGTTGGGTTATGGGCAACCACTCTGGCATAGACTTTTCCTACACGCTCATCATAGGAATTCTGTTATCCGCACACAACATAGACATGGCATCATGAGGGCCATGCTGTCTTGAATACGAACGAATTTTAGCCATTTAAATAATGACACTTTCTTTACTGCCCTTAACATTTCAATCAGTTTCCAAAGGCATCGCCCTATTCATTCACCCATATGACTATAAACGCATGCACTAGAATGCATTGCAAGTGAGCAATGAAGTCCCTAAATTATTCTGACATTTGATAATGACGTGATGACACATAAGGGTTAAATGTAACTGCATCCTCGGTCAGTGTACTGTTAGGCCATCTCATTAGCACCACCTACCCCTAGTCACTGACAATAATGAGTTGCTCTCTTAATCTGCCCTGAGATGAGTGACTCACCTTATGTACATCGTCATTACAGTCGAGGCAGCCCATAATAGGGGAGGATCTACTCACCTATGCACACATACCTCTAACCCTAATCCTAGTGTTACTTAACATTTAAACAACCCATGATCAGACAACATGACCCTGCCATCCCTCTTCGGTGAGGTAATGTAGGACAAGGAGGTCCCACTAGGGATACCTCTAATTATAGGTACTCCCTGCTGGGAATTCCCTCGGTCCCCTGACCTAGATTTTACTATTCACCTTTAACCAGAGGGGAGTGGGGCGGTGGGAACCTGGGGTTCAGTACTGCAAAGGTGACCCATCATTATAGCACTGTAGCGTGTCATCCTATGTTGGTCGCCATTTTGTCCCACAACTGATGCCCTGGGGTCAACTTCAGCCACACTCCAGTCTACACAGCAGAGGCATTAGATCTTACACAGCTAACAAAAATACGTTATTTTACATCAAAGTAACGTTTTAATGTTATATAACATTTCCGACAATAAGGAGCCATAGAGAAACGTTATATAAGGTTGTATAACGTTTTTTGTTTACTGAGTGGTTTATGGGAAGCAGCGAAAATATACAAAATTAGTTCGCCTTCCTCTCACTATGATGGCGCTGCAGTGGACCTATTGCACCCCTATATTACTCCAGGTGCCCTGTGGAGCAGGGCATTGTGCCGGTTTCCTCCTGGGGCCTTCTTCTGTCGGAGCAGGGAGGAGCAGGTGGGTCTCTGTTGGATCCGGAGTCAGTTGGGTCTGCTTTTTCAGACCATGTTACTGGAAACCAACCTTTTTCTTGTCCATGGCTACGTGCAGACCGAGAATAGCTTTACTGAGTCAGCCGTGAGTGGGTGGGTTCAAACATACCAACTGACCTGCTCTATGTACCCGTCCCCCATCTAGCGTATCAGGTGATGCTGATCACCTTCTGATCACCTATTGGGGACATGGCAGTGTGGTGGGGATGGGGACAGCCGGGAGTGGGGGGGGGGGTCTGGTAGTGGGAGGTTGTCTGGTGTCCATTATGCTCCACTAGGGGCATTGTGTGGGTTTTTATTATTTATCATTTATAATCGTGGTGTTCGTTTTTATTTTAAACTTTAATTACAATTGGAATGACAAGGGCATTTATTTCTAAGACTAGCTAATCTTGGCGTCAAGTTCCTGACTATTCCCAATACTGGGACTGCATAGGGTCAGTAGTCTGTATGAGCAGCTCGGTGTTTGAGGAGGCTGATTACACTGAGCAGACCTGAGTAGGACACAGACCCCCTCCACGCCCTCTCCCATCACCACCACCACCCTGTGTGGTAGCCTCTGTGGTAGTGGTGGCAGCATGGTGGTATGCTTTGAACAGGAGGCAGGCCTCTTACACCCCCTGGAGATGAGCACCGCGCCTGACAATGTCTGCTCCCACGTGCCATAAAACGGCTCACAGCAGCTGGATGGGGATGATCACACTGCTACAACCAGAAGTTGCTTCTGTTACCAATGACAAGCATTATCAATATGGGTTGGCAATATTAGCACGTTAGACAAGAGTGTATACAGGAGATACGATCTGAATTAGATAATTGAGTAGATATCAAGCAGACCCTAATAGGCATTGCATACCATAGCTATAGGAAATTCATGTCACAGAGATGGATGCAAATATAACATCCCTACACCGCTCATTCAGGCCATCTCTTGGGGCCGCTCTAGTCCCTAAATCCTATATACATTCCCCATATGAGCAGCTGAGATATTGCTCAGGGCTGTGTGAGCTGCTCACCCTCCCCTACCAGCAGCAAAGCGGCTGTTGTTGTCAGTTCCCCATTACACCCCAGCAGCCTACACGGGCATTATCCCATGATACTGCATGATGTTATAACAAGGTATCATTGTGGATTAATGCACTGCATTAGCAGCCCTTAATACCCAGCTTGCTACATTCTCCATTCACAAAACCCCCTTTTTTATGTCCCTGCTGCTGATCCCATGCTGGCCGATCCCTGCCTGGGGGCTACTATAAGGGACTTGTAAGCGATCCGCGGCATTAGTACCTTTGTGTGAGGGAAGAGGTGGGAGTTGGAATGGGGGTGGGTCGTAGCCCCTCTCTGTCCCTCCCATTTTAGCCAATTCCCTCTGTGCCCCTTCCCTTTCTCTCAACTTCAGGGTCTGCCTTTTCCTCTCACCCTTAATCCACGCCCCAATGCCCCTCAAACGACTCCCCCCACCATTCCTCGTCTCACCAATACACCCCCCTCTTCCCACTCCTCCAAGAGTCAGATACCGCAGGTGCTAGTCCCCCTCTCTCTCCCTGTCCCCTGTCTTCGCCCCCTCCTCGCCTCTCTGTACACCCCCCCCCCCAATTGTTACTCCCCTGCCTGCTCATTCCCTTTCTTGCCTACAGCCAATCCCCAGCTATCAATGCCTCCGCGGCCCTCAGTAGCCCTTTGTATCAATATCATAGCCTCACATCGCCGTCAATACCTCCTCCTGAGCTCTCATAGCTTGTATCCATGAGCTATCTCCTCCTCCCTAATTCCCCATGACTCCCTCTATACCACCTACCTTACACACTCAGGGGTTGTAGGCTATGTGCAGTTACCAAGGATATCATCTGGATCTGGGATGGGGTGAGCGTAGACCCACAGAAGGAGAGCTATTAGTAGGTGGTCGGCTATTGATGACCAGATTGGCAGAATACCAGGCATTGCCACGGCCCTGCACAGCTGTCCTACAAGTAGCAGGGGGAATGGTATCTGCCTATATTATAGAAATGTGCCGAAGGTAGGTAGGGTATGAAGCTTCTTCATTGATTGTCATTGGATGGGGGTATCTAGATAAAGAGCCTACAGAAAAGCCAGAGATTGTGTAAGTGGGAATGGTTGTGGGGTAGCAGTATTTCTTCTGGTAGAAGTAGGGCCTTCTATATAAAATACCTCACCACCAAGAGAGAAGAAGAGAAGGAGGACATGGGATTTATTTATGGGGCGGAATGGTTTGCCCCAAAGTAACTTTTCGGTACAGGCACTTTAGGAAACAAAGCATCTCTGCGGCCCCACCCAGGCGGGCACCCAGAGATAGACATATGAATGTTCTATGGGATCTATCAAAGATTCATAAGGAGGGCCCCCTCTGACAATATAAAGTACGCCAGGCTTTGGATGCGGCCACGACCGCAATATCCAGCTCCAACGTGACGTCCATGAATCAGCGGTATGTGTTGGAGGGATCCCAGGTAGATGGCGAGGGGGTGGTGAGGGGGGGGGGTCTCTGTTGGTGGTATGGACCTGCTGCTAGGAATATGTATGGAGAGTGCAACACACATGGCTGGAATATGGATGGTGAATGTGACAAACATGTTTTACTGCACCTTAAGGTTGGGGTGGAGGGTATGGCATACAGAATTGACCCTGTATGGGGTATTAAGGGTAGGTGAGCATGTGATCACCATACCTTAAGTGCCTGGGGAGAGGGAGGGGGTGAGATGGACTATGACATACACTGGATGGAGAGTGGCGCATGCATGCTATGTTACAACATCTATGGGAAGACTGGGCCATAAGCTAGAACTGGTAATTGTCTCGGGAGAGCGTGACTCACATGCACATCCCTTCTTGTGGATGGGTAAAGGGACACAATAGGGTAATTAGGCACAATGGCTGGTGTATAGCAGACACTGTGTTATCTAGACATCCAGACTACAAGCCTGTAGATCCCCTGCTGAACACCCTCACCTAATGCTGCCATGAATATAATAAATACACGCTTTGATTTTTCAAAGGGCAGGATTAAAAGCATCCAAATGAGATCTTCTCACAAATCAGACGAACTCTATAAATTATATGATATTAACTCTGCATATTGTCATCAAAAGCATCAAAAGCTGAATTCTTGCAGTGGTCAGTGTGCTTTGGGATAACGTACATGCATGATTATGCAATAATATGTAAGCAAGCAGAGATCAATGTTCTGGACATTATCCTTGATTCCATTCCCTATCTTTAATGAGGACACACTGCCCTATGTGTATCAAGTTAATCATGTAACCTCCTTATGCAGACTATGAGCATATAGACATTGCACGCGACACTGGGATTATTGGTCAGCCAATATTATCCTTATATAACATACACAGGAAGCTTACAAGTAGACGACACAATAGGCCTCACTTGCTGACATAATCCCACCCCTGTTGTAGGTTCAGACCATGGTCGTGTTTGGTTAATATAATACCATTAATGTCATATAACTAGACACTTGGTGCAGTCAACCTACATTCCTGACCCCCAAACGCGTTTGCTCTCCAGACGTCATGGCTTCTTAATTTTACAACCAAACTTCCGATGAGGTCCATGCCCATTGTGAATAGTGACACGTATAAGGCTGACATTCGTAGGCTATCTGTTTGATTGTCTCTTAAACCAGGAAGCACTATGCAGGTTGGGGTATTGCATGCAGAAAATGTCCTTTGTCCCATATAGATATATTCATGAGATCTATTCGCTTAGCTTAGAAACAGGTTGACTTT
This sequence comes from Harmothoe impar, assembly GCA_947462335.1. NCBI lineage: Eukaryota > Metazoa > Annelida > Polychaeta > Phyllodocida > Polynoidae > Harmothoe > Harmothoe impar. The sequence continues at coordinate 47,911,584 of OX381710.1, forward strand.
GGCGCCATGGTGACAGGAGCAGTGACAAAGATATGCATAACAATAGTAACTATGCTTATTCCTATCTTGTTGCAACTACGACCGCCTTGGTGAATCTTCCACAATAGAAACCTTTTGAAATGAAATTAGGTGGCATTGATAGACAATGTATCTTTACATCAAGTAAAGTATAAAATGATACCAGGTCCTGTTAGACGTAGCATATGAGTACTGATATTGAGGAACCAGCGATTCACCCATGGGGACAAGATGGCGGCCTCCATGCACTGATATAACCCTGTATACCCATAGGAGGATATTTGTTTCATTAGATGGCCTTGTCCCAGGAGGAGGGTCTAGGGGGAGGGTTTATAAGGTAAGGGTTAGATGCCTGGAGGTAGTAATGGGTTGAGCTGGGTAAGGGTTAGACGGGGGGGGGGGGTTAGACCTAACACTAGGCGTGAATCTCAAAGTATAGTGTTCACATAACGTTGTAGGCTTCTGAAATGGGCTGCGTTTCAAACATTGTGTACTATCCCGATTTCTACCGAGAGTGTATCCGGGAGTGCATCCCACATCATGTCCCTGCCCGAGACTAAGCGGATGTGTTAAAGTTCTATGTACCCATCAACGGTTTCACGCCACTGCCTTGGATTGCATTTTAAAGCTGGCTGCCAGTACTTTAACCCTGGAAGGACAGTGGTTTCCCGATAAAGGCTGATACTTCCCCTGATTGATTAAGATACAACGTCCAACCTCCCTATAAGATATAAGGAGGAGGCTAGAGGGTTCATGGAAGGATCCCCGCGTGTGACATGATGGAAATCAGGGGCATGGGGGCGTGGTAAAAATGGGAAGCCGTAAGCAGCGGACGGAAAGAGCGATCACGGTTTTAGCCTGTGGCGTTCCGTTTACCTGGTTGCAGATCCTTATTCATGAGGGAGGAACCCAGGCGTCCCAGAACACCCTGCGGCGTGCACGGAAAAGAGGGAGTGGATGTAGCGTGGCCGGATAACCCCAGTCGGAAAATGATTGAATACATCAAACCCAACCATGACTCTACACCTTGCCCCGTGTGTCCCTTAACACTCCCCTATCCTCTATTACACACACCTCTCCCCACAGGAGACTATTGAGAGTCTTTAACAGCCGAGGGCGATGGGAGAGATGAAAAAACTCCTTTGTTTTGGCACTAGACGCAGGTCTGCCCTTGGTGATGCGGTCATTAGCTTAGTTACCGTGTCGTCACACAGAGGGCGCCATGCATCACGTGGTCCCGTCGCTGGTTCCTAATGAGCACATCCATTCTCAGCTAGACAAGGCCAAAACAGGCCGGGTACAATCGTAATTTTCCCTGACCAGAACCGGGCTTATTTTTTCCTGCCGTTTCCGAGCTCATCATTCATGTTATCAACGTTATCATATCGAAAACGACCGCGGAAGGTGAGGGTAGTGCAGTTATGGCATTGGATAAGAAAATATGCAAATTGGTGTGATTGGGACTTTGAAAGTTATTCCCATCATGGGTGATATTGTTGGGGACTGGGGCTGTGGCGGCTGCTGATGAAGCTGGGGTAAAAAAAGGACAGCATTACGGGAAAAAAGAGCTGGGTGTGGGGATGTGGCTGGCAGAGGTAGAGAGGAGGACTCCGAGAGGTGGGGAGACCCAGAGGAAATATAGGGAGGGAAGAGAGAAGAGAGGGGATGTAGGGGGAGAGGGAAGAAGGAGGACAAGAGAGGATAGAGAAGGGATGTACATAGAGAAGAAGATATAGTGAGAGATCAAGACATAGAGTGACAGACACATAGACATGGGAGTTAACCCTGGACAGAGAGGTGGATGGTCCTAGTACCACTAGGGGTTCCTGCCTTATGTGGTAGGTAGGGTGACTTGGTGAGATCTTTATGGGGCGGAACAGTCGCTGACAGCTTGCCTCGATCCCCACGGCCTGTTTGGCCAATAAACAGTGATCAGAAATAGTCTGATGGGAACTAGGGCCCGGGTATGTTGAGACTGCTCCATATAATGATGTGACGAGCCACCCGTTGCAGACCGCCATCTTGTCCCCTTTTCAGTAGAGCTGCAGCCTATCAAGGTACTTGAGGTACTACTGGTCTACAGGAAACAGCAAAGCTTTATTTTTAGTCCCTTTGTGCTAAGGCCTATTCTGGAGTTTCATTATTATCCACACCACCATCCTGTCCCTCGCCACAATGGTATCACATTGTTGTAAACCAATGTACGTGTGTATTTTGAATTTGCAACAGCAAGTATTGCTATATATACTGCTTGAATTCGCACTAGTTTCCCAGGATCTATAGGCGAATGTTCCACTTTTAAAGCATCTCACTGCCACCGCTGCTGTAGTTGACCCCTTTCACCCCTATGTGTGCGGAAGTAGTGGTGTAGGGGTGGTGGGTCTAGGCAGGGCGGCAGGAGCCTGATTTATATATCTGCAAGACGCTACTGATAGAGGAAGAGACGACGCCTAATCCACCCCGACCTTATCACCCTGCTAAGTGAGTCGCTCCCTTGAGAGGAGGGACAGCTTGGGGGCTAACGCGGGGGTGGTGGGGGTGGGTAACGGAGAGGTATATAATGTAAGCAAATAACTCATGGATGTGGAGGTAACTCTAGGGTGATGGATCGTGAGCAATGTAGGAATATTTAGTAGCAGAAAGGTTGAACAAGTGCAATGTTTAGATGATAATGCATATCCGTGATTTTATAATCTGTTACAGTATTAGAACCAGCTATAAATGCGCTCTTGTGTTATCATGGCGGGCAATGCATGGTAATCAGTTACTGAGCTGTAAGGGTAGGAGGGTTGAGCGGAGAGAGGAGCAGCTTCTGGTCTGGGCGTGAGCAGCTCCATATGGGCGGGGCAGGGCAGAAGAGGAACCCCTCGTCTCGGTCCATTGATCAGTGGTAGACAGGGGGGATCAGTCCCAATCTCAGCCCTGCCTGCTCCAGGACCTGACAAACACCGCCCCCTCCACGTCCTCCACGCCCCGAGGATTACCACCGCTACTCTGTCTGTATATACTATAGGGCCGTAATGGGTTATCGTGTGTAGTCCGCCATTTGTCCACTTGTGGATGGTTCCAGCAGGGTAGTGCCTCTCTCGTGTGGGCACCAGGAGTGAGGAATGAGCTTAAGGGAACCAGTGAAGAGATCAGGTACATCTTAGTACCCTTCTCTGCCACTACTATGCCTTCACCATGGCACTGTAACCGCCTGGTTATATCCTCATATAGATAAATACCCCAGCCGAGTCTCTCTGCATCTTTTCCACTTACCACAACTACCTCCTGCCTCCCCTTCCCCATCCACCCGCATCACTTCCTATACCTTTACCTCAGACCACCCTCATTTCCGACTTCCCCAACCAAGGCCCCACAGCTAAGACCTGATGGGTAAGTCGGTCCTAATGCACGGCATGCCGTGATTACCATCAGCCGTGATTCGGGTGATGTACTCTGCAGACTAATTCACACACTTAATTAGTCTCCGCCCTGCCCCACACCAAGCCAACCTTTGATATGGCTGGCACATCCCACCCACCTACATACCCCGCTCCCTACTACCTAACCCCCGCTGAGTTGATGGATGCTGGCCTGATCAGGGAGCCCTCTGGCCGACACCGTGGGCACTCTCTTCTCTCTGATCCCTACAGCTAAAATCCGCATGGCTTCCCCCATCTTCTACCCCCACCCTACAACCATCCCCCGCCAACTCCTTCCTTCTACTTCCCATCCTAGTAGATGGCTTCTGACATTGCTTCAAATGTGGCTTCATCGGTTGGCATGGTGGTGTTTCCCACAGAGCGCCCCCCCATCACTTCCACATCACATCTGGTAAAAACTGGGAATATATACTGGTCCCTGCGCTGCTGTGGTATAGCGCAGACGAATAGGATGTGTGCCTGATATGTCAGCCATATGTCCACACTGATTAGAAAACCAGGTTTTATAAGTAATCAATTAAACCTCCGATCTCATTAATGTATACCCATCTATCTTTATATTATATACGGGTGTAACAGGAGGACGCCGCTGTGGCAGAAATAATAGTAGAGAAATTGGCTAAAATGTTAATGGTATTTTTTTCTGGTTCCTGTAAGACTGTAGTACCTTATACCTCCATCCCAAATTATTGAGGAAATGCCTATGGGGATCAGCGAAGTCGCATCGGGGACAATATGGCGGCCTACATGGAGACGAAAGGCTATGCTTCTATATTACTCATGGGTATTTTATAACTTCCTAAAAGCAGTATGTTAATGCATGCAAGACTAATTGATAAGCACTAAAAGCACATTAGAATAATTAAGAAGCAGCATTCATTAGCGATACGCCAATGACTTAAAGCGTGACTACGTCAGAACGCGTTAAGATACTCAGTCTCAAGCCTGCCTGTATGGCAAGTGCCTCATAATAAATGCATTAAACTTTTATCCAAAAAAAACAACGCTCAGTCCCCACACGAAGGTGGGTGGGTAGGATGCATAATTGAAACAACGTCAATACCAAAACATCCGAAGGAATTATACAAAAATAGTTTGAGATAAATTAAGATGATGCATTGATATTGGAGATAGGATCTAGCTTTTTGTTCTAGTCTTGAGGACAGTCCAGAGTCATTCATCAACCATCGTCCCCTGTCTAACTCTAGCATGAGTAGAATAATGGCGGAACAAGCATCTATAGATAACGTTATAGCTGGTTCTCCTCCGTGAGCCACCATTGTGTCCAACTAGTGATGTCGCTGGTTCCCACAAACTAGCGACTCTCTTCAGAAAGTAGCAGAACTAAGGCTGGAGAGTGGTGGGGGGGGGGGGGGGAGCAAAGAATGCTGCTATACCTAAGTTCTCATTGTTGGTGCTTCTACTATCGACATAATGTTATACTAGCAGAACCGTTACATCCCTATATAGTTGGGGCCTAAAGGTTGAACCTTGACAGAATGATTCATGGCTAGGCTGCTTGTCCCCGGTCCGTCTAAACTTAATTCTTATACCTGTCTAACCCAGTCCCCATCATGCGGAGATCAAGGGGGCAGATCCAACTCAATTACCACCTCCATCCCGCCCTCTTCCTCCCCCTCCTTCTTTCTCAACACACACACCATGCCCCCACTGTGGACTACAGGTTTCCATAGCCAACGTCACCCAAACCCCGACAGACTACAGGGGCCCTGGGGGAGTCTCATCTTGCCCCGAGTGGCCAGAAAGAGTTCACGTTGTGCTCACTCAAATGCGATTACACTAAGGCTCGCCCCATGGCTTGATCAAATGCCCAACTCCTCCCCCCATGCCTCGACTCCATACTCCAGGGTTGAGGACAGGGTTCACAGTTACTCACCTCAGGCTCCCCAGGACCAGGAGTGACCGTCCGTACGACCGCCACCCTCTGACCTCCCCACGCCGGTTGACCTTCGGGGCGTCGAAGGTCATCCATGCTCGGCGGCCTTGACCTAGGGCGCTCCCCTGGGTGGAGCACCTCTGGTGAGCTGGCCGGGTGTTGGGCGAGTCGCTCATAGGACTGCGGGCCATATTTGGTGTCGTTCTGCAAGAAGTCAAATCGATACAAGACATTAGTATTGGACGTCAAATTGGGCTCTGCCACTACAATACATTATTGGGCGTCAAATTGGGCCCTGCTACCAGTACTACTACTTCCACCACTGCTATATCCCATCTCTGGGGATTTGGCAAGGCATAGGTGAAGGCGGTATAAAACAGGTATAGTATTCTAGGTTATATACCATTGGGGACCCTTATAATGACATTTCATACAATAGTACAATAGTCAGATTGATATTATGCCACCAGATTATTTTTCATAAAATTTCGGGAGTAACCCCGTCATTGTTACAAAGATCACTAAGGTCATTAATCATAGGTAAGAACACAGTCGTTAGGGAGTCGTTATCGGTCTCTCCAATAACAAAGAGCTATATGATAACCGATTGATATATAGCTATCACTAGTAGTAGCAGCAGTAGTAATAGTACTACTTTTATGTGGCCTACATCTATAGCTCAGAGCACTACTTCCTTTACTATACCCCCCTCCCAGCTTCTCCCGAACCACCACCCCTTCTTCCCCCACCATCAACAACAAAGCACCCTGCCTACTTTCCAAGCCATCGTCGACTAACGCACTGTGCGTTTTAGGCCGACAGGCTTTTAGTATCAAGTCACCACAGAGCGGCCACAAGGACGGCCACAAGGACCAGAGCCAAACCACGGCCCACTAAGAGCACCTCTGAGCAGTACACCTATAGGGCGTGTATGCGCAGGTGGCAATCCACTATGGTGGGAGGCTTCAAAGCATGATGACAATGCTATTGCTATCCCTATTGCTATTCACAAAAGGCCAGGTGGAATGGTGCAAAAGAAATATGTAGCTAAGTTGCTGAGTCATTAATGTACACAAGGTGGGTCATTAATGAGGGTATATATTGCCAATTCGCAGCTGCCTCCATTCCTCATCAACGATCTCTCAAATCCTTTAAATTGACACAAACTTGTAACGTAATGCGATTTGAACGATATGTGCTCCCCTCTATCACAACCACAATCTTGAATGTCCTTCTAATGAGCCCATTTAAGTATGCATAGCTCGTCCTACTCTTTTATGGTTCTACGAATTCTGTGAATCAAAGTAGAATTGTCATTAGAATAGTTGGTTTCCTTGGAGGTAGTCAGTGTGCCTCACCAAGAACCTAGATACTGTGAATACTCTATCTGATGTTGGGGGCAGAGGTAGAGATGGAGAGGGGGTGTGGGGGTTTAGTGAGCTGCTCATGCCGTGACCTACTCTGCAGCAATCCTGAGCATCTCAGGACGAAGTGTCTTCACACTCTAGCAGATAATTGGGCCAAGTGTTAGAGGGTGGCAGATGTTTCAGACCGAGTCCCTAAGCCTCCCCGGCCCCCGACCTCACAGGCAACCAATATCCTGAGTAATTCTGATATGGGCCCATAGGGACCCATCAGAAATATTACCCCGCATGGGATGGCCATTGGTCGTCCCATGTGGCCATGGATACGATTTTATAGCTAATGGCCAAAATCAAGCAGACTTCAATATGTGTTCTGTTTGTGGTTGATCACCCTTGACTCACCATAGAGTGTCTTTGCTCACCACTAGTTGCCCGACGGCTCACACGTACATTTCTGCCACACAACAGCCACATCCAGCCATTTAATTCATCCTAAGCAGCCCCCAATGCTTAGTCTCAAGTTAAACACCGTCTATTCCTACTCACACACTGGGTTTTAGGCGTCGTTAAAAAGTTAACACATCGAATCGTTTCGGTGATTGGATATTCGAGGCAAAGCGAAAGCAATGGCTTACAAATTGCCTCGGTGGCCGATTCATGGTAACCCTACCCGGGTGTTCTGTGACTTTTAGCACGCGGAAATTACATTGTGGCGTATTTTAATCCTGAATTATTTCTCAGCATATCCACAGCAGCTCAGGCATCCACTAGGACGTGAGCGGCTGAAAGGAGGAGCAGCTCAGACAAAGAGGAGCAGCTCAAATCTACAACATTTGATCTGGAGCTGCTCCTCACTGCTGGTGGGCCCCAATTAAAGGTCCAGAGGAGCGCTGGGAAAGCCGACTCTTTCAGACAATCATGTCGGCAAACATTGTAGGCAAACAATATCAATGCCGGCCCTAACAAGCAATTAGGTATCGGCGCCGTCCTGTTTGCCCGCCAATGGCAGGGAGGGTTTTTGGCCGAGTACCGGGCCTTGGGAGGCGTGTGGGGGCAAACAGGGGGCTGTGGGGGACGCTGTATAGGGGGAGGGGGTTGGGGTTCTTTCTGGAGGGGCTGAATCATCCTATGGTCACTATGGGCGTTTTTCCACCTGGACCACCCCGGGCCCCTACATCCCCATACTCCCTCTGACCGCAGCCCAGTCCGCCCGATTATGTTTTTATAATCGACGCGGTGAGTGCCGGAGCCGGCTGTCATTGCCAGCCGCCGTCGGCGTTCCTCCCTCTAATTGTGGAGAGCGCTGTCTGACGGCCAATGTCTAATCACATTGTGGCCACCCTAGGCCCTGCTCCATCCAGGCCCCTTTACAAGGCAGTGGCCAGGCAGAATGAGCTACCTATAGAGGTCATCTCTTTGCGGTTGGCTTTGGCTTAGCCCAAAGAAAGAAGGAGAAGATAATGGACACGGCATCACACCTCATAACCATTAGGGGTGAGAGAAGGCATTGTGGAGATGAGAAGACATGCCGATATATCACAACATAGAGGCCTAATTGCTCATTAGATGAACATAATAGTGATGTGAATACTCATAGTGCACTTTTACGGTAATGGGCCTTCAGGGGGGTATTACTGTGTTGCAGTATATCATAGACCATGTAAACAGCTTTAAGCACTTCAGTCCTTAAAGTCCCACCACATGGGCATTTGATAGACCTTAAAACCCACTATACTGTCTTTAAGGCCGTTTAAAATCTCCTTAAAACACCCATTACCTGTCAGAAGAGTGTCCACCCACGTCCACAGCAGGTTTCATGAGGATTCTCTCATAATATAAAATGAACCAGCCGTTTATTTAGGCCATAGTAAACGGCAGTAATCCTAGGTTACTGTCTGATTGATCATTAACTCATTAGTGTACAAATCCCTTGTGATAATACATGAGGGAAGATTCAGCATGTATGCACATGAGCTGCTCGAGCCCAGTCAGTGAGCTGCTCAATGCGGCCCGCAGACACCCCTCATGTCCACATTCTCCACACCGTCAAGCCACTTTGTTCTGCCTCTCCTTCTCTCGTTGCAGGCCACCTGATGGGAGCTAAATGGACTGTAATCGAATTGTTGGTGCCAGGGGCAGTCCTCCCGCCCCAAGGCCTAGGGTGTCCGGTAAACGGCCCTGCATGCTCTGCAGGCCCCATTGCTGAGGTGAAGGAGGGAGCGCAAACGGGCGAAACACTGCCCAGCACACTGACTACTACTATAGACGACACATTGTGACCTGGATCTATCAGCTACTTTATGTCCTATTTAGCATCTAGTTTACCCTTTCTAGCTAGCCCCAAGGATGGCCACATTAGAGGGAGTTAACTGTACTAAGAACAGCAGACAGATTTGTGCCCACAGATAGGTACTATTATTATGAGTTGATATTCACCCATATTGTTCCTCCTCTCTGGCAGCGTCCCCAAGTACAAAACAATCTCTGTCTGTGTAAGACAGGGACACATTAGCTGCAGTAGAAGCCATCTCTGCCCTTTTAATATGTCGTCCTTTGTTTCACATGCATGTAAGTAAACGTATATAATGCTGAGGTATAAAGGGAATGGAGCTTTAATGTGGTGGTGATAGGGATGGGGTGGGGGCGTTAGAGAAAGAGAGAGAGAGTCAAAGTGTTAATGGTGGCTGGAGCCTTGTGATCTCTGGGGCCTTATAAATGCTGCCTTAACATGGCATGGGCCCCGTGTGATGTAGATCAAACGGAGCTTGCAGTACAATATAATGCCATGCTATCTAATGAGGCTCTTCATGAGTATACTGCATTACTGTAATGATAACCATGCGTAATGTTATACCACATATTTTAATACAAGGTGTCACTCATATATATTATAGTTGTATGTGGTAGACGATGATACGGTCCCAGAGAGTATTGTATTTATACCGCCCAACAGGAACAGTGCAGAATATATATTCCTAGTGTAATATCCCCTCCCAGACACACTTAAAGGCTCTCTTACTCCTTACTTATACTACGTCAAGAAGAAGGAGAGTGCACTACGGGTCAACAGGCTGGTCAATCTTGGTGACAAAGAAGACACTAATATCTTAGGAACAAAGAACTGCTATGCTTTTAAGAAAACTTATATCCATTCGGCCATTAGACGTATAAGTCAGCTGGTAAAGTGTTTACCTATAGACCAAGGCGGATGTGAGTGGGAGGGCATCAAAGAAGAAACGTTAAAAAAAGCTGGTCAAAGCCAAGGACATTAGGGCGGTAAAGTCAAAGTAACAAGGTTCCTTGTAGCCATGTAGCAAGAATGGCAGCAAATGACCTGTATTATTACCAAACTTCTAATCAGATATTGAATGGCGTATTTGACAAGTGAGGGGATTGAACAATATAGTAGACCTATTTCTAATTACATAAGAACTTAACACTGATGAAGTATTTAAGATATAGCAAGTAGAAATTACAGAGCATTCTCAGTAATGTGGCATGAATCTCTTGATCCCTTGGGTTAGATTAATATTTGAACAGGTACATTAAATGTGCATTCCTTTGCAGAGTCAAAACAGCTGACCCATTACTATCACAATCGATAGCATCAGTGATATGACATGTATCATGTCCTCTATGTTGCCCCCTTTTATGATACCCCTCTTATAGTGGATGTACATGAATACTCCCCTGTGTAAGGTGTAAGGTGTAAGGTGCCAGGGGTTGGGGGGTAAGGTCACCTGTAGCAGTGTTACACCTTTAATAGCAATCCCTTTGTAGGGGTGAACGCAGGTCCCCAGGTATCCCTCCCCTGTCCCTTACCTGTGTCGGTATCAACCTCACCAAGGAAGAGTTCCAGACCCTGTCCATTAGGAGTTGGCAAATGTCCTAATATAGATCTTAAATGTGACTATTAGGAGTTGATGAATACGTTTCCATGCTATGTCTTTTAGTAGTTGATGAGTCCTATTCATTCACTGATCTGTAGCCATTTCCAAACTAAGGCTTTGTCTGTATGGAAGGAAACTCAGAATATTACTTACAGTTTATGGCAACACATTCTGTGGCACAAAATGTGTAATAGTTCCACACTGTGTCTTTTCATCAGGCACTGTGATCTATTTATCAATACACGCGCTGGTGATCTCAAAAATAGGCTAAGACTTTAGATGGTTTTCAATAAATCAAATGTAAGTGGTCTGGGCTGCCAAAGTAGGTAATATATTCTTTTTCTTCCCTGCCTCATTCTGTAAAGTCAACATTGATGGTGTCAGCAATAAGTTAGAGAGAAACTATCACCGGATCCCCCTCTCCATTCTTTACCCCCATGACTCACCGAGGCGCTCACTGTCCCTCTCCCCGACGGGGAGGAGCAGCTCCCCACTTTGTCCTCTACAGCCCTATATAATCAGATTTTTCTCCAGGGAACATATCTCATTGAATTAAGTCTGAGGCAAATTTAAGGTGAAAAGCACACTTAACGGTTTGTACCTACGGCCCCTTGCTGTCCTTCCTTGAGTTAATCAGGAGAGGGTCTATGTGGGGGGAGAGTGGGGAGGGACGTGTAGGGAGACAATACTGGTAGTGACGTAATTATAGGGACGTCAGTTCTCCCTTTTGTATGACCGGGCTATAATGACAGTGGGGTGATATAGCGCTGCAACGGGTATTCTAGCGTAAGCCGCCATTTTGTACCCCAGTGCAAAGATTCCTGCTTCTCACAGAGTATTCCATTAACCGTATTGGTAAGTTACCCACAAAGCTGCAGGAATAAACGAAGACATATATATATATAACTCAATGCAGTATGTGCCACTGCCACTACCACCCGTGTCATTGCAGTCAACCCGCTACACCCCTATTCTGACACCTTTTGTGTGGATGGAACATAATGACAGCATCTCCTCATAGAAACCAATTAGAGACCGATGCCGAGGCTATCAATGTGTTCAGTGAAGTGAATGAATCCTTTTGGAGTAAATTCATAAGACGTACGTGACACCTAGTTCCTTCGGCCATCTTCAGCAGAGCCTTAACTGGGTGTATCTAACAGTGTCTACACATAGGGAAGTAATCACATCTACTGCAGATTCCAAGGGTATTGACCACGTAGCCTTGTATAAAGTACTGAGGACAGAATCGGGAAAAGGAGTCTCTCCTGGTAGAATGGTCATTTTACTTTATGATTTAGAATTTCCCTGAGTGGTTTTATCTCTTTTTGAAATGATGCTAGTTAATTTAATTGAGAACACCAATTATAAAATTGATTCATTATCACTTGAGGTAACTCAGTGGTAGATTGCATGCTTCAGACAACTCTGCTATCAGTATTGGAATATTCTTTAATTACAAAGTTATGTTGGGACAAGAAGAGGACGCATATAACTATTGCATCATATTCCATTTGACATTTCATTCTCATTCATTCTCATTAGAAAAATACGTTTAGATGGCTGTTCTATCACCAAGGGAAGCCGGCGCCATAGAGACATCTCACAATGCAACTAAACAAAACATATTGACCTTTACCCAAAGGATAGACTCCAGACCAAGCCATATATATATACTTATATATATATGTATGCTAGGATGGGTGGTACACAGAGAATTGTTCTGAATAAAGAATAGAACAAACATAGAGCGCACCGAATACGTACAGCATACAAAGACATAGTCCCGCCTATATACATACCCGGCATACCTTCCACAGGGAGTAAACTCATGTCTACGCCAGCCAGAGGAGGAGGCAGCAAAGAAGAAAAAAAGAAAAATGAAAAGTAAAGGCCCATTACCATGAGAGTGGCGCCCACAAAGGACCAACCACGGCAGAAATTCGGACGACTTCATTGCCGTAAAGAAAAGCGGCGGATAAAAACTGAGGGCATTCACTGAGTGAAACTTTCCGTGAAAGCGAAAGGAGCTTGAAGAACGGTGGGCAGAGAATGGAATGGCATTGCCCTCCCCCTCCTCCTCCCCGCTGTATGCTCGGCGGTTATGGGTATGTGTACAGTGAGTGTATGTATATGTTTATTGTGATACATTCCGCGGGTAGGGACCAGTGAACCCTGAGGCTTCCTCAGGTCAGCCCAGAACCGGCCAGTCGGAAAAATGGATCCTTTTCACGATGGCCATCCGGGCCCGTGGCGGACAGTGTGTGTATGTCGGGGGGGGGGGGGGGCAAAGGCAAATCTCAGACATGGATAGGGCAGAGAAATTTATTGGCACGGCAGGCCAATCTGCGGGCCTGACCGGGGTTGCTGGTCTCCGGCCGCCCAATGTCCAATAACCCAACCGCCGACCGAGAACCAGCGACCCCCGCGAAATGTCGTCTGCGAGTTTTTGGCGGGAAACTAAATCCCCAGGGTCAATAGAGAGGACCCGGATCGATACAGCAGGGTATGGGGGAAGGGTTGGAGGAAGGAGCTCAGGGGTACAGCAGTGTATAGTGGTAGTAGGAGTAAGTAGTATATGAAAGTGGACGATGTGGCTGAAGTATTGGTCGTTTTACACTTGACTTAACAGCATAGCTCATAGGAAAGCACGGGTGGTCAAGGTGATTGAATCTGTACGGTAAGGCAGGGAAGTAGTTTAGTGTATGATCAAGGATCAAGACTTCAAGCTGTGATTGGCGCATATCAATACCATCATGTTGATTTCTTCACTATTGATCATCCAATGGCAGTTAGGAAAATACTGTTTTATTTATAGGCCAACCATATGAGGTTGGGATAATTTCGAAATTTAACTAATCCCTTATGGACCCCTTAGATACGTTCTTAAGCACCGTAGCCTGTACAGTTGTCTTGTAGGAATTCCCGAAAGCTCCAAATGGTATAGTAGTGATCTAGGATAAATAGAAGCGTATACCGGAAACAAGGAGGGCGACGATGAGTGTGTATGGCGCAAGTGCTAAAGCCCAGCCGGACAGTGTAAAACGGCTAAGTGTTCCAGCGCCAAGAGGTGGTACCAACAGCCTCCACTACACAGTATTTATTGTACTTTCAAGGCCCCTTTTTCCTGCCCCCACCCCTCCCCCGGGTTATGATAGGCGGCGGCGGGGGACAGTGACACCATCAGGGAAGAGGGATGGGGATGGGTGGTGTAGCAAGGGTCCGCTACACGGCGCCCCCGTCGCCAAGTAAAGTGATGCCATTTAGAGATAGCTTCTCCCGGTGCACCACTAGTTTACCCCATCCTTCAGGCTGCAGGAGGGGGTGGTCAGTGGACTTTGCAGACTTTTACCATCGATCAGTGGTATGGGGGCGGGGCAGTCTGTAGGGCTGTACTGCAACTGCTGCGGACTGTACTAAAAAGTATACATATACATAATATAAACAGCGTTGGACTTTGTTGTGGTGTATGTGACTGTCATACTCTAGGTAACAGAGTCCTAGGATTCTATGTAAGTGGTGTGTAGATGTGTTAGTGTGTGTGTGTGTGCTAGGCAGGGGGATCCATCTTACAAAATCGGACAGACAGACATACAGAAAGACAGACACAAAGGGAGATACTAGAGAGAGAGAGAGGTGACGAAATGTTTCAAGTCAAATAGTTTTTAAAGTTACATAACAGCATCATTCTCCATATCATGATCACAAGGTATACATTTTATGTATATAAATAAAGTTAGGGATACCCATAATAAATATTTACCTGTATATGATATCATAGTCTAATACTATATCGGCATAGCATCTACCAACGCCACGCTGACCTCTTTCATATCTCACCCCTTCGACGACACCCTCCGCCGTCTGAAATTCCCTGTATTATGAAAATACCAGGCACCCCACGCCCCTTGAGCCATTTCGCTTATGAATGTTCGATGGGTCTTTCTCATAGGAAATGACAACCACAACTGCGGAGGCGTTTTGGCTATCGGGCGCCGTGGGGGTTGGTAGTAGGGGGTGTATGGGGACTGGCCTACCCTACCCTCACAATGTCAGCGGTCAATAGTGGCCGCCGCGGTCGCATTTGTCCAGTTGAGCGGCAAATTCACACGCTCCCCTCGCCGTGCTTGCCTCTCCGCTCGTCTCACAGATAAATGCGGGGTATGACTATGAAGTTCACGGCCCGCGCGTCCCAGGCCCGCGTGGAGGCTAGATAAGGGGGGCGTCTACTCCGGTAAGTAGAGCCATCACTTTTGTCGTACCCTGCCTTAAACTGGCATTGTGTCCGCCCAGGGGGCTTCAGAGAGAGGCCGCTCAGCTCCCTCCCCTCTCCACCACCACCCATCCAGCGCACAACACCATACGGAGCAGCCATATACCCTTTCCTCGTCACTGACTCTTCTCTTTATTGTCCCATATGGCTTATCGTTCAAGAATTTTCTTTATTATACCCTTACCTCTCTTTTTAAAATTCTTTTCTGGAAAGCATACCCGACTCATCCCTTTTTGCTCTTCTCGAAGGCAATGAACCCGCAGCCTTGTGATCTCCTTTATTTTTTTCCGTCAATTTCTTTCAAACACTATCTTGTCGCACATGAAACATTCTTGCTTTTTCCTAAAGTGGCATATTACAAGAAGTACAACTCTAAAACATTTTCACTTTCATCATTGGCTTAGGATACAGTATTTTATGTCGACTCCACCCAAGCCCTTCTGTGCAACGCCGGTCCAGGTCAGACCAACCTCTAGTGCCTTGGTCAATACATAGGTAATTCAGCTATTGTTTTTCCTCTCATGATTACTTTCATGCACCATTCCTAGAATAGTAAGACCAAGAAATAAATAAAGAGCTGTCTGTTTCAAGATACCGAACCCTACCTAACAAAACATGACCGACATTAGACATTCTTATCCAACTTTACAAAAAGAGTAAAAAGATTGGATGGTACACGTGGCCACGGTCCCCGAGTAGGCACTGCAACAGTTCATGAGTCAATTGCAGGGTATATTTCGAGGCCTACGTAAAATAACATTGACCTAGTTAACCCACATGTTCAGACCCTTTTAAAAACCTGAAACACGTCTTTTATTCATTAGTGCCTCATTCTCAACATTGGGACCATGTGATAACCGTTTCAGCCGCCAAGTTGTCCCTTTAGCACCATAGTCCTGTGGATAACGGCTCAGAGGCACACCACTGCCTAATAGGAGGGAAACTAGCGAGAGTTGGTCACCCATGCAGTTTTACATTTTTAGAAATAATTTAAATGCTGACTTCAAGATGAATTACAGATATTATCTCCGAGATGATCTCATTCTTAGCCATGGGGCAACTAGTAGGAATCTCCATTGCATTGCAGAACACATCTAGTTACTTTCTATGCCGCTGCTACTTCACCCATGCCGCTGCAGCCAGTCCTTTACACCGCTATATAACCTCATCTCCTGATGGTGCACATGGAGCACTTCCTCCTCCAGGGTGCTCATTGGTGCGCACATGCGTACCGTGACCCCCACCCTGGAGGACATCCGTCACGGCGTTCGTCTGCCAATTAGCACCTGACGTGTGCCTAGCCCCACCCCCACACCTTACACACACTATGTGCACAAATAGTACCTCAGCCCTTTAAGTCCTTGCACACTGCTAGCCCTCCTTAAGTACAGGCACCATCCTATGTGCTAGCAATTCGCCGCAATTAACGTGGTATTTGTACTCCAATTATTCTGTGACCAACATTCATGATTGGGTGCAAATATCTAGACCTAAGCTTTTTAGTCATTGAGTCAATGCCCATTTTGTATTTACGACGCACTGTCCGCTTTCTGTAGCTACTTAGTCCAGTGCAGGGCCACAAAACTATCCACTGTAAGTGTCACTGTCCACTTTCCTTTGTTGCTCCGCTTTTTAGAGAGTCACAATTCTCATCATTTTTAGTGTCAACTTTCCCCATGATCAGTCTCGTACAGAGCTAGTGTATCCCGAGTTAGTTTTCACTTTCCCTGTACTACTCAATTTTACAAAGAGCTCATCCTGATTCAATGTCCACTTTCCTATACTACTTAGTTCTGTACAGAGCCCATCCTGATTCAATACCCACTTTACTATACTACTTAGTCCTGCACAGAGCCCATCCTGATTCAATATCCACTTTCTATACTACTTAGTCCTGTACAAAGCCCATCCTGATTCAATGTCCACGTTCATATGGTACTTAGTCCTCTACAGAGCCCATTGTGATTCGATGTCAACTTTCCTATACTACTCAGTAGTGTAAAGAGCCTATTTTAAGTGAAAGTCGACTTTCCTGTAGGCCTACTACTCATTCTGAGTCAATGTTCACTTTCATATGGTACTCAGTAGTGTACACAGTAACTCTTGAGCCGAGTCAATGTCCAGTTTCGCTATACTACTTACTCTCCCACAGATCCCACCTCAGTCAATTTCCACTTTCCATATACTACTCAGTATTGTTCAGAGCCCATCCTGAGCCGATGTACATTTTTTCCGATACTACTCAATAGTAAATAGAGTGAACATAGAGTAAATACATGTATACTTATAATCAGGTTATATAGAGTGAAAAGCCTATTACCTAGTTGGCCCAAGGGCCAAACCAGCCAAACACCCCAGAATAAGTATATAAGACATTGCCTTTATGAAGAACCATTTCCACCGTGTTCTAAAACAGGAAAGCTGATTATTGATCTTATCTTTGACAGAGTTATTGATGTTTGCGTCCAACTCATTGACTTTGAGCTGATATCGATTTGAGCAGGTCTTCCAGGAGTGCAACGGCGGAACATGATAGAAACAGCCATGTCAGACAAAGTGCAGAAAATAGTTATTACCCTTTAAATAAATGACTTCAACGCATGAGCTTTTTGATGCAGTACATGAAAACAACGAGCGTGTTTTACAATGTTCGTTACGTTCTTGCTTTTGTAATGTCAATCTGTCCTGCTTGGGACCTGAACGCGGGTCCGGATAAGTATACCCTTTATGACGAATCATGGTGCATGCTGGTCTCTCTGGTACCACATTGTTAGCAGATAAGCCAGCAGAATAATGGGATCTACACGGTGGCTCAGGGTGAGGGTGCGGTGTTAGTTGAGGAGGTGTCATATGGTGGTTGATGGTGGGAGGACCCCTTCCCATTATGGGATCTCCCCGCCTATTATACTGAGACCCGCCCCGACCCGCCCCTTCACACCCACCCAGCGCACCCTATTGCCCATAGCCCTTAACGCACAAGCCCCTACGCACAGGAGAAGGTAGAGGGAGAAGGGCAGACAGACATAAGAGAGAGAGAGAGAGAGAGAGAGAGAGAGAGAGAGAGAGAGAGAGAGAGAGAGAGAGAGAGAGAGGGACATGGAGTAGGCCAATATTTCACTTCATGTTCTCAAAACATGGATAGAACTTGGCACAGCCAGACTGGCATGTTTACTAACTACAGAATAGTTCTATGGACATTATCTGCTTATGTATCCGAATGTGTGTATGGCATGTTCCTTTTGAATGTACCTCTTTTGTATAACTACCCATACAAATAACCTTGACTAGCAGTATTTGTATGTAAGGGAACTCCTCCTTTCATGTCTATTCATCATGTTGTTCTCCCATCCTACGTATATGGATTGAACAGTGAGCAGCACCATGGTGGCAGAAGCAAGGGCAGAAGAATACACGAACATTAGACTAGAACATGTATATTCACTCGATCGCACAGACTAGCCTTACATGCACTCCAAAGAAGGTCGGGGGAAAAGCACAGGTTTGTTGCAATCAGCGCCATTATGCAAAGGGGACAATATGTCATTCTACACATCTCGACTAGTTAGAGTACTATACACCATGCTCACAAGCTACCTAGGAAAGGGCCTGCTTTCTTTATGATGACACCCCTTCGTGACCAACAAAACCTGACTGCCTTTTGACATGCCAGCCCCGGAAGAGGCAGAGGCGCCGATAAAAAGCCGACACAGGCGCGGTAGCCGCTGGTGCATAACGCGGAGATCGAGAGGAAATGGCAGGCATTGATTTCAACGGGCGTATGTACTTAGCCAGGGGCCATGTTTCTTAACACCCTCCTGGACCACAAACACCACAGGACATGAAAGAGATACTAGGTCCTTATTTTGTTGGGGAGGATCAGAGAGGGATTATTTGATCACAGAGGTGTGTGGAGCAGTAGATGTAGAAGCTGAGCTGGGTGTAGGTATGGGGCTGGGTAGATCTGACCTCTGAGCTGTTGGCGCGTACCCTGGCTGAGGGCCGCTAGTACATTGGGCTATTTTGTTTGTGGACTGGTTGATACACCCTCTAAGAGTCGGAACGATGCATGAATGCAGCTCTGGCGTGTAGACTCTCCAAGACTTCACTTATACATCATAACAACCAAGGACATAGCAAATTAAAATCTTAGCTGGCCCTTACAGGGGCCAGCTCTGATACTTCGTAGAGCGATGATTGAGTCTACGAAATAAAAATAAGGTAGAATTTCAGCTCCCAGCAAAGGTAATTTTACATACAACATTAGGCGCACTCCGGGTGGACATGCATTTCAAACGTTGTTGAGAAATAGGACTCTATATCCTTTACCAAATGTATCTTTAGGAGAGATATCGGATACGGTTAAAGTGGTCATAAACGAGACAAATACCATACAGCACAGCCTAGGTGAGGTAAACAGTCTCTACGACGTGTGTCTATTTACCCAAAAGAAGCCTGCTTTACCAACAGCTCAGATATCAAGTATGGGTGCGGCTCGACATACCGCTCCTCGTACTACCACTACTAGCTACAAAAAAGACTTGAGTCACTCAGTAAGCAATCTGAGGAAATCCCTGCCAGCTCTACCACAGCGCCCTCTGTGATGGTGAGGAGGCGGGAGCAGCTCATGGCACCCCTGAGTGGTTGTGAGCAGCTCTGTGAGCAGCTCAGAGGGCTACAAACAACCCACAACTACAGGCTCAGAATACACTTATCCTTACAGGACACATATAAGTGCGTACCATGATTACACATATAACTCAATTAGAATTAAGCGAGGACTAGAACTGACCCCTGCTACGAATTTATAATAATGTTTTCATACATGAAACTATTCAGAATATATTGAAGAAGTTTACTTACTCCCTGTTAATCAACAACGGGTAAGGCCTCTGGTGCAGGAGACGAACTACAATTTAGTCATTTTCCATAGACCTGCGTTACTCCAACATGGAATCCATGCAGGCAACCAACAGGTAGTTGAAGGAGGTACAAAACCCCTCGAGTAACACTACGCAGGACTGAGTTGCTCTCAGCAGAGTATGAACAGCTCACAAAAATACTTACACAATATGGGTTGTTTCTTTTCTTGACACACCTTCCGACAACCCCAACTGCTCAGAGCGGTCTCAAGCATCTGAAACCCCCCGAGGCAAAAACCTTACAGCGGCGCGCGGAAGCATAACGTCCCCTAAAATCTTTCTGCAATTTCTTTTCTTCAAATATAATGGTTGAGGAAGAGAAGATTAGAAGAGGGACTGGCGGAAAAGGAGGAAGATCAAAGAGGCCCTGGAGGAGGGTATTGGGAGGAGCACATGGGGTGGAGGAGCAGCTCAGGATGAGGCGGAGACATGTTTGAGATGGGCTGAGTAGGTGTTATCAGCGTCTTGTTGCACTAGCCCGATATCAATAGGTGTAGTGAAGAAAGTATTTACAATACATAAGACCTTAACTTGTATAACGCTTTTTAAATGATTAAATGTATTATTAGATCTTCTTATTTGGCCTTGTTATCACCATGCAGGAAATAGCTTCTCTCGTGAAGGCAACGGTCAAAAGGTATATTGCGCAGGTTGGGATTAAGTCAGCCAAAAAGGTCTAACGTGGCCGTCTATCACACCTAATACAGTTTAAAACAGTTAAACCTATTGGTTCTATAATACAATTCTAAATATGATAGAAAATAAATGATATGGGTAATTTGGGTCTTCATTGACTGAAGTTTCCAGGGTATGGTAGTAGGTCACCCGAATAGGACGTAGTAGAACAGCCTTACGGCAACCAATAGAGCTTTTGGCCCAAAATGATGAATTCCCTTCTGATTGTTCACTGCATTGTGCAACGGTATTCTGAGTTGCTCGTGAACAGCAAACATCTCAGCCCAGAGAGGTCAGCACAGTGTATCATTGATTTTCTATTGAGCTTCCAACGTCGTTTAATGGAAGCATTCTTCGATCTAGCAGCAAATTAAGCAGTGGGGCGTTGAGTATTTTTCAACCACCCATTACGACACGGTTCATGTGGTAGGATGTCAGATAGTCTGCGACTCGCAGCTACGTAAGCCGAGACTAATACGAGTTGATGGGGCGAGGCACCTTTTTGTCGGTCATGACTTTGTTCAGTGTTCAGCAAGAATATCACTCCTTGACTTCACTGCTTTGTCATGTGTAACATGGTCCATTAACGACAAAGTCCCTCCTCATTACAAGCAAAGGGTCCCTCTCTGATGTGCAATGAATGTCACATAGGATGACAATTTCAGGTGTAACAGCAGAATATCACATACTTGATATGTCATTAAACAATCTAGCATGTCCTGATCGTTGTTATCTGTTAAACAGCTAGTCAGACTAGTTGTTTTATTAAGTCAGTAGATTATAGCCACAGTTGAGGTAGACCAGTATTTCTTTAGGTGGGAAACCCCGACCCTTGCTGTTGCGACCAGAGCAGTACACCCCAAAGACCATACATAAAGGTGGGTGTTCAATTTGGCAATGGATAAAGTGGATGACTGGTTGGAAAGTGGATAAAGCAGCAGTATATCATGGGTCAGCCTCTGATACAGAGTGGAAGGGTGACTGCCGTATATCACCCATAGTAGGGTGAGGTGAGGGTGGAATAGGAAAGAGGAGGTGGTGGTGAGGAGAGCTAGATGGTGGTGATGGGGGGGGGGTATAATACGTACAGACAGAGCAGATAAAGACGGAGAAGATGCAGGAGTAGAGGAACGGAAGAGAGATTTAGAGAGTATATGTGTGAAATGAGAGAGAAAAGAAGGGGGGAGAGAGAGAGAGAGAGAGAGAGAGAGAGAGAGAGAGAGAGAGGCCTGGAGGTTTGCTGCTTAGTGTGAGGTGTCTGTATGCTGGCCCATCTGTCAGCCCACCGCCGTCATAACTAAGCCTCCCGTGGCCTTCATTACCCGCACCGGGAGCACTCCAGGGTCATCTCCCATTCCTCCCGGGACCTCCAGCCAGCCCCAGGGGGCTCCTACCCCCTCCAAGCTCCCCTCTCCCTCCATGACTCCCCATCCATGCCTCTATCATCCCCTTAAGGCAGAACTGCCTAGCCCCGCCTCAAAACTTGGCTGGCATTATTTCCGGTAAGCATGCATTGCAGGAGAATGTGGACAAATTAGAGGTTGGAGGGAGGGCCTGGGGGTATATAGGGGGACAGAGGGTGGGGTTGGGGAGGGTGGGGACTTCGCAGTGCTGTGTCATCTGTTAGAGGTGTGGGTAATCATGTGTTTGCTGGGTTATTCCTCCTGATGTCGGCCTCGTGTCCCTCCAGGCTCTAACTTACAGTCCCTAAGATCCCCCTTCTGTACTCTCACAACTCCCAAGTCAATATAATCGTTCAACCAAACCACCCTCTTACCCCCGATCCCTTCTTTCCTACCACCACCCCTCCCCCCAACACACACCCATACATTACAGCCCGAATCCCAAACTCCAGACCCTATCTACCCAAGTAGAAAGGGTATAGATTAGTATCGCAATTTCAAAAGTCACAATATTTAGCAAAATTGATAACTCTTCCTTTGTAAAACTGCACATGTAATCCTATGCGATTACCATGAATATAGAATGTCCATAATTGGGTTTGACAATATATATTTCTATGTTTTCAGATTTCCGAACAAAGATGATTGGATCGATTGGAGACTTTATAATCAATGGTGGACCCCCTGCTGCCCTGCACCTAGACCGACACCCCCCGACTTGAGCTCATGATTCAATTCTAAATTGTGTTCACACCACGGTGCAAAATTCAATATGTTGTACAAGTCCATGCTGAAATATTGATAGGGCACAGGTCCAGTACGATTGGCGCTGCTGGAATGAAAGTCGTGGGTAGGGGGTTATGCAAAGGGGAAATAGAGCAAGAGAGCAGATACGGAAATGAAGGCATGAAAGTGACCAAAAGGAGAATAATCTCAAGGAACTCCATTTCAAGTACAATAATAAGGTTGACACAAGAAGTAAGAAAATGAGAACGTGGGGGAAAAAAGACGATATGTCTGTATCAGTGATGTGTAGGAAATGAGAGGTATACCAGTTGTTACCACACGTGAGAACCAGGTGAAAGAGTGGAAGTGGCGGAAAGAGAGACAGTGGGTTATATACTTGGTAGGAAGTAAGGCAATGGAGGAGGAGCAGGATGGGAGGGTGTATTGGCAGTTTTGTCTACTTCTTGCGCCAAGTCTCGGCACCGGGGAGGCTGCGGTAGTCAATGCAATTCACGCCCCAGTCGGCCAGCGCAGCATACATATGTATGTCGGGGAGCGCTGGTAGGGGGAGGGGTGCGGGAAGCCAAAGAGGAATGAGATCTAAGACATCCCACTTCAAGGATGTGTGTGCTGTCTTCCACATGACTGCCCTCTGGCGGCAGGCGCGTGTAACGGGTGTCAGACGCGGCGTGTGGCGTCTCCTCCAAGTGCAGTCAGGACAGAAATTGATGTTGAAAACAATTACGCTCCAATACTGCCCAATCACCTAGACTAATCCTCACTCTCTCCAACCCTGCTTGCAGCCCCATCTCCCTCTTCTTAGCCCAGCACCCACGTCTTCTTGTCTAATGACGGGGTACTGCATGCGCGCGCGTGTGTGTGTGCGACTTCAGTGAGGGGGGGGGATCGGAGGATAATT
Organism: Harmothoe impar; assembly: GCA_947462335.1. Lineage (NCBI taxonomy): Eukaryota > Metazoa > Annelida > Polychaeta > Phyllodocida > Polynoidae > Harmothoe > Harmothoe impar. The sequence goes on from OX381710.1 coordinate 47,935,096, forward strand.
CGGTGAATTCTCCCATGAAAATATAAAAAATAAAGACGTCCCACTTCGTCAGTGCATCACGTAATTTGTCACTGCCGATCTGACCGTTCCCTATCGCCCCGCCCCTTCGCATTTCTCTCTCTTCTCAACCCTTCTATATCTGCCCCTCCTCCTCCTCTCTCTCCTGTTGCCCTGCCTACCTCACTACTCTCACTTTCTGGCTTCCACTGTATCTACACAATCTATCCTTTCTAGCCCTACTCATCCTCCTCCCCGACAAGTGCCACCGCTCTGGACTACCCTGGGAATAACTCGTGTCAATGAAAGCTGTGGTATGGCCTGCTCCTACCACAAAACCCCTCAAAGAGTTGACTAAGTGTTTGTCTGTTATCTCCTTATCTGTCAATAATGTAAGGTGACTACAACTCTCTATCTCTCTCCCCACTTTTAAGTAGTTTACACTTTTGTCAGTGGGTTACAGACGGAGGTTGGGGTGGTGGTTAGGGGAGGTGGTTGTCTTGTCACGAGTACTAATTGATTTCTCTTCCACACATGAGAAGACATCTTTAGTAATGTCATGTCAGTCTCAGCCACACCCCTCTCCTTGCAAGGGCTTTTTCTACCCTCCATCACACAGCACAAAGACATTCCATTTTACCACTACCTCCCTAAACCTAAGGCTTTTTTTCTCCTTCCCATTCTTTCATTTTGGGCGTGTGACTAGTGCTGGAAAAGCCGCATAAACATCAGAGTGCTGAGCGATAGTTGGGAAGGGATGGTTGGAGGGGGGGGGGGGGGCTGGGAAAGAGCTCCATATCAATATACACGCAATGTCTATGGCTAAAAAGTCCTGACTGAAAATGGCCCATTCTCACTTAAGACAGCGCTAGGAGGGGTCTGCCTTTCTGCTAACAAAGACATGAACAAAAGAGGCACCACTGGCTTTATGTAAAGACAACGTTGGTTTAATGGAAAGTAAATATCGAGCGTGGGTTTAGTTTGTCTTCCATTTGACTGGGGTAGTGGCGTTATTTTTCACAGGGTGTATATTGAACTGTTATACATGAACCACAAAGAACCGACAAGATCTATAAAGACATATATCTAATAAAAGGTATTAGATGAACATGGGTAGAACTTGATATGTCAATATTCCCATAGAGTTGTGTACGTATATCATCAGTTACGCTGCGTGTGTTTACAATGCCTATACAAACAAATACGATAGAAACGTCGAAACAACCATTGTTATATAAAGTTCATATTCCAAGATAAACTCATGTTACCTATACAAAGCCGAATGAGTATTTACATTACACGTAAAATGTCCAACCACCTAATCAATAGCCAGTTATACACTCGAACATTGAAAATAAAAACGAGACAATCACACAATGTCAGATATATCATTTCATTCTGAATTGTATGGTCAAACATTTGCCATTCAACAGAGGAGCATCGGTTGAAATGTAATTGGTTTTATCATTTGCCTTGAGTCCTGCATAGCGATAGTTTAATGTTACTCTTGTTGACAGGTAAGTGTAAATTATTCTGTTCGCAATTAAAGAGCAGGGACATGTGCAATCATAAGCGTATAAAACACGTGCACTGTGTTATTTTTGTGATATAAAGTGCCATATTATGTACTATAAAGTGCGTTACATCAATGTATAAACTAAAACATATATCAGGTGTATTATATACTATACGACTCTACCTAAATGGACATACACAATTCCCGAAGCCTCCTTAGTTCAAAAGTCTCTAGTCTGCCATTTTACTACGAGAGACATTTCTGATCTCAGATCCAGCCTCAACAATACATGCTCTTCATCACAATGGATCACTGTCTTCCTCCCTCTTTCATTATTCTATTCCAGGGGTCTCATTGGCTGTCCTCAACTTCTATAGACCAACAGGATGTCTCAGTTGTCCAACCTCAAAGACCTGCTCCGATGGATCATGCAGCGGTAGGATCCAGGGGGGATCCGCATTGTGTGTCTATATGGGTGTAATACGCTGACTGCAGCGCTATGCTGGCAGTAGCAGCGACAGGGAATGGAACTAAGACATGGCTTGTACTTCCACTGGGGTTCTAGAGACTAGCACCATATGTCAGGGTATAGTGGTAGTTGAGTGGTCGTCTGCATGAAACAGCAATGCTACTATGGGGACAATATGGCGGCTTTCACTGGATCATCAATTGGGTACAATACTACCGACTAATCATCACAACACCATAATGCTCCCCTTCCTGACCTCCTCCACCCCTAGCCTACCCAACGCCCATATCATATTGGTTCATCAGTGGGGCCTCCTAACCACACCCCATCCACCCCCATCCTCCTCCCAGGCCCTAATACCACCCATCTCCAACCCACCTGCCCTGAATCAAATATCACAGGCTGCCCACCTGACAGGCCTAATCACAATAACTCACACATCTCCCGTCATGACCCGCTCTCTCTTTCTGCTTGCCTCTCACTCCCTTCACCAGGCTGTTTCCTGGGCATGTACCTGTCGACCGCTATCACGCAATAGTGGAGTTGTAGAGGGATCTAGCGGAAACCACCAATGACATTAGAGGGTAAGGCTGACACAGACATCTTTATTTTTCCATACATAAACCCATGGTATTCATATATCAATAATCTAGCCTTGATGCTCCCGACATAAAGAGTCATATCGATGCTTCTAGTAGTGGGTCGACACAACCATATTCCATTGATCTCTTTACATTATAATTCCCTTTAGAAATAGAACGACTGCTATGCGAAATCTAAGCATATTCCTTAAGTAGTGTCAAGAAATCGGTTAGTTGCTGAGCCAATCTGTTATTGGTGAGGCGCGTGAGGATTTTCCCATTTGTTAAAAGCCTTTGCATTAGGGTTGCACAGATTGAAACAACCTGCTCAGACATTAATCATGTGTGAGGCCTACAAGAAGCTGCTCTCCCCCCCCCCCCAACATGAAAAGCCTAGCAGATGTTTATCACATGTTTATCAACCAGATGACGACAAGGAGAGGCTGCTGAAAATAACCCTTATCTAGGCTCTGCCGTCGGATCCTCATAAATATTGTGGATGGGTGGGTTGGTGAGGATGGGCTAGTGGAGTGGTGGGAGTAGGGGGAGGGGGTTATAAATGAATGGTAGGGGTTGCATAGTCTGGGCTCACATGCTAAGTCTAGGTTATGAGGGGTGTAACAGGGTCGGCCTCGCAGTAACAGCGGCAGAAATTAGAACCAAAATAGAACTGCTGTATTATATAACGATTCCCATAGACTACCTATTATGAATGATGTTACTCATGGGAGTATAACAGTCTGCAGCAATATTTTGGGGGGCAACCAAGATGGCGTCCTACACGACATGAACTCTTCCACCCTCATAACCTGGTGTGATGGCATGTCGGGAGTCGGGAGGCAATTCTCCAGGGTCCGCTATCATTCAGGTCTGCCTCGTGGTCTTGTACCAGCCTTTGTTTGTATTCACAATGAATAGGGCAAACAACTAATTGACTGGCGGCCCCAATACCAGTTTGAATACCCCCTCCCCGAGTCATGTGCATTATCGTACATACCAATACTACCCGAGTTGGATTGACTTTTTCATTACGGATCATCTGTATCTGAGATGTATAGGCAACTCAGGGTCACATCTGCAAGGTCCAGGCAAGATTTAAAGGGTTTAGATAAGTGCATACTTGTCTCAGATGGCATAAAATATCTATCTATCATATATTTCATCACCATGAGTGCTATTCTGGTATCAACTGTTAGGATCATAAAGATCTTTTACCGACAGTGATACGTATACTCGAGAATTCATGTATACGTATATTGAGCGTTTGGTGCTGGAGTGGGAGTTTAGGCTAATATTATGTACAGGGTGGTAAGGGTGAGAGTAGGGCAGGAACTACCACTCCCCTCTCATCCCCTCCAGCCACGTAACCCACTACCCTCTCTAATTAAACTACATTATTAATTATTCTCTTTGTCTCCCATTCCCAGTAATACTCATAATTATAGCCTCTGAGTCTTATTTACAAGACAATTCCCAAAATGCTGGGTCGTCATTAGAACCATTGGCATTCCCTCCTAACATTAATTCTAATTTGAGTGTTATTAGCTGGGTACCTGCAAATAAGCAGGTCATGAATCAACATTGAATTATTTACATGGTTTGCCTTACTCTTGTGTTAATACAGAGGGGGAGTGCATGAACTGGTACCATGCTATAAGAAAGGATTGGTTGTACGGAAAGTTCATGTCCCTTGTTTCAGAATATCATTAGTGATTAAAAATTACCTCGTGACAATTTCCAACATCTAAATCTGCCGCGAATTTGCATATGATAGGACAGTAATGGCTAGAGTTTAAAAACTCTAAAACACAACAGCCAGCAGGCCAGGGGTAAAAAGTACCTCCATAGAAATAGGTATTCTGCTATTGAGCTATATCTGTGTGTCAAAGTCAACATTCCTGACACTGACTGGAGAAACCAGCATAACATCCCTGACAAGAGGGGAGAGTCACCTCAGGACGTGATACAGTCAGATGGACCTCTATGTCATCCACAGTTACAATAACAACTCCACAATCTGTCTCACTGACGCGGCCACCTACAACAACAATATGGCTGATCCATCCAACCCTCTACCCCTCCTACTACTATACGAAGTCTCTGAGATTTTGACGTGGCTGACTTTGAAGTTTTAGGCGGAATCAAGTACCCTCCAAGATGGCAACATGGAAGAGCTTATTCGTAAACCGTGAAAATGGTTCCCTCATCCATCACCAATATAATAGTGTGAAAATATACTGCTATTTAGACGAGCATTGAGTAATACATGCAAGTGTCTTTGAGAAAGAGCCAATTTCTCAGAGATGTATTTTAACGTAGGGGTTCCCACTCTCAGGCTTCCTCCAGCACCATACCGCCTCCCTTATAGATGCACTACAGAAGCTGATTGCCTACTAGGGCTGGGTTTGTATTGTGCAGGCCTCATGTAAGGTGGCAGGGTATGATGCTATCGGTATGCGCTATGGGTGGTGTGCGTGGGTGGTGGTAGGTTATCAAAAGCTGTATATATGTCTATATACAGGGTGACTTCGTGTATCTGAGGGAGTATGGGTGGTGGTGTAGTAATCTGTATATGAAGGCAATACATGGCAGTCATGTTATGAATGAATGGTGGATGTAGAGCAATATGGCAGACAGTGATATGGGGTTTAGTCAATATTGGATATATTGGATGAGGAGGCGTGGTATTAGGTTTTTATTGTGATACAGTCTCATTGGGGGGGGGGTGTATAGCGCGGGTTTTGAGTATTCCTCACCAGTGTTACTGTACTAGAGTTGATATTAAAACAGAGGAAATGATACACCGTATGGTTTGTAAAACTATACGAATCTTTATAGAGCGTTGAGCTGATTATAATATTACTATAGCAGACATCTAACCTATGCTATACTATCACACTTAAAGCACAGCCTTTGGTGTGCAGGCACACCCAGAAGCTAGGTTGGGGCGGTTACTTCAGCAGTTCAGCACTATCGTCACTGGCTAGGTTCCACAGTGACTGGGCAGGCTGTATAGGCGACTGGATAGGCTCACCTCCTGCAGACCCCACGGCATCCCAGGGTGTTGGGGTGGCAGGCAATCTACCACAATACAGCCCTGTTAGGCTAGATAGTCTCAAAACTGCGAGATAGTCTCAAAATATTATAGTTTTGTTAGTATCTCGCTACCCTCAGGCTAGATAGTCTCAAAATTGCGAGATAGTCTCAAAAGGCTGCAAGATAGTCTCAAAATTTGAGACTATCTTGCAACTGTCAGGCTAGATAGTCTCAAAATTGCGAGATAGTCTCAAAATATTATAGTTTTGTTAGTATCTTGCAACCCTCAGGCTAGATAGTCTCAAAACTGCGAGATAGTCTCAAAAACCTATAGTTTTGTTAGTATCTTGCAACCCTCAGGCTAGATAGTCTCAAAATATTATAGTTTTGTTAGTATCTTGCAACCCTCAGGCTAGATAGTCTCAAAACTCTGAGATAGTCTCAAAAACCTATAGTTTTGTTAGTATCTTGCGGCTAGATAGTCTCAAAATTGCGAGATAGTCTCAAAATATTATAGTTTTGTTAGTATCTTGCAACCCTCAGGCTAGATAGTCTCAAAACTGCGAGATAGTCTCAAAAACCTATAGTTTTGTTAGTATCTTGCAACCCTCAGGCTAGATAGTCTCAAAATTGTGAGATAATCCCAAAAGCATGACAGATAGTCTCAAACTGTGAGATAATAACATTTTGAGACTATCTTGCAACCCTCAAGCTAGATAGTCTCAAAATGCTACAGTTTTGTTAGTATCTTGCTACCCTCAGGCTAGATAGTCTCAAAATACTATAGTTTTGTTAGTATCTCGCAACCCTCAGGCTAGATAGTCTCAAAACTATAAAATAGCCTCAAAGTACCAGAGCTTTGTTAGTATCTCACAACCTACAGGCTAGGTGGTCTCAAAATTGTGAGATAATCTCAAAAGCTGGACAGATAGTCTCAAAACTGCGAGATCTTGCAACCCTTAGGCTAGATAGTCTCAAAACTATAGTATTTTCAGAGTATCTTGCAATTTTGAGACTAACTAGCCTGAGGGTTGCAAGATACTAACAAAACTATAGTATTTTGAGACTATCTTGCAATTTAGAGACTATCTAGCCTGATGGTTGCAAGATACTAACAAAACTATAGTATTTTGAGACTATCTTGCAATTTGAGACTATCTAGCCTGAGGGTTGCAAGATACTAACTAAACTATAGTATTTTGAGACTATCTTGCAATTTTGAGACTATCTAGCCTGAGGGGTTGCAAGATACTAACAAAACTATAGTATTTTGAGACTATCTTGCAATTTTGAGACTATCTAGCCTGAGGGTTGCAAGATACCAACAAAACTATAGTATTTTGAGACTATCTTGCAATTTTGAGACTATCTAGCCTGAGGGTTGCAAGATACTAACAAAACTATAGTATTTTGAGACTATCTTGCAATTTTGAGACTATCTAGCTGAGGGTTGCAAGATACTAACAAAACTATAGTATTTTGAGACTATCTTGCAATTTTGAGACTATCTAGCCTGAGGGTTGCAAGATACTAACAAAACTATAGTATTTTGAGACTATCATGCAATTTTGAGACTATCTAGCCTGAGGGTTGCAAGATACCAACAAAACTATAGTATTTTGAGACTATCTTGCAATTTTGAGACTATCTAGCCTGAGGGTTGCAAGATACTAACAAAACTATAGTATTTTGAGACTATCTTGCAATTTTGAGACTATCTAGCCTGAGGGTTGCAAGATACTAACAAAACTATAGTATTTTGAGACTATCTTGCAATTTTGAGACTATCTAGCCTGAGGGGTTGCAAGATACTCTCAAAATTTTGAGACTATCTAGCCTGACATGTGTTTTGAGACTATCTCGCAATTTTGAGACTATCTAGCCTGAGGGTTGCAAGATACTAACAAAACTATAGTATTTTGAGACTATCTTGCAATTTTGAGACTATCTAGCCTAACAAGCCCTGCCTTCTGATAAGACCAACAGGCTGCGGGGGATCAGACCCCCTCCCCCTCCTCCACAACCATGTGGCTTGGCGGGATCAGGCTCTGAGGCAATGGTGTGGGGAGGGGGATGGAGCTAGGGGGAGGGGAGATGGAGTCGGCATTGTGGAGCATTCAGTCATGGCCCTGCGGCTGCCGGCTGATCACCAACAGATGTCTTGGCAGGCAGCTGTGTCGGGGTCTGGGAGGGGTGGGTGTGCAGTGGTGTGGAGACTAGGGGAGGAGTTGTCTGTGGTAGCGAAGCACGACTGATAGATCTCCGACCGCCACAGGAGCCGCCCACCCCTCATCCTCTCTTTGGAGCCCCCTCCCACCCAGGCCTCACCCAGATCCGTTGTTTTCTTTATATATCTGCATCTGGCCTTGTGTCCCCTTCCTCTCTACGCCATTTCCTGGCTGCCTCGTCTCCTGCTTTCCTCCCTGCTTCCCTACGAGTCCAGTCCCAATTACTCCACACACTTTGTTACTCCCACCCTCCCTATTTAACCATGTTATCTTTGCTGTATGCCCACTTCCCTGCCTGGCTCCTCCCCTGCCTGCTTACTTCCCTGTCTGCCTTCTTCCCTGCCTGCCTTTCTACCTCCTTTCTACCCTCCCTCCTTTCTACCTCCTTTCTACCCTCCCTCCCCCTGACCTCGAAGCCCCAACCTCATTCCATTGCTGCCTGATACAAAGTCACCAGTTCATCTCAGTTACTTCTTTCAGCTCGCTCGACTTGTGATTTACCGTGTCATTTGTGAACATTATCTCAGAGACCTGAAGGCTGTGGCGGTTGACTGTTTCCATGCCACCACTTCCAGATATTAGCCTCGGGTCCCCAAAGGAGATCTACCCGAATCCGTCGCCATCCCAACCCTACACCACCAAGTTGAGCTGCTCCTAAGCCTGTAAAAGCCAACGCCTTTGATGAAATCCTCCCTTCGTACAGGTCAATTTCAGCCCCTTGTCCTGGTAGACTTCAAAGTGAGCAGAAGGCGAGTAGCTCATACTTCTATATGTTCTGGTGCCCTGAGCTGCTCGGAGCAGCCCTGTGATCAGGTCTGTAGAGGACTTATCCCCCTAATGAGCCCACCCCAGAGCACAGGAAGGCTGTTTTATTAGGCCCGTTATTGGGGTGGGAATAGGCCGTGTATAGTCAATAATACAGGGTAAATCAGAGGGAGAGAGGGCCTGGGACTATCAGCTTAACAAGAGGGGGAGGTGGGGTGGAAACCATCAGGATGGAGAGAACAAAGTCATGCCCTCCTCCTTCCCCATCGACTGGAATGTCCGACTGGTAATCGGCCAGAAATCTCAATTAGGGGGTAAGAGGGAAATAAGACAGACGTGTCCGCCAATCACTGATTGCGTCTCAGGAAAACGCTAACTGTCCACACTTCCTTGGTGTGTTACAGCGTCGCTGATTGGTCCACTGGTTGCCGCTCCCGCTGGTGCTTCGCCAGGGGGCGCGCCGCGCTTGGTCGCCCCCGGAAGTCGTGTGTGGGTGATGTAATGCCGGTACCCACACAGATTCCTGCTATCAATCTGGGTGTACGGTCGGGGGTGTTGGGACATAAGGTTGAGGATGGAGCGTGCCAGGCCCTGGTCGGAACATGTTGCACTATACTGCTACTGACTAAAGGGATAATTAGCTACTTAGTTGATTATACGTGTCAGTAACAGTGGTGCAAGAACAATAACCTTTATGAGTAGACCAGTTGTTCAAATATGACCTGTGCCTCCACCTAATTATATAGAGTGTTTTATCTATTTACATTGTATTGGCAAAAGGATAATGAAACTGTATAGTATGTAGGGAATTCAGTTTTATTCACCATGTAATATCGTCCAAGATAGTGCAACAAGACCCCCATGTACCCCACCAACTCGGCCCACCGCTCCCTGCCCCTTCGCACCTCTCCCGCCCCTCCCACCCCTGCCTGTCCCCCTGGCCGCCTGTGGCCGTGAACTGGTTGGTAATTAAAGGTGATCATTTACCAGCAGTATCCGGAGGCCGCCCGTGCCAGCCAAATAAATGGACGTAGCTACACGAAGAAGACAGCCTCCCCAGACAAGGCACGTGGTGCTTGGATCCGCGGTCTGGTGGTCCGGGAATGAATCTAGATGCACCACATAAGAAACACTTTAACACGCAATGACCAATGTTGGAGGGATACCGAAAACCAATTTAGATTACTGTGCGTGATCACTGCAGATATCGTATTGAAATAGGTTTATATATAGAATAGAGGAGCTGTGAATGGAGGACCGGTGAAAAGCAGGGGGATCTTCCTGCTATTACCACAGATATTTCTAATAGTAATACATGTATTTATCAAAATAAGGTGTTGATATCAAAATGATATTATACTACCCAATCCATGTTGATAAGACTTTGCAACGTACGAATGTATAAGCAAGACAATATGGAGGAATCAACGTTAGAGAGGCTTTCTCCATTATACTTCCAGGACCCCTTTAATTACACTTGGGATTTCGTATGCAAGGGTTGAACATATATACCGAGGTGGAATGGTCCCCAATGTCTGTAGCCTGAATATACCAGGTATGCATGTAGCCTTTGTGGCCTATGTCTTCATATAATTATAACGCCTATCCCACAATTGTGAGAAGTAGCACGCAGAGCTCATGTTAAGGTATAGGAGAAACTCACTGACTCGCCCTAATTCTAGTTCAGACTGATTATATATTTATCAAATACCTCAAATCCACAAACCTGCCTTAGTCTAGCAAGTACTTAGCATGTAATCAATTGAATCAATCCAATTAATTTGGACGGATTTAGCAAATGCCAATCTTGTAATCGATTTGATTATACCAATCAATCGGTTCTTTGATGTTAGGACGGGTTATGGGGTTAGTTTCGTTCAGACAGAGAATATATGGGCATAGTATCATTTGCAAGGGATGTGTGCACAGGAAAAAATATCATTTTAGCAGGTAGGTTTTACTATCGGTACTCTATATGTCATGCTAGTATACATGTATGGTGGTGTATCCTGGATTACACTGGCATCTGTGGTACAACATGAATATTTATAATCGAATTAACAGATTCCTGGTGATATTTCATAGTCTAAACACCCTACTAGAGGAGCTAAAGTAGACCAGCTTGAGTAGACCTACATGCTGCCCACTCTGGTCTATTGGGGAAGTTAGCCGCGAGTAGTCTATGGAGAAATAAGTGTTCTTCAGGCGACCTCCTAGCATGCGTTAGGCCTTCATACGTGTATGCTACCTTTTGGGGGAGTTATCAATTTAGCGTTGTGAACCCTAGACACTAGAAACAACGCACCATTTCTATTATTTCTATTATGTTGGAAGGGACTATATAGTATAACAGTAAATGGCTGAGGTGCGGCTGTCTATAGGGAGATCTAGACTACTATTAAGGCTGTAAGTGGGCTCCACCCCCTCACTGTACCCCTCGTGTGGCTAACGGCTGTATTTGCATACCGATGAGGGAGCGGCCAGTACTTGCCCCCACTCTGTGATTGTAACACATTTTCTCCCTCATTGTACTTGATTCAATAGAGCCACTTTGCGCCGTCCATATCCCCATCTGCACAGTACAGCCCACCCTAACGAGATCAGCCCATCACTGCCCCCACAATATACTACTGTGGCGGCTACCTCTTAGTATACCGCCATCTTGTCCCCCGTGGCACGTCGCTGGTTCCTACAGCATGGTGCCTCAGAAGTGGGAGTAAGGTGCATGAGTAAGGCTTTAGGTGAAGATATCAGTCTGTATCAACCAGCGGACATACTATCTATGAATATATTCTAATGCCATGGTCCACCCCTGGTACATCCACCATGGCACTGAATTCAGCTATTACACCCCTATGTCCACTTAGATCCTGACAGATGGCGCCAGGAGAGGTCCTCACTGTACCTGCTCGGGTCTGCTCGGGTCGGCTCGGGGATGCTCAGGTCCGCTCGGGGATGCTCACTGTTGCTCATTTAGGAACGAGTGGAGATGGTCTTTGTGGCAGGGATACGGACACCATTGTTCTGGCTGTACGAGCTATCTATTACAAGTATGGCTATGCCCCAAATAGGGCCAGTGCTACTACATCTCAGATTTACCGACGAGGCTGGCCGAGACCCAGCTACTAACTCGGGTCTCAAACAATCAATACTGAATTAACTAACATCATGCTATTAGAAAATAACATTGTACTCCGCGTGCATTGACCGTAGTATAGTAAAAGGGGAATATGGAGGAGGCGCCATCCAAGAGTCATGAGACATAGCATTGCTCCGCACCACAAAAAGTGGCCTCCATCAGCCTTGGTGGGACATTCTGTAGGTGAGCAGCTCCCAGAGCACTTCTCAATGCGAGCAGCTCCTGAATAATGCATGCTAGCAGCCCAAAGAGCACCCCTTATTTGGAGCAGCAGGAGGAAGAGTAGGGGTGGTGGGGAATTGGCCTAGTGACTGGGGGTCTGTTGCGCCGGGGTCGCGGCGTGAAATGCAAATGATGATCTGAATTGTATTAAACCATCAACGTGGACCCTGGGGACCCTGAGGTCATCGAGGTTCCATCAGCTATATTTAAGCTGTTACTCATACGGGTATATATAAAGGGTGGAGAGTAAATCTTCTCAACAGGTCGTATAGTATATAGCACGACTCCTTTGTAAACTGCCATCTTGTTCCTCCAGGAATTACCCTGGTACCCACAGACTAGCCTCTATTGTGTACATGTAGTAGGAATAGGGCGCTGGTCTATGCGAGTTAGCAAAGATACCAGCTGTTTGAATTCCCTTTGACTCAAATGTTATCGACACTAATGCGCTGTGGGAACCCATTATAATTCCACGAATGACTCTAATCTAAGAAAAAGGGTACTTTCAACAATGCCTTCGGGGCTATAGACAGCTTTACTATTGATCTATGCCTGCTACATGATGCCATGACTGATTGAACTCTATAGACAGTGGTCTTACAACATAGGAGGTCTTTAGTAGGGTGTGTCCTTTTTGTCTGTGTTAGCCTTACCAACTGGCAGGTGGCATGTCAAACAGGTGGGGCAACTGTTGTCTATACAGATGGCCAATCTCTCCCCAGTGACCACCCCTCCACAAATAACATCTTTTATTCAGAAGCTTTACTGGGCAGGGGATGGGTAGCTGGGGAAGGGGAAGGAGGAAGGATGGGGGAATAGCCAGTCATGTGGGGGCTGCAGGGAATGAGTAGGGGCTACTGAATGGGCGGTGAGGGGGTAGGGAGGGAGCTGAAGGGCAGTTAGCAGCTGGACAGTTAGGCTTGGGCAGTGGGGAGGGGGAAGGGTAGGGTGAGTATTGGCATTGAGTGGATAGTGGTCTGCCATGAGAGATTGGCGCACCATGACACCTTTAAATACCACTTTAAAGTTACCACACGACCAGTGTGTATAGTATGGGCTTACATAAAAACAAATCCGGTTAAATGCCAATGGCGATGGTGAATCTGAATGAACTTCAGCAGGGCTTACTGCATGGTAAATACGGCTATCAAACGTACATGTACACCTATTTGGGTACCGTAATGTTAGTGGAGGTGCTGGTAAATATTGATATTATTTAATGTTATATCTGGTACAAAACAATAAGGTAATTCAATAGTCGATTAGTGGACCCTATTTGTATTGATGCTTTAGAAATATAATGGCCATGCCGTTCAGCGGAGGGCAGTTATTTCATTGGTCTAAATCAGAAGGGTTAACTCTTTGCAATCTCCCTACCTGAGGTCCTGCTGCTAAGCCCTGTATAGACTGAAGGTAGAGCGTTTTGCAAATACTGTGCTCTGTCACGGGCTGGGAATAGAACCTCTAACCTACTGCTCACGTGGCAAACATTTTACCACTGCAGGGCCACCACTACACTGTTACGGCTAACAGAAATGACAAAGAATGGTTAATTGTGTAAACGCAGACGCCAGGTATCGGAATTAAATCGTGAGCCGTGATGCCCATACTCTTTTCAAACACACCGTCATTTGCCTAATATTTGTGTCTATTTAATCAGCTCAACCTTAGGTGACCCCATCGGGGTGTGGTGTTGTACTATAATAGTCAATGGCTAAACACCGGCAGTAGGCCACCTACTGTCTCGGCAAGTGTTGTAGGGGTCTGTATTGTTATGCGTTGGAAAAACAAAACAGACGTAGACTTGAATAAAGTGAATTATACTGTTCAAAAGCTGCAAAGAATGTTGCATGCTGGAAATCATTAGGTATTCGATACCACATTATTAGTGACCACATCAGTGCAACAGGACCCAGTCCCCTGACCACCAACCACAATGTACACCCCGCTCTAAGCATTCCCCAACACGATACCAACCCTGATTACACTCCCTCCACATCCCAATTACCCTAACAAAATAATGATCAGAAACAATTTGGCAGTTGCAGTCTCGGCTAGACACACAGAGCGCTCAGAAGGGCCCACTGCAGGATGACGAGGCAATCCCTGTGGCAGGCCGCAATAAACAGATAGTATTTAATCTGTGCTCAGCGTATCCAAGCCCTGACAAGGTGTCTTTTTGTGTTACAGATACCAACTCCATTAGCCCGCCTTATCTTATCTCCCTTGTCATGCTCATGGGGGGTCGGCAATTTGTCCCCCGGCTCGCGTCCCAACATGGCTCGGGTACGGTGGGTACGTATATGGGAGACAATCGGATCGGTTGCTAGGGGAAACTGAGTTATCTATATAGAACGGTAACTGATCATCCTATACAGTCCACCATATTGTACCCCAGTGTTTTGCTGTTTCCCAACAATTAGTTCCTCACTTAATTGGGTAGTAGGAGTGTCGCAGTAGTATGCACCAACTAAATCATCAGCTCCTTTTTAGTTCGCATTTCCACCGCTGCTACTGTCACCATGTCGCTGCAGGCTACGTGCTACATCCCCATAGGCTTGCTGATGGGGGTTGGTACTGGTGCTGGTGCTTGTGGACGTCATTGCTCACTCTGAGTGGAGGACAGCGGTTTGATGGAGTCGGTCAGCGCCTGATGAGCAGATGAGCAGCTCGGCCTGTCACTGAGCTGATCTGGGAGCAGCTCACAAAGCACCCCCAGGGACTAATACACCCATAATCGATGCCTTTACAATGACTGCCACCATGCACTTGGCATGTGGAGGGTAGGGGTTGGTGGGGAAGGGGAGGGGAGGGGTGGGTTATGGGGAGGAGAGATGGTAGCAGAAGCAGGGGGTAGGCATAGAGAATTGGATATATAAAACAGAGTATTGGAGTGTAATGAAGCGGAGGGTGGGTTATGTGGTTGATGCGATGACATGATAATATGGCTTAGGAGGACAAGGAAGGGGCCAGAGGGTGGGAAAGGGGGAGGGGCTCTACCACTTTTCCTTTAGTGGGATAGGATACCCCTCTCCCTCCCCCGGGCCCAGTCCGAGATGTCCCGTCATCAGCTGGATGCCACTTGACGACAGATCCATTTTTGATAGATGAATCAGAGTAGGTCTATCTCTGACTCACGGCGGGATCATCCCGTCCCCCTCAGGTACAACCAGGGTTCAAGAGCAGCTCAGGGGAGAGGGAGCAGCTCTTGGTGAAAGGAAACCACTCTACAGAAAAGGGAGACTTGAATGATAGCATCGTAGTGGGGTGTACAGGGAGGATAACTGGTTGTAGGGCGTTAATCATATCTGCACAAACTGGTTAGTCATCGCTGTAGATATTCTCATGATACCAGTGCCACTTTGACAGTACACAATCATGTCAACTAGGGGAAGAATGGTTTGGTTTTCACATCCTCTTTGAGGTCTATATGTGACAAAACGTGGGAAAACGTAACATTAGGGAAAAGCACCTTTATTTAAGTTCATGTCTTCAGCTATAATGTGATGCTTCAATGATCAAAATATTTGAAATAGTTGCTGAGAAATGACATCTCAAACATGGCATGGTAGGGAAATGTAGGAATTCAGAATAGACTGCAATGTGATCACATATCAATCTATTCTCAAATAATCCATATAAATCATAATTATTAGAAATTAAACCAATAAATGCATATAATTGTACATAGATTTGGATCTGGTAGGAATATTGGCATTCTGTTTTCAGTTCTGAAATCCTCATGGATGGGGCAATTGGATAGGGATAATTTTTATTCCAAAAGAATGAATTGATGGTTGCCATGGTAACCAAATATCAACAAATGGGCTAAAAATGGCTAAAAACGTTCTTTTTACATTCCAAATAAGACCTGTTTAGAATGAAAATGGAATTTTGATAATAGCTGTAAAAGATTCCTTGGGAAAAGTTGGTCTAAGGTCATTTTCTCTTAAGTTTTCCCATTTTTACCTATATCTCCTGAAATATCATGTTTAGAGCATTATTATATGCCTATATATTTTTCTCTTGACAGTTTCCGAAGTATTCACTGTTATGGTATATAGGGGAAACCAACCGCCACCCAAATTACACGTGGGGCATATAGATAAGCGTGTTTCCTTAGTGTACCTATCAAATGCAATCCCATGTGATTGATATTTAGTTGTCAACAGTTTCTCAGTGCATACTACTAAGAGAGGAGAATATAGCACACGCTGTGTTGGTCTCAGCAACTCACAGAGACATAGTATAACACACCACTAGTGACTACTGACGGCGAGCTGCTCACCATACGGCGAGTTGCTCACGAGCAGATCCCATCCTGCGGGGACGTGGCCCTATCTGTGCTGACCGGCGTCAGGGTGCTGTCAGGACCACGTGTTCAGCCGTCCTGACAGCCCCGGAGGGAGCTCCCTACCCCGTCACGTACACCCCCTACCAACCCCCAGCACGTCATATCGACATGTAGGGAGGAGTGTAGGCACGGTGCGGGTGGAGGTAAAGGGGTAGGGGGATGGAGTCATATAAGATGACCGTGGGAGAGATATAGGAAGGAGGGTGAGAGAGAGGGAACATGGGGAGTGGTAGAGAGAAAGGAGGGACTGGGGTGATATGGGGGAAGAGGCTTGGGGCGAAAGTAGGGAGTGAAGCAGGTGGAAAGACGAAGGGGGTGGGGCAGTGAGGATGGGAGTGATAAAACACTACAATCCCCCACTTCCACACTCACACCATACTAAGCGTAAAAATCGCCAACGTAAGGCGCGGGCTTGCGACGCCGCGGGTGCTTTTAGGGTATTAAAGATTTAGTGAAGTCAACTTATCATCCTCTGCGATTTCCGGCGCGTTTCTTCCGGGCCCAAAGATATCGCGTGCAGGCGGTCACTTTGCACCGTCCGCCCAACTCCCGGAGCAGAGGGTGCAGGGTGGGTGGGTAGGGGAGGGATGTGGGCCTGGCACGCAGAACCTGTCCTACACTTGTCAAGAATCCCCAGTCCACTGCTCACGGTACAAGGAAAGCACTGCAGAACATAGTCTTAAAGTACATTATTTTATCATTCCCATCTCGTTGTGGAGTTTGATTCATTGTAAGTCTTCCAAATTGATTTAAACATGATAGCTATCTGTGCACAAGTGATGTATAGAAGTTTCACAAAAAGATGTACTGCATATGTGCACTGCTCCTTTTCTCGTTTTACTATAATATCTTCCCATTGCAATAACGTTTTTCTATAATGCTAACATATTGCTACAATACTCATTGCGATCGTTCTCAGAATAACACCAAAACGGGTATATGTAGTAGCCGAGAAAAAGCTATACCCGCCGTAGTAGTATAGGAAAGGGCAATATAATCAGGCTTACACGGGGAGTGGGAGGTTGTAGTGGGTCGGCGCACAAGGGGCAGAGTGCTGAGGAGTAAGATGTCACAAAGACCCACGGCTTGCTGTATATTTACTCACATTACTCCCTTGTTGTCTGAGTTTCTCGTTTATATTATACATAGAATGTGTAGATCAATAGGAGACTATTGGGGGAGGAAGCGTTGCGTAAAAAGTCAGCTTTGAAATGCAATCATCTATGTTGTATACCATTGTATGCACGATACACTTATAGATGGATAACGACTGTACATAGTTTAGAATGCATTTCTACGTCTCCACGAGAGAGGGAGAGAATCAGAAGGAGTAGTCCACTGAGACAAATCGGCCGAGATTCCGTCGTCATCCGATGAAAGTCTATAATGTTAAACCTATGGACAAATCTCGTCCGATGACCGAATCTCGGCCGATTTGTCTCAGTGGACTACTGCCAAGAGAGAGACAGAGCCAGCGAGTGCGGGAGGGGATACATGTACATGTGTTTACGGAGGCACTATAGTTATAGCACCTGTTAAGTACACACAAAGTGAACTCTTAAATCCCGCTTCATATAGGAACTAAAAAGGCACAGCGCTTAGGGAGCGGGGAGGGCCGCTAGTTTACATCAGGCTGATTTAAACTCCTCGTCAACGACTACAGGCAGTCTGAGACTGATGGGGTATGCGAAGTCACATCCGACACTGCTTTAATTCTACTCTAACCAAAAAAGGGTAACTCTACCTGGAGAGTGATAGAGTTCTGTCTGGAGAGTGCAGGAGCAGCTCCTGAGCCAACATCAACCTTAAGCTGAGCAGCAGGAGATGGTTGGAGGGAGGGTGATGGGGCGTGTTGCACTATATGGGAAATATTAAATTCTTTTCAATGATAAATTTGTGTCCATTATCCACTAGGAGGTATGCATCTGCCCATGAGGCAATATGGGATAAGATTCAGTGATCATCGTTTGCTGTGTTGATTACCCAGGGAAGGATTAAGGTATCCTCTTAGTTCAATGACCAAGATGATGAAACAGGCCTCGGCTAAGATGGCGTGGCAAAGAACAGTTGAGTGCTAGACCTCCCAACACCACTCTGCCTGCCTTTTACCCCGTTACGGTGCATTAGATAATTAATTTGTCAACGACATAACGTCTTAAATGCCGCGGGGGTCTTAATCCTCGGCTGGCTCGCAGGTAGGCTGAGGGGATAGTGCGATTGGGGGGGGGGGGGTAGGAGGTAGGGGGTAGGAGGTGGAAGGGGAGGGGGAGAAATACAGGGAAGGATGGGGGATGAGATAGACGTGAGACAGGCAGAGAGGATGGGAGTGCTAGTGGCAGATATTCTCTCTCTCTCTCTCTCTCTCTCTCTCTCTCTCTCTCTCTCTCTCTCTCTCTCTCTCTCTCTCTCTCTCTCTCTCTCTCTATATATATATATATATATATATATATATATATATATATATATAAAGAGGAGATATCGGTGGGGCTGGTAGGGTATCTGTTAGGGGCCAATGAAGCAGCAGTATCAGCAGCAGCAGCAACAGCAGCAGGCGAATCGGCAATGGATACGGATAACAGGCGAATCTCATCGCGACGTTTAAGAGCAAAAGAAACCCGGCTAATGGGCAGACGCCGACTCGCAAATCACATTTACTTTAATGAGGATATACTGATTGGTAGAGCAGCTCCGAGCAGCTCACACACACCAACAGTCCCCCTCCCCCTGCATGGTCTCACAGCCGAGCCGTCATTAGTTGGGGTTTTAATTTCTCCGGGTGAAAATGTTATTTTAAAGATGATGAAAGCTTACAAGCTGAGCAACTGACATCGTAGGCTAAAACCCTGGTCGCCATTTATCTCATGGAGGAGCGGTGGTTAGTGAAGAATACTGGGGGAGGAGCGGCGACGCGAAACCCCCGTTCATTCACTCCCTACCCTCTCCGACATCTTTCCTTCCATGTTTTCCTTATGTCTATTCCTTTCTCTAAATCTGTATTCCCCTCTCATGCTCTTTCCCTCGCTGCTGTCTATCTAGCTGTCTCCTATTCACCATAACTCCCTGCCCTTCTCCTCCCTACAACCTCCTATATTCTTCACAGTCCCCCCCCTCCGCCTCTGCACCATCCCTCCCAACCACCTTCCCTCGCTTCAGTCCCGTCACCTCCAGATCTGACTTTACTGGATCCGTAGCATTCATAGCGCTCATCTGAGATGCAAATCATCCCTTTAATGATCTTGTCCGACTTTAGCCTTGGCCATGATTCACGGGAGTCGGTGAGAGCAGTTCTGGGAGCTGCTCGGCGAGGTGCTCGGGGCTACTTCCGGCGGGTTTAGCACCCCGGGGCGGGCATTGTGTGAGCATTAGCGGCCCCAGACCAGGGGGCAGTGGGGGTAGTGGGGCGGGATGGAGGCAGCGGGGGGGGGGGGGGGAGGGGGGTCTGAGTGACCGGACAAACATTGTAATCCCATGTAGGCCGGAATTAAGGTAATGATACACGGATACGGGAGGTGTGAGTTAGTCTGGGATGGCGTGAGGAGGTGGGAGCTGCTCACTCAGGGGTCAAGTGAGCAGCTCGGGCTGAGGGTCGGAGACGGTGCCACGTCTGGATCAGGCCACATCCCCAGGGGGGTCTCAGTGCAGCCCCAGCCCCAGTCCTAGCCCTACCCTCTCTACTCGTCTACTATTCCAAGCCTTCCCCTTGCGCTCCATTCCCTGTCCCTCTTTACGCACGCCCCACCACAGGGTAGGACTGTAGTGCGATAGAACTTAAATTGGCCGACGGTCAGTCCATTTCCTGGCGCCGTCAGTATGCTTTTATGCCTCATTTAATATATTTTATCACATCCCGCCTAAAGAGAGTTAACTATGTAGTTAAGTAGTGCCTGATTCTACCCATTGCTGACCATCACCCCCCCCCCCCCTCTCAGCACACAGCCTCCCCCCTGCCATCCCATAAGGCTCCGCGGGTAATTGCATAGAGGTGGCGCTGGCACAGTGCGTCCATTTGCTCATTTGTTTCTCGTTGTGTCCATCATCGTTCCCAAAAGTACCCAGCGGCTAGTCCACCACCTTTCCAGCCTCCCTCTCTCCCACCCACATCCCTGTCCCTAGAATGACCAGCATAGTATAGGCAGATTCCAAGGCCGTCGCGAGAGGGGCCGAGAGCAAGGACGCGGGGGGGGGGGGCTCACCTGGGTTTAGGGGTAAACTTAAACAGCAGATCCAATTATTTCAGCTGTCCATCTGTGTTTGGCCCTCCACCCCCCATTTTCTCCCTCCTCCTTGACCCATCACCGGCCCTTCCTATCTACTATCCCGGCCATGTCAGTAGATGGCCAGGGCCAGTGGGTCATGGGATGCAGTCCCCATTCCTTTCAATGTGTAATGCATGATAATAATACAACCATACCTTCAAGCTGTGGGCGTATAGGAAGCTAGAGTTTGGATACATACCCTACACAGATTGCATCATGGTAAATGACATAATACAATAATGAGTGCTCCTGCTGACTCTCTGGAAACCGCATTGTTCTCCCCATGCAGCTACCATTTAGTTACTGTCTTAGCCATGATAGCATTCCACCACCATAGACAACCTCATATGTAAGACCTATCCTGTATCCCTGAGGAGACCTTGCAGACACATGCAGACATGAATGCCTCCCCCACACGACACACCCTCCTTCCTGCTCCTCCTCAGGTAACAAGACGCCAGCACACAATTGGTAAGTCAAACTCTGACATTTCTCCACATCAGGCAAGTTGTATAAAGACAATACTACACGAAAGTATACAAGGGGGCGGCGTTAAAAACCCAACCTTTTGTTTGGTGTGGTACGCATTCCTGACAAGGTACTATTGTATTTTTTGGTTGATTTACCGAAGGTCTCATCGTGACAATAAGAGAATACTTGTATTTGATTTCTGTCAGTATCCAGAACGAGCATACATGCAATCTGCATTTATGGTTAAGGTTTGGGTGACAATGCCACAACCATGACTGCATGCGATGTGGTTAACCGGGAAGTATCATAAGGAGGTACTAGTAAGCGCATTGGATGCAAAGGTTGGATCGATTAATAAGATTAATTTTGTCAGAGCTTCGTCTTATTCGGTCTCGTAACTAGTTAATAGATAAAAGAACGCCGGGGATGCGCTTATTCCTTTCCCTTTTGTACATTCAAGCAAAAAACAAGGAATATTTGCTCTTTGACTGAAGTGCATGCTATTAATAGCTCACGTTAGTTAACGTAGAACTACGTGAGCTGTTATCAGAATAATTAAATTGGGGTCATCCTAAACTAATCTCACGAGCCCCATGTCACCCTACCGTTTTACGTGAAAACAAAAATCTCAATTTTCTTGAAGTTCCATGTGATCGCTCGCATTTGAGGGCCATACAGACTATTGCAACACAAAACGGTCGCTAAAGCATTCTAATACAATACAAACAGTCACGGTTGAAAACTGCGTTTCCAGCAGAGGGGTATCCTTATAGGGCTCTTTGGATTTACTCTATCACTTATTACAAATCGAACTGTCTGACAGAGAAATTTTATTTTGCCTGTCGCACCATATGATATGATGTATCAATAATATATCAGTATATGCCAAAGTATATGCTAATGAGATAGTGATGACATGAAATATGTGCAATCATGGCCAGTTTTGGTCACTGACCATATCTATGTACAATATAACCATACCTCTACATCCCTTGTCCGAGCTGCTCCTGTGAGTGGCTCAGTAGGGGGGGTGTCAGTTGGTGGAGGGAATCCAGTGGGGCTATGCTATAGTTTAGTATAGTGCACTGTTTCCTATGATGCTGCTGGTATATACACCCCAGGCTTTATCATGACCGTTTTGTCACTGACCATATCTATGTACAATATAACCATACCTCTACATCCCTTGTCCGAGCTGCTCCTGTGAGTGGCTCAGTAGGGGGGGTGTCAGTTGGTGGAGGGAATCCAGTGGGGCTATGCTATAGTTTAGTATAGTGCACTGTTTCCTATGATGCTGCTGGTATATACACCCCAGGCTTTATCATGACCGTTTTGTCGAAGATTCCCTTCGCAAGCTGTCATCCATGCTACTGTGCACTGTATTTCCTGGCACCAAACTGTGTGGCAACATGTGTATCACCAGGACCTGTCCCTATAGTCGCGGTAAGGGTCTGGGCAGGGGGACCCGGCGCGTGGGTGCTGCGGCCAGAAATCACTGGCTGGCTAGCTGACTATTGGCCACCAGGAGCAGTTAAAGCACTAGGCCTGGCCACCGTCAACCCAACACTGGCTCCAGGCCAAACCAGGCCGTTCAGTCCAAGAAGGCGATTCGTCTTCTGACTAAGTGAGCTTAAGGCCCAGAGCTACTCCTGGTAGCCATCTAGTATTGGGGTGTATGTGTGTGTGTGTGGGGGGGGGGGTGGCCCTAGAGCTGGTCAAAGTAATACGTCAGCATATGGATATGGAGAGAGCTAGGGCTAAACGTGTGGGTGGTTTCAGAAAGAAGACTTCACTAAATCTACTAAGCGATATGTTTCCTTTCAAACCTTTTGAATAGGGTGGCTTGTGCTAGTGTATGATTTGCTTGATACTAGTGATTATGGTATAATTATATCTTGATCATGTATTATTACAAAACTAGTTTTAAAATAAGTGCTGTATTTAGAGAGCAGTGCTACGCCTAACTGTGCTGAAACGTTGAGATATTGGTACCATATAGGCTACGTGGCTTCACTGAAATAATCCTTTGTCATCTAAAGCAATAATCTCACCGAAGCTGATCTTGGTGATATAATCGGATGACATCACCTACTATCAGACGGGCTACCCGAGCTAGTAAATTAACTTTATACGGGTATCGAGAATACCTATATCTAACTATGAGAAATAAATATAGTCAATATTTCTGTCGATTCATCAGTATAGCATACCTATTGTGATTCAAAGAAAATGTTATGATCAGATTAAATTACTCACGTTATCCTGTTTTTGGGAATACTGCAAATGTGTACTCACCTGAAAGAGAGGGGACAGAATAATTAGCATTTTTATCTTTAAAAACGTATTGAAAGTTATGAGCATCAGGTCATACAATGTATACAGACATGGATATAATTGTTATGTATCAAGTTCCTTAGTTTTGTAATATTATCCGCCTTTCTTTCATGCAACAAAAGTACAACGGTCAAATGTGTCACGTTTGCAGGATCTTCAAATACAATTTAAAATTTTGAAATCACAACCGCCTGGTTCATGACAAATTAAACAGTGTCAGAATTACAGGGTTATTTGAGCTGATTTCCAGCAGTCTCTATTTCAAAATGCTCTCATTCAGTCGTTTCTCCCTGAGCAGAACTTGCATTGGGCTCTAGCAACCGTATTTCATCATAAAACCCTACCCATTATTAATGCTTAACAGCTCTCTGGTCCTGACACCCACTGCACACAGCACACTTCATCCCACCACTTCACACAGCACACTTCATCCCACCACTTCACACAGCACACTTCGTCGCAACACTTCACACCTCCCCTTCTGTCCGACCCCAAGGACCATCTCCAGCAAGCAGCAAGGTACTGTCCCTGCTGGAAACAGCATTTACTGCGTCTCCCGGCCTGCATTGCGCGTCCACCCAGGAGCCCACGTGACACCATTACCCACGTGGCCAATACATGTGACAGTTACATGTGTTCTTCTTACCCCCTCCCTCCCACATTCCAACGCTCCCCCCTCCCTCCGCCCCCTCCCCGGGGCTTGTGGCGGCTGTCGTCGCCCGTCGCGCGGTATTCCAATTTTCCCTCTCATTCCCGAGCTTGACAGGTGGAGGGCTTGGTGCTGCATTTCTATGGTTACACGGCAATATCTCCCCCTACCCCGATCCTACCCCCTCACCTCCTCCCTCTAGGTGGAGCAGCCGTGTACATTCACTCGGACCCACGGGCATTTGACATCCAACCTTTTAACATTACCCAGTCTGTTAAAAACTGACTCTGACAGGTGGACTTTTCACCCGGACAAAAACATATTTAGTTCCCAAGTAACTTCAGAAAGCCCGGACTTCTCCTTTATGACTCCTGTTTTGGTCGAGTTTTATCGCCATATCCCCTTCTTTAATCCACCTTCTTCTCTTCTATCACCCTGTCTCAGGTCAAGCTCTTACTCGATTTCAGCGTCGTCTCACCTTGCTCTACAGCCAACATTTTGTTCATGCTCTGTCAACTCTTTCATCCCCATTCTGGTTCCAGTTCTCCCAGTCTCCCTCCTTTCTATTGCAGCCTTGCCCTCTCTCACCTTTACATTCTCTACTGTCCCTGTGAATACCGTGAATACCCCAACCCTATCATGGTATGACTCACTCTTCTGCGCCCTGTGACCCTCCCCCTTACCCTCTGACCCAGCCGCTCAGAACCTCCTCCAGGCTTAACGGTGGGACACCTGACACTGCCTTATTCATCGGCAGGGCCTCCCCTTAATGTATACAGTAGTCAGTGTGAATTACCCCTCTACAAGTCACACACTGCCTGCTCCAGCTACCTGACATGGGGTGTGTGTTACACTATTACACTATACACACAGAAAAAAAGTAAGCGTTAGCCAAATGCTGGCAATGTCTCCAAACCCACTATGTTCCCTGGGTTGGGCATTTCAACAAGAGGCAGGCAATGCTAGACTCTCATTTCCAGAAGGCAGTAGAGTCGCGAAATGCTGCATCTTCTATCTAGATTCCGTCTATAAAGCTTGGTGCCTTGGGATAGAGCGCATTGCAAGCAGAGTCTCTGTACTATTGCAGTCGGGGAGAGTGTAACAGCCCAAGCGGTGTCCAGTATTGCCTGACCTTCTCTGAAATGCCTGACCTTGGAAGCCGAGTGGTTGTTGTAACGTTGCCAGCATCTGGCGGAAGTTCACATTTTCTTAGTGTTAAAGTGGTTGACAATAGGCAAGAATCGTGCATTGAAAGCTGAGACATGGACTCCTGTGACAAGCACTATTCCATCGACAGAATATATCTATATCTACATGTTTAACCAAGGTAGAATATATGACTGACTGAAGCCGTGCTGTATAGGGTTGGTTATAGCCTATCCCTCAAGTGTTGATAAGGCCAGCACAGAGATCCAGCAGTGAAAAGAGGGAGGTTGGTGGTTATGCAGCTATCTTAGAGGAACTGCCAAAGCCCACGAGTCAGACCATAGCAGCAGCAACAGCAACAGCAGGAGGAAATAAGCAGATATCACAATTAGTGTGTCTCATCCCGGGCTGCGTGGGGCTGTTATCGGCGGATAATGCCCTGTCCCCCCGTCCCCGGGCAGGGCTTGCTTGATAGATGGCCCGACTAAAATAGGACCCACGTGCCGACTATTGCCTGCATCAGCAACCCGATTTGCAATTGGCTTTTCCTGGACTATTTTTCGGAGTGCCATCTAATATTGGCTCGGGGGCTTGGAGGGCATTGGGTGGGCTAGGAGTGAGCGGGTGGGTGGATGGGTGGGTGAGAGGTTGGAGATATAAACGTCCGATTCGTTTATAGGGTGGCGACCGGGAGGTTATAGGTGGGGTGCATGGGTGTGGGATGGATGTGTGGATGAATGGGTCAGTTGAGTTGAATGTGAGAAGCGCTATAATGGGTAAGCAGCATGAAGATGTTAATACAAATTGGTTTGCTCAGCTTCGTCTGGGTCTGGCAAAGCTGGCGGATTTAGGAGGCAGAGTAGACGTACATGTACCAAGCTGGTCAAAGGGTCACCCTTGTTTAATTCCAAGTGGGGTGGGCAATCTGAAGGCAGTCATGACGGAATGAGATGCTGGGGAACGTGGTGTGAGATTGATGGAATCGAAATGTAATTGAGTATTCCGGTTTGAGAAGGGCTGCCTAAAAGTGCATGGCTATTCTTGGGTGTGGAATTGCTACCCGTGGGCAAAGATAAGGCTGACTAAATCTTGAAATGGAAACCATTTACAGGCGGCATAATACTTATACTAATATCCTCTGTTGTCATGAAATACTTGAAATCATCGTGAGTAACTCACCAGTGCTGCATCGAGCATCATGCCGACCTACAGGGTTGAGGTACCCACGATCGAGGGGTGGATTTGACGACGAATAGGATCGCCAGGGCTGCATACATTAAAGCACTATGTGGCCCTTAAAGTTAAAGGGCTAAAGGATGGGGGGTGCACACACTTAAGAGGGGATAGATGTAAAATAGTGGGTGCAGGACTAAATGGGAGGTAAAGGGGAGGGGGGGCTGCAGTACAGAGGGTGTCATGGGAGCGGAAGTTGTGATGAGATTGAGAGAGGAGCGCGGGAGGAGGGTGTTTTGATGGGTCAGGGAGTCACTCACTCACTCCTGCTGCGGCCATGATTGTAAGCACTGAGTTGCCCGGCGAGCTGCTCGGCAGAAGAGCCATAACTCGGACTGGGTGTCAAGATGCTATCTGCCCCCGACACCCCTCCTCCTATCAGCCTCCACCACACACAAAGCAGGGGGCGGATCCTGCTCCGATCCGTCTCTTTATTTTCACATTACACAACACAATGCCCGCACCCCTTCACGCCACAGCGCGTCACGGCACTACTGCACGGGGCTGATACACTCCTCCAACAACCACCAGGGCCCCATACTGCCACCTCAGGTTCACTTCCGGTCTGGGCGGTTCCCTATGGGCATGCGCGGCGGAATTTAGATCACCATTCCCGAACCTAAGACCTAACGGTGTATGTATATAATCACGCCGACACCAGACACAAATCTCTACTCATACTGCATCGTAGTACCATAGACCTATGGGGAACTCTAGATGTCCCTTGTGTTATTTACTCTAAGCATACCGTGTAGGTCAGACCTCTCTACCTCTATCAGGACTGGTATTAACATGCTATTATTGATGGTAGGGTATAGTATACATTCTCTCTCTAACAACTAGCCGTGTAGGTTCTACTTCTCCTTGTCTACCCCTTTTTCGATATACTACTGGATTCATCGCTACCGCACCTATGGCCTACATAGTGTAAGGGTGCGTATATCCCCAGGCTATTATAGAGCGTCTCTAGCCTCAATGTCCATCGTCATTCCTATTAGGTAAAAACCTCCCACCAGACACTACCATTTTGATATTATCACAAATAGATAACTAGCCATAAAGGTTACCTATACCTACCTTCCCTCCTAACACACCCATTAAATCTATAGTAAACCCCCTCCTCCCATCTCCATATTATCCTTTACAACTATATTACTATGTGTTGTCCCTGCCACCACAACCACCCCTGCCCTTACTGGGACTGCTGAGAAGTGGGTGCCTAGCGGCGAGGTGCTCATAAACTAGATTAATAACACTGGGGTGAGCAGCTCACGGCCCCTTGACCGGCTGACCCCGGCCCGCCCCGACCCATAGAGCAGCTCGGGTGGGGGCAGGCCAGGTGTGAGCTGCTCTGGGGCAGCTGAAAGGCTGCTTCCGCCGTGTGTAGGGTGAGATATGGACAGGTCCATAACTGGTGCCGGTGCTGGAGCATGGCTGCATTACAATGGCCATCAGGAGGGAATGGCTCACAGGACCATCTCCATAATGTAGTAATCAAATCATACTCCACCCACAGAGGCATTGAGAGGCCCTCAGGACGCTGCCTATAGTCACTGTGTATGGGCACTGTTGTTGTTATTTTTGGACGCTGGGGTCTGGGCGGGGTAGGTGGTGGAGGTGGGGACACTTAAACAAATGATGTCCTCCGTTGATGGTGGTGATACTTGTGGCTTTAGGGGTGGGACACAGGGTCGTCAGTGAGTAATGGCATAGGTGGGAGTATAGGTATTTAGCGATGCACCCTATGGGGACGACGGCGTGATAGCATGGTTGGGTAGGTTGGGCAGAGGGGAAGTGACAATACCCATGAAGGTATCTCATAAATCTCATAATAATAGGTGTTAAACACCCATCTATTTCACATAACTCACAACTGTCCTAAGTCACTGAGTCATGCAGGACGGACCCTCCTCCCCTACGCACAAACATAAAATGTATATACATGCTAATCCTTTTTTATTTGAGAGAATCCATGGATTTGCAATTCTTCATATCACAGAAGCTTGCCAACGTGCATGATCACACAGTGTGGTCTATATGTAAAGAAAAATCTATATCATTTTTTTCCCCTTGATATATAACTCCCCTTTATTAATTCAATTCAATTCCAAGACTTCTTCTTAGGGGGTTCAATATAGAGTACAAGAGAATGCCAGAGGTGTCTTCAATGGAATCTGTTAGTTTACCATCAATTTTATATTGCCTATGATCCAGTGTTACTCGTACATCAGCGCTACCCTTTACTTACTTAAGATAGGTAATACAAGCCACATATCAAGATGTGGAATAGTCATCAACATTAAAAGGCAATCCTCATAGTCCCCCTCTTTACTATCATCTCCAAATGCAGCAATCAGTATTACATCAACAATTTAAAGAACCCATTAGTAGGCGCGTCTCTGAGCATGTTGAGCCGATCCTGTCATTTTTAAAGTTGCACCTACACTGTAGCATCAGTCGGCGAGCAGCTCGGAGCAACTCGGAGCTGTATTGCTCTAATTGCTGCTGCCTGTAACGGTGTAACAGCTCTGACATATAGAGAGGTACACTATTTATGAGGCTCCCATTAGTCCGCGACTTTACACTGCACAGGCACCACTGAAATACGGCCCGCTTCAGGGAGCCCACTTTTTGACTCCATTCGTGTCCGTAGGCTTCCTAAGACGCACAATAAAGATGCAAATTAAAGCACGGCCATCAAGAAATTGACATTCTCCAACTTAGGGGAGGTGTATGGAGGCTCAGGGGTGGAGTGTATTCAGTGGGACAGGCTAAGGAATGACGCCTTTCAAGGGGAGGTGTATTTAGGGCAGTGTAAAAATCACTCGTTTACTCAACGATTATGAACAGCCCCTTTTAAGATGGTTCCACCTCCGCCCCTTCCCCATGCAGTGTTCTTCCTACATGCTTTTAGTGTGATGAATATTGAGCGCGGAGAGATGCAGGATTGTCAAAGAGAGTTTTTTTGATGTTTTGTTTGGACATGAATGTACACCTCTATATGTTTTACGGTGCCTGAAGCAGCGACTTTTGAGGTGTGAATACGACTTTTGTTGTCCCCCCTTCCAGGCGACAGTCTGCCTCTGGCGGGGCATTGGCACAAGTGGGAGGGTGTTACAGGGGTGTAACAGAACGACTGCAGCGCCATGGTCGCAGTAGCAGCGGAAGGGGAGCGAACTTAACTAAAATCACTTTCCACTCACTATATAGCTAGAAGCGCCCTTCTATAGCAGTTTACATAAGAGTCTGTCAACAGGAAACTCTAACCTTCTTGGGACGGGGACAATACTGCTGGCGTAGGGTACAAAATGGCGGCGTCTCTAGGGTGACCAGTTCTAGTGCCATGGTGACAAGGCAGGACGTGCATGTGGAGGCATGTTGTTAATGTGACATGTTTAATGTGATCACACACACACAGCCTCCAGGACGTTCAATATGCAGGAGGAGGTGGCCACTGGAGGTGTTTGATGTAGGTCACGTCCTAATAACCGTGTCTGCTTGCCTCCCCCTCCCCCCACCATATCATCTCACCTCACAGGTATGGGACACGAGAGTTGAGGGATGTAAAAGGGGGGGGGGGCGGAATACCATTACATGGACACGTTATACACCCCAGGGAGGAGAACAGACGGAGGAGCGGATGGCGAAATTGAGAGGAGGGGGCTAGGGATGGGCGGAGCTAAGGAGGAAGGGGGGGGGGGTAGAGAGGAGGTAAAGGGCAGTCTTCACTCTGTGGATGAGGTGAGATGTAGGCTGGGAGCCAATGAATGTTGAAGCAGAGGAAGGAATGTCGGAGTGGCTTCCTCCATACTTCCTCCCAAAGGTGTCCCATACTGTAGTGTATTATGTCATATGACCATATAGGTGCCCGACTTGTCTGCGTCGGAGTTCCGGAAGCATGTAGAGATCAACGCCTTTCAACTGTTACTAGCCCTTCAAGGGCCACATGATTTGCCATGCCCTAGGTCATGCATGTAGCCCTGGTGAGTAGCTCACCAAAACTGAAGTCAATCATTACGCCGATTCGACTTTGGTGTTGATACCTTCCCAAAGGGTAGGCATGATGCTTAAATTCAATGCTGGTGAGCTACGGCTGCATTGACGCACCAGGACGACAAAGGGTATACTAAGTCTTCCTCTAATATCCTATAGTAGTATGCATTATACGGTCCTCAAAGGGTTAAAAGAACAAAGAGACCCCATTGGCCATTAACAAGGCACCAGATCGTGCTCATATCCCCACACACAAACTCACACGAACCCACACAGGGCGGACCTCAGGTGCCCTGAGCTGCTCGGAGCAGTATGTCAGCTGCTCGGGCGGGGGTACAGGGGAAGGTCTGAGGGGCAGGGTGCGGCTTGCCTTACGGACACCGGAGCCGGGCTGTGACAGAACACGCGACGTGTCGGCCACGTCCGGGGTCTGCTCAGAGCTGTACACGTCACAGGTCATGTGTCAGTCACGTCACAGGTTACGTCCCGCCCGGATCACGTCTTACTCCGGGCGCCCCGTGAGCTGTTCATTTCTCCACTGGCTACCTTCGCAAACCCATCCCTGATATATACCACCCGATTGCAGTAGCAGACTCATATTCTGCAGGCCGTAGTAAATATCTATGGGACTTTAATTCGTCTTATCACGGCCATGTACTCTCTTGTCACATACAGATTAAAGCTACTCTTCCCAGCTAACAAGAAAACGTTATTTTACGTCAAAATAACGTCTTAAAACGTTATATAACGTTATACCATAGTAAGGAGTCTTAGAGAAACGTTATATAACGTTATATAACGTTGTAAAATGTAGTATGACGTTTTTTGTTTACTGGGTTTCATTTATAAATTCAAACCAGCATCACAATATTTCTATAAATACAAATTGTACATCAAATGAAAATACGTTACACACGTTGGTGGGTGTCTATAAGGACAACAAAGCTCTTTTTACCACTCAACAAGGTGGCCTTTAGATAGCCTTGATCTATTCGATATCTTTTCATTATAGCCCGTCGATTTGCTCATTGTTCTTTACAGATGGATAGTAGCAAAGGGCCCTTCAAGGGGATGATACTTCCACAATAACAGGGTATAAATCACTCAAAGCACCAACATCTAAACCACATATCTTGTTATCCAAACGCTAATCTGAGTCGGACACATAACTACAGGACGAGTTCCGCTGAGTCGATACAAGCCGAGGCCATTCACCAACAGGTAACCAAACCTGTAGGGTATGGTACAGGTGTATACTGGTCGACACAGAATCAAGACTCCTCCTTCCACCTGATCACCCAGCCTACCCTTACCTACCTTTTACACCTGCCTCCAATCCACTAGGAACATAGGGGTATAAGCGGTCGACTACAGCGCTATATTGGCAGCAGCTGCGGCATAGACGGGAACTGAAATACATGTAAAACTGTTTGCCACCTAAGTAGGACTTACTACAACTACTCGAGGGAATGATGCGAGCACCAATAATGTTCCCAAGGGACATAATGGTGGTTTATACAGGGTGATCCCTTATTGTGCTATATTATGGCTACAATGCCTAGTGGCTATACCAGATCGGTTTGGAGCAACCCAATCCACCATGTAGTATATATTGATCAGGTTGGCCGGAGGCACACATACCTTCTGTGTAGATACAACAGACATAGAACCAGCCGCGACCTATACCATGGTTGCCGGCTGACTGCCCCAAATGATTGTTCAGGGTCATATATTTCAGCCCTTATACTCTCGGGGGGGGGGGGGGTAATACTGATAACAGATCGTTGAAGAAGGCAGTGAATGATTATTACCACAGCAAGAGTATTTCCTGCTCGAGGACTGTAGTACCAGTATCTTACTGGTATGACCTAACTCTATCTTTAATCAGGTCATTTCTAAGCAGCGTGTACTACAACTAATCTAGCAGTTAACCAGCTCCATGAGCTACTCCATGAGTTGCTCTAACGGGTAGTTGATCTGAACAGGTAACACGGGGCCGCGTCTATCCCCAGGGCACGCTACCTAACTGCTCCTAGAGAGAGCAGAAGGAGGAGCAGCAGTCCAACAACTGTCCTCCTTAAGTAAATCCGTGCACTGGAGCAGCTCCAATTACAGACCCAGCACCTCACAGAGCAGCTCACAGAGCAGCTCGCCTCACTGCTCAGTGCCATTGTGTGCCGCTTTGTTTTGGCTGGGAGGAGGCTGGGGTGGTTTTATCCTTGGCAGGGGCTGGAGTCTTTGAGGTAGAGAGATCCTGGTAAATGAATGGGGGCTGGGTAAGTGGATGGGCCTTTGTGTGGTGGCATTGTTAAACCACACTGCAGAGGGAAGAAGGAAATCCCCCAGCCCCCACCCCTCCCCATCTTCTATCTCTCTATACACCCGCTCCCCCACCACTGTCTGCTGGCTACACTCCCCTGCCGACTCCACCTGTCTGGCTCCTACCCTTAGCAACCAACCGTCTGTGAGGATTTGACGAGCTCCCAATTATTAGCTGAGAGGTACATAGAGGAACACGAATTGATATTGATCTAAATTTGATGCCAGAATACATTTTTGTAAGCACCTGTTTCCATTAAAGGTTTTCTATTGATCTTACAAAATACACTGTTAAACGTCCCCAAACCCAACCTTGCATCCTAGCGACTTAAATCATTTTCTTAACTATTTAACATCAAGCAGCAGGCTCAGCGCGTATTATAACTAAATAGGTGGCCATTGCATTTGAAAAGGCAGTTAAAATAGTATCAGTTACTCAGATCAGATGTGACACCTTTTATCTGTACGATATGACCGCCCGACCACCTTAGGGCTTAGCACATAAAAGAGCAGCTCACATAACACTCGGAGCAGCTCGGAGAACAGCTCACCTCCAACGTCCGAGTGGCTCAAGTGGCCGTCTTTGTTTTCTACCCTTGTAACAAAGACTTCATCAGGTTTTGTCCTGTTTTGCAGAGGCCTCTCACTTGTCTCAATTCTCACCTTTCTGAGCAGCTCACTTTGAAGATTCGGACCTAATTGCACGGGCATGGGTGTTGCAGTGGGGGAGGGGAGGGAGTGTTGTTGAGAGAGGATGGACAGGTGAGGATTGTTTCTTGGAAGAGTGGGCATTTAGGATGTCATGAGTGAAAGAAATGCAACACAATGCGATCAAAGGATGTTCGGTGTCTGCTTACTCATTTGGTAGAAATCAGGTGCGAAGACAGAAAACGTCTCCAGATCCTTGATCATTGTGTCTGAAACTCCCCAATGATACTACGCACTCTCCCTCTCCGGCTTAAAGCCTTAGGTGACCCCTAGCTGCCTCTCCTCCCGCTTCACCTCTTAGCTCTACGCAGGGCCATACCCCGTATCTTTCTCCTCGTCTCTCTATATATATCGGTCCATGTACATCTGTTCCCATCTCCTGCCCCCTCCACTGCTTTTGTCATTCAAAGCTTAGGATGAGAAAGGCGCATGTACACACCAAAGACAAAACAAAGTTGTACCCTTAGTGATGATATTGAAACATAATGTGATATGACAGCTGAGAAGACTCCAACAGAGGTCCCTTCACTGGACCCCACCTGGAGAACTGGTTAACCCCACACACTACCGTAACCTTCTTTAGTCCCCTGGGATGGTAGCTTAGCCACTGCCCTTGGCTTCACGTGCACTGACAGACCCATAGGTGAGAGGTAGATAGGAGGGTGGACACGGGTCATAGCACAGACACAGCTGGTTTTGACCCCACCTTTCAGTCGCGTCTAACGCCTCGTTAACGACCGTCGTAAATCACGCGCGCCACCCACGGCGTCAATGACGTATGTTGGATGTTTGTCCGACCATTCTATACCACGTCATGAAGGCCATTTAGTTTTTTGCCTGCCCCTCCCATTACTCCGCCCATCCCTCCTCATAAACCCATCACCTGCGGGGGTAGATTAGGGTAAGTAATGAGACCCGCCATTAATCTACCTGTACGCACCTCCAGGGCAAACTATAGCAACATATTCTGTTTCACCAAGTGCTCTTTGAAGGACATACAGTTTGGAGGCTTTATTTTAAGTGTTTCCTGTCCGGTCCTTACCCAGTTGTCCTCCCCACCCCTCTCAAAAAAAAGAAAGAAAAAGAAGAGAGAAAAAGTATAATTTTGTAGCATAAGGGTTCACAATCACATCGGGCCTGTATCCCACAACAATCACTACCTTAGATATCTGCTCCTCAAAGTCCCCAAATCTCAATACTGACGACGCCTATACTACTGAATAAGTCCTGCCTGCACAATGTGCCTCACGACAATAGACCCATAGAACTCCTTTGGTGACAAGGCTTCTTTCATAATGATTTCTTTTTTTAATATAAGAAGAGGAAATTTGAGCATAATAGTCCTATGTAGAGTACAGATGGCTGCTGATTGAACTGTATGTATACTGAAACTGATACACTGATACTTTTTTGTAGTGTGGGATAGGGCGGGGCAGGGACGTGGCAGGGGAGTGATGATGAGAATGAGATGGTACTTAATAGCAGAGGGTCTATGGCCAGTAATCGCCTGGAGTTTTATTTCTATTGTCCACTGATAGCGTGCTGGGACAGGACAGGTTGTCTGACCAGTGACAGGTGTGAAAACCAACCCTCCCCCTCACTGTCCCCTCACCACAGGTAGGACGGGCTAGGGGCCTGAGGGAGGCTCCTGATTGACATATCTCCACGAACTACCTGTGTCCTGTTGCACTGTCTTGGAAATCGGTGTTGCAGAATATGTATTCTATAGGAGGAGTAAGGAACGTATTCTGATGTTGCAGAACCCTGACGCCTTCATATTGTACGATTTTGAGTTGCCTACCTGTTCTGATATTCTTCTTCACCTTTGTAAGGGCATTTTGGTCGCTTTTACAACAGATCCCTGATTATCTGAAAGATATGATAGGCCACTCACTTGTTGTTCTCAATTTCAATTTCATTACACAGTCATGGTTGTGGGTCTCGAGAGACCAACACATCAAACGCATTATAGTCAGCTTTCTATGCCACATACAATACATTTACATACCCCAAGTGAGGCTGTCAGGCTGTCTGGTCTAACCTTACGATGTCATGTCTCACTTCAGGCCTGTCTGCCTCAACTTGGGATGCCATGTATCATCTTAGTTTGTCATGCCTCACATGAGGCCTCACCTGAGGCTGCCATGTCTCACCTTAGACTGTTAGGCCACACCTTAGACTATCTGGCCCCTCCCAAGCTGCCAATCATCTCATGCATGTCGGCAGGCCTCGCCCCGAGCAGTCAGGCCCCATCCAGAGGCCTCACCCTAGACTGTCAGGCCTGCCCTTAGGTTGTCAACCATCACCTTAGGCTGATCAGGCCCCACCTTAGGCCGTTAGGCGTCACCCCTGGTTGTAAGGCACCACCTAAGCCTGAAACAAGCAGCCTAATCAGTGCCCAATACCTCATTGCATTCCCCACACACCGAGTGGCTCACGGAGCAACTGCCCCATCCGTCATATAACGGAACGCCGACCCGTCCAAACGGAATGCCTTGACACTCAGCCTTGTTACCAACCCAGAAATTCTGCTTGCTCTTCGGGGCGATCCGTCTTTTGTGGGTGACAGTGGGTACACAGTAGGGTAGTCAGTGGTAGAGGTTGGGTATGGAGGGAGTCATGTAAGACAAATCAACCTCCACCCCAGAGCCTACCCAACCACTCCCAGGCCCATCAGTCTGAGATGGGAGGTCCCCATCCCGGCATGGCCGACAGAATAAATACTTTGTCATTTACCGTGGTAGCTACCAGTAATGTGAGCACCATCCATCAGGGGGAGCTAGTGTAGGGAGGGGGTCTGTGTATATACACAGAGTAGGGTGTTTGACTGAAACAGTAACAAACTCACGTCATCCGCCTCCACATCCCTTTCAGCTCACCCTGAGCCACCTTAATGAGCTTGTTTTACTCGGCCGTTATTTCCCCTTTACATTAATTTCAAGGTGAAAACTCACTGTATTTATATCATTTGCATATGACCAAAGAGTGACAAAGCAAATGTATTATATCCTGTATTAGGCATTCGATACAAACTCACGAAATTGAAAGGCCCCTCATAGCAAATCTGTGTCCTTCAATCTTGAGATATAGAAAAGTGTGTTCTGTAAGGACTCTTTTTTACAAATGTTTACAGTTAACTCCTCATCCCTTACAGTAATAATAACTTGGGGATTATCATCACTGTCACATAATGCCAAGGCCACAACAAGACTGTTGTATGCATTCAATATCAACCAGAGCAGTGCAACATAACCATGGCAGACTATACAGCCTGCGTCCCCAGGTCGTTCAGAGTTTGTCGATGGGACCTGATGTCTGTGTATGCGCTGTATAGACACAATGGGGATGTGCATGTGGCACCCCCTAGGGACTCCCCGCTCTACTAGTATCCTGGGGTACATATCGCTTGTCCCCCGCCTGAACTAACCCGGCTTACGGGAGGCGCCGGGCCGGGTTCGATGCCATCTCTAATGTAAAGTGTCCGTACTGTGTCCACCACAGTCATACTGCCCGGCCACCCAGGCAATCAACCAGCCCAATCCCTCTCCATTGGAGGGCGGGGCAACTGACCACCCCAACTCCCTCCCCCACCCACAATCCCACCACCTCCTCATTCTCTCTCACTCTTTTTCCCTCCATACCATCCCCCTAGCTCTGGTCAGAGCCTAAAACCTAGCGGCAATCCGAGCACAAATAGCCAATAGCCAACAGGGGTCAAGATTTGCCCTTGCGATTTTCATCCGATTCCGAATAAATAGCCAATGGAGCAATGTAGTGCGGAGGTCGCTGGTAGGTGCGGTGAAGGAGAAGTAGGGGGAGGGGGAGGGTCTGCCACTGATTCTTGTATCGGAGGCAGTACGGCTGAGGGTATTGAGTCCATTTGCGGCCGACGCCCAGGATCATTGTCCAATGATCTCGTGTGGAATAGGGGGAGCAAGAGCTGCGGGATGGGAGACAAGAATGATATTTGTGAGAGGGGGTTGCAACTCTAGGTATCAGGGGAAGGTAGAGGGGTAGGGTGATCGAGAAGTGGGGAAAGAGACCTGTATAAGAGGAAATGAAACGTTCAGGATAGAGAAATACAGGATTGCACACGATATAGTCTAGTGAATTAAGGGAAATATACTTTATTTCTGGATAAAAGTACCAAAGTTGGTTTATAGGTAGATAAATATATGTTATTGAATATTTTTCCTTGCTCCAAGCAAAAAGTGTCCTGCAACACTATTTTTGGGTGATTTTCCTGAAAAATGTGAAAGATGACAATAATAATTTTATAAGTTAATCTTTTGCAGGTTTCCAGCATTGAGACGTAATAATATTGCCATAATAGACATTAATTGTCATAAATATGAAAGAATCAGCCCCCAAAACATGCAATATGGGTGCAAAATTAAAGCTGAAAGGCAAAACTAATTGTGGCTTGATGCTTTTATTTTAATTACTTTCACAAGCGTCAATAGTACTTTTTTAACCGCTCATATATTTTAAGGGTAATTCTATGTGTTTTCATGCATGTTCATGTATGTTCGGTTACAAAATTGGTAGTAGTAGGATTATCTAGGGGAGATATGTGATCAATCTATATGGAATGGGTATTGCAGCAGAACACCGCAAACGAAGGGCTGCAGCCACCACAAGTGAACTGCAGTTGTCACACTGGGGGGTTTGGGGGCATGCCCCCTCAAGACAATTTTGAATTTATAGCCTTCAAATAGTCCATTCTTATGGATTTTTTACTCACACTTTATGAAAGGTCTGATCTACATCTAGCCTCTATCATTTGGTTTCGGATTTTTTTGGAGGGAGAGATCCTTTGGAAAAATACTTTTGTCACCTAAAGGCATGCCCCCCCACCTATAACATATATTTGAACACATTGAGAAGGAGGGAGTGGCATTGAGGGGAAAGAAGGGGTGCGGTTGGAGAGCTTAACTGAACTTGTGGACCTTTTATAAAAACCTAAGGTCACATATAAAGTTGCAAGCAGGGTACAGTGAGCTTGGTACCCACAGGATATTTTCGAGATCTAGAGGCAAAATGGTTCTTTCTGGTGGGTTCTGAGAGCTGTATAGATTCATTTGCAGCCAGCAGTCAGGGGTTGTTCTAGTTGATTTTTCTTTCAAAAAGGAAGACTGTGAATCCACACTCTTTTGTTTTGCATCCTATTTCCTGAATGTCCTTTTTTTCTAATGCTTCCCTTTCCCTCCAACTGCTTCCCTCTCCCTAGGCTTGAGTACACAGAGGTCGTAGAGAGAGGAGAGGCCACAGGGGTAGGCCAGGGCATGGGAGGGGATCTGGAGGAGAGGAGAGTGGACATGGAATGGAAGGTGAGGTTGAGGGATATTGGAGGTGTATGGTAGGGGAGGGACCACGTCCCCCCTCCATCTTCAAGAAATCCCTCAGCCAACAGCAGGCCCCCCTCCCAAACCTGAGAAGAGGAATGGGGGGTGGGGGGGGGGGGTGGCAGAAGGCGTGACAATGCCCCTGATCTCAGGGGAATTTGGAAATAACCCGGTACAGGATCTATATAAAATATAGCAAATATTTCTGCACGTTTTGTCAAAATCACTTCTCAAACATGAGTTAAAATGTATAAGGGAGTGGTCATTTTTTAACAACAGGGGGGGGGTCGGTGGATTTTCGCGCGAGCGGGTCGAAATTTTTTTGGTCCCCCCGTGGAAGGGGTCACAAATTTTTCGGTCCCCCCCCTAGGCAGGCTGAAAATGAGCGCGGCCGACCCCTTTGAGCTATAGTAACGCGTGGGCTTTTTCGCTAAAAAGGGGTGTAATTTTTTTGGTCCCCCCCTCAAGAGGGGTCCACATTTTTTTGGTCCCCCCCCTTCAAGGGGTCCAAAGATTTTTGGTCCCCCCCCCCAAATCCACCAACCCCCCCCCCTGTTGTTAAAATATGACCACTCCCTAACTGAAAACAGTTAATAAGCTTTAAATGCATTATGTCCCACAATAAATAGAGAACACTTGCACCAACGATTATTTAGAAGAGAATACTGTGCCCCCTGGTGGGCAAAACTAGAACTACCCCCCGTCACATTTTCCCCCACCTGCTCAGAAATATATGAATCCCCCCCTCCAGGAAAAGATACTATCTACTCCCCTGAAATACTTTTCTTAAATTAAGAGCTAGTTTTCCAATCTTTCTTTTCATTTCCTTCTCTCCTTTTCCTCCATCTTTCCTCTCCTCTCTGTTTTTTTTTGTGTTGGGGGTGGGGGCAATCCTGTTGCATCCCCCCCTCCCCCCGAATCAGCCTTTTTTCAAATCAAAAGAAACAGCTAAATGAACCTGAATAATATGGTTTCATGTGATCTGACAGTCATCTTTATGAAGGGCAGCCATCTTGAATTTTTAATGCATGATTTAGATTTGGATATCAACCTACATTTATAGTTACCAGTTAAGCATCTTGTATGGTTTCAGCCCCAAATATTTCTATAAAAGTTCTACAAATTAAGATTTCCTCTTTATTTCAATGATTTTGGTGATCACATTTCAAAATGGCTGAAAAACGGTGATAGCATGGAAATTTCTTTTGGAGCAAGGAAAAAAGTGAAAGTTCTTGGTTCAAACCATGTGTAAAAAACTTTTGGCACTTTTATCCAGTAATAAAGTATAATGCCAATTCGTTCCCTTAATTCACTAAACTAATAAGGATAGGGAAGAAAGGTGAATCGAGATGAGAAAATAAAGAAAGAAGAGAAGCATTGGAGGCGGCAAGAGGTGCGTTGTAGATGAAGTTTAAAACTTTTGACCTATTCTTCATGACTGGCAGACACATTACTTTGATGAAAGGCAGGGAGGGCGACGCAGTAGGAGGGAGAAGCAGTAGGACGACATATATAGATGCATGGGAATGGCGGAGGGTTGGACGCAGGATAAATGCATACGGGGGATAAAAGGAGGGGTAGGGGTGAAGGGAGGAAGATTGAGGAGAATGTGGTATAGATCCCGCTGACCAGTTTATCCCTCTGCACAAAGTGGTCAGTATATGGATGGTGTGGGAGGGGACACAGGGATGATTGGGTGGGCAGGAGGCGGGGTGGGTGGGCTTAGGTCCTGACAGCTCCTCAGACAATTGCATTTGAAATCATGATGATAAATGATTGATTTTCTAGCCTTACAATGAGCATGCACTTATTATGTGAGAGAAGGCCAGAGTCTGACCGCAATGAACTTGGTTGACTCTGTAGAGAGTGTGTGTGTGCAGGGGGAGGGGTGTACATTAATGTGGCAATCCCCGTGACTGAGTCCTGGTTGAGGCGACTCGGGATGTAATCTGGGGATGTGGAGAATTAGGGAGGGACATGTGGTTCTGTTGGAGATACTTCTATTGGGGGATTACTCCCATTATCGCTGCCCACCACGCACGCGCACAATCGCCCCAATGTGTAGTCATTAAAGCTTGGCATTTAGTATTACGGCCATCCACGCACTACTGATATTGGTGAAGGCAATATATAGGTTAATATTACCCTGCTACGTATTCATCTATAAGTAAAGCTATGGGTGGTGGGTACTCACATATTGGCTACATGTATGGAATAGCATCACTATATGGTACTACTAACGCAGAGGTGAAAAGGAATACTCACAACAGACACACCACTGATTCACTGTATAGCTGAAATACGATTCAATGTTCGTACAGCTAAACCATTCCCCCTATCTAAGGCATGACATTACCAAATTACCCCGAACACTGGCCTCTAAAACTAGCACCCAATATAACATACAGTATATGCAAACACTCCCTCTAACAGTCTCACACTGGGACACTACAAATGCTGCACGCTCATTGGCTGTTATAGGCTGCTACCAATGGCCCGGATGACAAAAGGTTCTCTGCTGGTTGCCGCAGTCGTCCCCAATGTCATCAAAGATACATCCACCTACGATGGGAACCAGAAAATACACAGGCACATTTATTAGGCTGAGGGTGTAAGTTGTTCAGACGCCTTCAATTATAGATAAAGGGTTTTGGTGAAACCAAAGACCTTTTTGTGTCTGATATCATCTGCACACGTTGGAAAATATACTGCACTCTGTCTACAAGACAGCTTGAAATAGCCATGGGGCAATCTCGGACAAAATGGCTGTGCTGGCAGCTAGACAGTCTGTCAGACGCACAGCCTGGTAGATCAGTAACGACTCAGTAGATAGTTTAGGGTGTAGACTGCATTCATCAGGTACAATACCGCACTGATACCAACGTGACTGGGTCCCTTCGCTCCAAGATACGAATTGCACCTGGTTCTATTATGATTCAGGAAAATACCATCAAAAATATGTATCCGTCAGTCATTTTGGCAATAAATAGAAATTCTGTTCTTTTGGGATAAGCAGGCGAGATTGACAAAAAGACGAGCATATGAAACAGAACACCAATGCACTAACGCGTACCCCTTCCCAGATCTATTCCAATAACAATAAATGCATCCGAGGAAGAGTGCTAGTGGTACACCCTGATGGTACAGCTAAACATGAGGAAATGCATTGGAGCCTATACCAGCATCCTATCACGGCCACAGAAATGTACCCTAACCCCTGGATCTGCCTTTTTGTGAGTGATGAATCCGTCCCTGCGTACATACCATCAACCCTAACAGCCCCCTACAGAGACACAAAACGTGCCTACACCGACACCAATTTAGCTGCACATTTAGATATACATACACGCTGTCCTCCCCCACTGAGACCACTCTGTAGTATACTACTCACATATATATATGTGGCAGCTACGACCGCCCAATATCTTCCACCACCATTTGCCCATGCGCTCGTGCTTGAAAATACATATTGCACCATGGATAATAGTGGTTTATTTACACTGGTATTCGAATGCAACCGATTCTAGCCGGTCTCTGGCTTGGTGTTTTGTCTGTTGAAATAGCACTGCACCAAACAGTAGGCACTCTATACACATCAGCTATGGTTGTGCCTGTATCACCCAGTGCCTACCTGCTTAACCTTGACACCCTGCTGCAGGCAGTTGTCATTGGTGTCTGTCTCACATATACAAACAAAAACATTTATATTCATAACCGAGGCTGTAGACCCCTGCCGCCTGCCAAAGCCCTAAAGTGGACAGTTTATTCATCGAATATACCCCTGTAACGGGTCATCCCATTAAGGCCACCATATTGTCTCCTCGGTGCTACTATAGACGAATAATACCACCTAGGGATCGCAGTGCGGATTCATCCAGGATGTCGTCTCACTCCCGAGAGAAGCAGGGTTGAATTTGTCATCTACACATAGTCATACTTTTAGTTTCCTACAATGCTACCACCATGGCGCTGCGGTCACTCCCATGTGCATCACACACACCAAACCAGCCCCTATATCCGGTACGTTGGGGGCAGTATATACACAACAGGTATACGCTGGCCCCTGCAGCCAGGCCCTCTGGCGGCAGTTGGCAGCAGTCACTGCAAGGTCTAGCGGACATCCACTGTGCTAGCCACGGAAGCAGAAAATTCCAAAATAGCCGCAGAAAATTGCGACGGGGACTCATGGAAATCCCCGGAGAGAGACTGGCACCCAGGGCGGGTTATGGGTATACATAGCTGAGCTATAGGGTCCATTTCACAGAGCCCCTCTTTGCTGCTTCAATTCTCCACTCTCCCCTGACGCCTCTGTCTGAGCTGTCAAGTGTTTCACAGGAAATAGCCCTACTGGACCTGGAGAGAGGTCAACGGTGGTGTAAGGGGGATTTGGTTCTCACGTTATACTTGCGTAGAGACGGCCTCACTGTTCCACTAAAACCCGATCTCTTTTTCTCTCAACTCAAAAAAGAAACACAAAACAGTGTATACCCCGAATGCAAATATATACATACTTAGATATACATTCCCATTACTTCCCCATTTCCGCCTACGCCCCTGTGTGCATATACTTCCTACTCTAGGCACCCCCCCCCTCCCCCAACACATCTCCCAGCTCCAGCATGCCCAACAATACACATACATACACACTCTCTTCTTGTTCTCCAGGCTGCACCGAGCTGGCCAATTGGTCGGCTTTGGATGCTCTATCTGCGCGGATTTCTGCAGATTTCTACAAGCCCCTGGAGTAAAAGCCGGCTTAGCCTGGCTGTGTGTGTGGTAGTGGTGAGGTGGGGGGGGGGGTGGGTTAGGCTGAGGTTAAGAGGTGACTGGTGGCCTCAACGATGACCGTCTCTGCTCAGAGAGCTCGGAGATTCTGGTGTGCGTCGGGGCGCGACAGGCGGCCTCAGTGGTCAGTTTGGTTTAATGAAAAGGCGGCGCTGAGTCGGCAAACTTCGATCTGCTGACTGCGGGCTGGGTGCCCACTGAGCTGGAAGGACGGACACACCCAGGCCAAAAGCTGCACTCTAATGGCCGAACAGGCTCAACGGGGGAGGTAGGTGGGTGGGTGAATAGGGAGGAGAGCGAGGGGGAAGGAGAAGCGGCATGAGGGAGGGATTGAAAGGGACAGGGAGGAGGGGAGGAGGGAGGAGGGGAGGAGGGGAGGCGGGGAGAAGGGGAGGAGGGGAGGAGGGGAGGAGGGGAGGAGGGGAGGAGGGGAGGAGGGGAGGAGGGGAGGAGGGGAGGAGGGGAGGAGTGACTAAGGGAGGAGGAGGGTAAGAGGGAGGAAGGATTACGGATTGGGGGAGGTAGGGAAGAAGCACATAATATACCATGCATAACTACCTGTTCTACTGTCTGCACACCTGTCTGGATGAAGTAAATCGGATACAAGGGGCAACGGGTGCATGCCATACATAGGTTGGTGGCTGGATACAGCTTGACTTTTTGTCGCCATAGTGTGTGGTCGGGGTGGGGCACAGGGTGGGTGGGAAGAATTGAAAAGCCACGTGCCCAGTCCATCAGCTAATCTCTAGTACCCTTATCAACACTCTCCCCCCACCCTTTTCCCAGGCCCTTCCTCTACCATGTCCTTTAACCTTTCCTTAATCTGCCTCACTTCTCTATAGCTCGATGCCAACATGAAAATCCCTGTCTCACATCTAGTCCATACCCTACCCCCACATCCATCGCTACCTATAATCCCCTAACAAAAAGAGACAAAGGTCCCCACTCTGGTACCTGTGCGGCATTATTGGCCGTCTGTGTGGTCCGGGCTCTGCGACCCACGTGAACTGATCATCTCCAAGGGATGGAATAGATAGAATGAAAAGAAAGGTCAACATGCCGTTAAGAGATAAAGTGGTTGCAGCGGCATCATGGGATAAGGGGGCTGTGGTTAACTGAATTGTTGGGTGAATTGATAAAGTAACCTTCAACAATGGAGCACTTGAT
Organism: Harmothoe impar; assembly: GCA_947462335.1. NCBI lineage: Eukaryota > Metazoa > Annelida > Polychaeta > Phyllodocida > Polynoidae > Harmothoe > Harmothoe impar. The sequence continues at coordinate 47,979,809 of OX381710.1, forward strand.
TCCCGAATTTAGCCACTTTGAATACAGATCTGTAAAAAAACAGGGGTCATCTATCCCTGAGTGTGTACATTAGTACAGGGTTATGGCGGCTACATTTTGCACAGGCTAATGCATAGCTACAGCGAATAGGTATAATATAATATGTATACATGCCTCTGAGCAAGAAAGTAAGAACATAAAATATATCAATGAGGAAGGGGAGATAGATGGGCTTGGGGCAAAATGACTGTTTACAGTGGAACACCAATTTCAGTAGGGCTTTTACTATAATATATAGTATGTAGGAAGCTCGCTGTACCCCTGGGTAGGTAGCCGTCTCCTAGCCTACCACGTATGTCCTAGTATTGACCTGCCTAGGGCAGTAGGGCATTCCACTAAAAGACTCAATACCCTGTCAAGATATAGGATGGGATGGTTGTAAACACGGAGTGTCTTATAAAGGAAATCGATAGTGATAAAATGGAGAAACACAGAAACGAAGTGTTTGGTGCACTACTTGGCTGTGAGTAAATATATTCAATTCCTGTAATTTTCTAATTTTGTGTAATAAAATGAGGTCGAAATACGTGTTTCAGTAGCCCGTTTAAGATTTTCTAAAGAGAGAAAAGGCCAGAAACAAATGATTATTTTGTTTGCTTAATTAAGTATGTATGCTTATGCCTGGACCCTTAAAATGGACATTAACCTTTGGCCAAGAATATCGGTCTCTTAGCATACATCGTAAATAATGCACGTCGATGTATTCGAGCACAGGCCATAATATACAGTGTATGCTTAAAGGAACTTATACACTGAGCAGTGCCCCTAGCTACCTGCAATATGGGATGATTAAACATAAGCCCTAAAGGTGCTAGTCACACTAGTCTGACCTTTAACCGTATCAGCTGTCTGTCTACGTATCTGCAGGTGTGATTGTCCACTCGGACAGTGACCCCTACGGAACAGTATAGTGATTACCTGAGCATGGAACATATTTCTTTGCAGTTTTATTCATAAATACCTGTTGGCGAAGCAAGGGGACTTGCCAATATAACTACTGATAAATTAATCGTGAATGCTATTTACACGTAGTCCATGACTCCTATGAATATGATAGCATGTATATAAAATTCTAGGTGCAGGTAGGGGTCGGCTACTTATACTGATAATATGCTTACTTTCTCCTAATAGTTATCCACTGAATCTAGTACTCGACGATTTTAATTAAGTATCTGCCTTGTTGACCAGACAAGTACAAATGGACTCTTTGGTGTTTATTCTCATATCTAAGGCCAAACAACTAAGCCCCTTCCCAAAACCATACCATAGTCCTTTCACCAGCACCTTATAACATATGCATCAGGTCTGGCAGTATGTTCTCACCCATTTGTTCCACGTCAATAATATGAAACAGATTCGTGCCGGGTCATTGAGGTCTGGGCAGCTGAGGAGAGGTAAGTAATTGATTACGAGCAGCAAGAGGCAACGAGTGGTTCCAAATCAAGTGACTGCTTGGCATAGTCCCTATGTAGACGCCGCAGTAAACAGCTATTTTAAGGGAGTGTACACTAACCTAACCTTATATTTGCATAGGCCACCATCTTGACCCCCCTTAGAATAGGCGCCAGTCCTATCAGCAGATCAGAACTGCGCCTCAGTCCATGAGTAGTATAGGACAAGTGGGGTTTTAGCCAGGGGGACCCGCACACATAGCGACTTCCAGCTAACAACAAGGGGATACGTTGTTTAAACCGCCAGCGCCCTTATATAGAAAGGCTGAGTACTTGTCCCGGCTCCACTCCAACTACCGCTGGAGGGGTACCGAGACATGCGCCTTTAACAACAAAACCGTCTACACGAACTGCCCTTATAGCCGAACAGTTAGGCAATGATGCAAACAATGTAGAAACGTTAAAATTACGTTTTATTTTGGAAACGAAAGACAAACGTTTGTTGTTAGCTGGGAAACACTTTAGACTCTTAAGTCATACATACATATGATAAATCATAATAAATAGTAGGTTGGCGTTGCTGAGCAGGTATAAGCACTATGAGGTCATAAAGTCAATGTCTGACAGCTGCCCTGTGTCCATGGTCACCCCCTGGAGTAGGCCACCCTTTTGTGTCATACCCACCCACGCGGCACGCCATCAGGGTAAGCCCCATCCACAGGGTTCATCAGCGAGCTAGGGTTGGGGAGGGGGGGGGGCAGGTGAGTGGAGGGAGGCTTATTGAGGGTAGGGCTGAAGGGAGTGTTCTATGGAGGGCGGGGTCCATGAAGGATTACACATTCAGCAATGAACCCTAACTCCACTCACGCACATCAGCCATGCACGCACACCACAACCATGTCGGCAGGGTTAGGTAACATGAAATCCCTCTCACCTCAATCACCTCCCTCCTGCCCGATACCACCACACACAGACACAGGCCTATCTTAATCATGTGTACTCCGGATCCTTTATGCACTATCCTGGTGCCTGTATACGGGGAGTTATATACCCATGTCTTAATGTGACTTTCACTGTAGCATCAGACGGCGAGCACTACCAACGACTGTTTATGAAAGTATCACACTATTCATAGTACATGCACTTTATTTATATAAAATCACTGCATCGTTAGGCATGCTGTATGAAGCATGACATACATGTTAGGGTTGATCTATTAAATTGTTTAAATCAAAGGTATAAATTAAACCGTTATAGGTATACATACTTGAAATCCTAAAACACGTTTTTGATATATGTTTCACCATAGTTATTTTTAGTTATTAATTTGATTAGTGCAACACCCCTCTGGCCCGTAGATCCTCCCTGACATCCCACTAACACCACCCCAGCTGAGACACTGACACATCTACCCACCACCCTCACCCCACCCTCCTCCATCACCCTACCTACCCCACCCACAGCCTTACATCCAATTACCACTCCAGGGTATAGTCAGGTACCACTTCTCACATACCCTAAACCCTGGAGTAGGGCCACTCCAGGTACCACACCTACACCGTCTGAAGAAGGTGTTGCACTTATGTATATGGACTCCCACATCATTGGTTATCAGCATCCGATGAAGTAGTCGGAAATATCTCAAGTGTTTGCTGTTTTCCCGACTGTTGTCATTTAGGTGATTAAATAAAGTGGGTGGCGTGTGAAACAGTCAAATATAATAGAATACTCGGAGGTCAGCACAATAGTTAGTATATAAACAGTGTGGGTACCAACTAAATCTAAGATAAGACCAGTACGCATCATACTACACCACTATGCATATTATTTCCAATGTATTGCAACAGGACCCAAGAGAGCCCCACTCTGAGAGTGAGAGGCCCTCGTTGAATGCCCAGATAGGTGGCTACATCCCATGCCGAAGACAAGTGGGGGATAATATGAAGACATGCTCCAACAGATGGCTTTAAATGAACTGATTACCCCCTATCCACTCTTGGGATGGCCTTAATAGTGACCACCCACTAAAGTGGGCCCCTTTATGAGCAGTTGGCCGAGGATGAGTAACAAGCAATGTGGCTGGTATCACCAAATCGGCCGCCATCTTGTCCCGCCAATACGATCGCGGTTCAAATGAAGCCTACCTTTTCTATCAGAGAAAATTGTTTTGTTTATCTATAACAGTTTATTGAGCTGCCATGGTTTCATTCACATGATGATTTTGTGAGAATGAATTGCTTGTCTATGAGAGAAGGCGTGATTCCAATTATACCTTAGGTCCTGTGGTAAGAGCAATATACATCTGCGTGGGCATTTTACACCTTATCGGACACCTGTATGAGATTGCGTTTTTGATTGGTAATATGAGCTAGTAAAATACAACTGCTCCATCAATAAGCATCTTAGCATTTGCAGCCTACGCGACACGACCCCGCCTAGTAATATAACCACACAAAATTATCACACTGAATAGTATATTTATAGATAAATGTCACCAGTGTGCCATAATACATATAGTAACCTCAGTTCAGCCACAACTTCCAGCAGATAGACACTGTACAGCAGAAAGACTCTGACAGAAATAATATCCTCATAACGTTGTTTTATATTTCATATCAACTGTATAGAATTTCCTAGAGGTAGCCGTGGGTGATATTCCGAGTCAACACACACAGAAAAGTGAGAGTCATTGTCGCTAAAACTACCCTCACCTGAGGGTCAGGCACTGTCTGACTCTCAGGTGAGGGTAGTTTTAGCGACAACGACTCTCACTTTTCTAAGGGTGAATGTCATATGAGCTACACAATGTATGGAACTCACTTCTACAGTTGGATTACTACCGGGACAATTGTCACCGAATCTCAAATGATCAAGTGGATTTAACATCAAAACATGTTTATGTCAACGTGCAAAGAGAGTTGATGTAGGGAGAAATAGAGACAGGGATAGAGAGACAGTTGGAAGCACAGAAAAAATAATGAGACAGGGGGTATGTAGAGGGCACGAGGGCATCGAAGCAAACGATGTACGCGTCGGTGGGAATTTACAGATACATATTTGATAAGATCTCGACTACTTCCCCCTCCCCTCCCCTGCCATGTTCCCCAGGTGTCCTTTTCCGCGCCGGGTCACACGCCGACAAAGTCGTCGCGACACAAGGCCCACTAACTCCTATTTCCCGTGTGGTGGGGCGAGGGGGAGGGGTTAGGACAGACAGACGTGGGGCCTGTTATGATTCGCCTAACGTTGTTATTATTCCATTAAGCATTCCGCTCGTCTATTCATGCGAGGGAAGAGGGTCTCCTGCCCCTCATGTTCCCTTCTGGTGCTGGCTGGAAGGGGACCTGCGCCGGTAATGCCATTATTTGGTTATTTGTAAACGGGTTTGGGGGAAAGCATTGAGGGAGTGAGGGGTTGGTATTCAGGGGGTGACCGTTTAGGGTCCTACCGCTAGGGGCGTTAGGAGTCACATGTAACATGATACCAGGGGGCGGGTGTGGAGGTAGAGAGGTCATAGGCGGGAGACAAAAACAGTCCGCAGCATAAAAAGGTGGGCGTGATGTGTGCTTGTAGGGGGTAGGGCCCTGTGTGATGTGTGTGTGTGTGGGGGGGGGGGAGTCCCTTGTCACTGCCAGGGCCTCAAGTCACACATGTCAAACAAACAGAGACATCTGACACCACAGACTGTCACCAGCATTGTCCTATGGGTAATCTGTCTTCAGCCAACCATGTTGAGACATGGTGTGTTATATGGGATACCAAGGATGGGGAGAATACTCAACAAAAGGTCATGTTTTAAGTACCCATATGGCTAACATAATAAAAGTGCAGACCTTCCTGTTTCTTGAACGGGTGAGTGACAGGCATGTCTAGACGTAGGACATCCAAACTAAGAACACAGAGAGAAAGAAAGTGACAGTCGGTGTCGCCAAAGCGATTCCCCTCTGAGCATCCTAAGGCTCTCATTTTTTTCTCTGTAAGGAACATTTGTAAGAACACAAATGTGTTGTACGCTGTTGAAAAAAGAGGTATTCAAATCTCATCTCTCAATATGCGGTCGCAATTCCACCGAGTTTTCAGCCAGTTATATTCAAATCCTCATAAAGATAAGAATGTGTAATTGTTCTGATGAAGGCAAGGTGCAATGTATACATCACCCTTATGCCTAGAGCTCCATCAAGAACTCTTCAGTATATAGCTATGATGTGTATGGGACTTAATGCATGAGTCCCATGCTCATACCTCGTCCCTACCCCTTCTGACACCGACACACTCCCCTGCATACCCCCTACTGCTGTAAACAGGGGGCCCGGGGCTTAATCACATGCACTAATGCCGTGAAAACAGCTTAACGCCCAACACATCTGTTTGTATGAACTTGTGTCTCCCTGGTCATGTCACTACTGATGTAATTACTGCGTGCCTTACTCACTCACTAATAGCCCCACCTTCCTGCCACATCGATGTTTCTGACCAAGTGGAGAAGGAGGGGAGGGGGAGGGGCAACGTTGGACGGAACGACATAACCTGGTTGGGTAGGCTAAAGGGAAACAACAGATAAAAAAAAAAGGGAAACAGAACGTTTAAGAGGTGTGATAAAGGGAGTGGGAAGAGCAGAAATGAGTATTGAGAGAGATCGAGAGAGGGAGAGAGATCGAGAGGAAGAAACAGAGCGGAGAAAGAGACAGAGAGGGGGTTGGAAGGGGGTGAGTAAGACAGTAGGGATGGAGGACGGGGGGGGGGGGGCTTCACTAGGTCGCTAACTCGTGTTGACTAATAAGATATGACATCCCCATTGACAAATCTCTTAATTGAATAAGATCGGGGTGGCGGCGGTTGGATTTGTTGCCTGTCAGGTGCTGAGATAGGCAGACACTGTCTTTTGTGAGAAAATCAACTCCCATCCATTATGAATTGGTTGTCTGTAAAAGCCGATGCAGAAAAGAACAAAGGATATCAATGGGAGAGGAAATGGCTTTAATGAGTTTTCTATTACCACGTAATGAGCGGGAACTAGGGCTCTGTTCATTCATCTTTATCCACCAGAACATGGCCTGAGCCAGTATCTTATGGCCTGGTCTGGACGTTTTACTGCCCATTTTAAGGGCAATGAAATAATAGTAATCATCGTTGTTGCTCTTGTTTATTGAAAAGTATTTGCAAGATTCGCCCAAATCTTTTCAACAAACGTTTTCGATTAACAATCTCTGCAGTTTTCAGGTACCATTGGTCCAAAATAGAACTGCACGAGAATCATGAGGGACTGTCAGTGCATGGGTTAATGCTGCCACCCGTGTGTTCGCGTACTCCGGTACTAAGTGTGAGTAGTATATGGAAAGGCCGTTGGAGCAGGCGTACTTACATTTGGAATCTACTGAAATATGCACGTAAGGCATTTAAATAGCTCTTAGGGAGCGATTTCGTCAGATATATGAGACCCTAGCGCAATAGATGGCAAAAGTACGCATATAACAAAATCGATTAGATACAAAATAAAACAGCTTGGTAGATCATGGTATATTAAGTTCACAGTCGGCTGTATTCTATTTTCAGTCAGACCATCTTTAAATCAAAGTCTGCACTTGTGGACATATATAACTTAATTTCGTACGTGTACAAACATTATAAGTTATTCTGGTAGCTTAATACGGGTGGGTTTATGTCGATATTTATGAAAAAGACAAAACCGTTGCATGTCAACAATTTGAGAAATGTAAATGTATTTACTAGGAAATTACAATTTATTGGTCTCTTTGAGTAAAACTGATTTGAATGACACATGACCCATGGTTTCCGTCCCATCTGTCTCATTCCTCTTCAATCACCATACACAGGGGTCTCGCAATATTCTTTAACAAAACAGGGTAGTATGGGGTTGCTAACAACGTTGTTCTGTCTATATACCCCTTTAACATCTATCTCTGATTCCATACCCCTTCCCAACCTACAAAGAAAAAAACTTGATTTCCAAAGCGATGCTAATTGAGAATTGAGAATCTATGTCACGGGCACACAACAGTGGCCATGTGCACATTATCACCACTAGATCATTCACTGTCCATTATACATGCTGATGAGGTACTAACCACATCTAAATGAATCCCAGGTGCATCATTCCCCTCTATACAGTCAGAGCCCCAGATTCCAGCCAGGGGTTCTATTAATCCTTGTGAGGACCGCCAAGTAGGGCTTTAATGCATTATGCCCCATACTGCCATCATGCATAATGTAACTGGACAGGGCTGCATTTAGGCATCATGCTGCCCATGCTGATACACTCCCCAATGCATCATGACTACAGGGTACATGATGCATATACACTATGCGGCCCTCCAAAGGGTTAGGATGCTATAAATGATACAGCACAGCAGCCTTGCATTATGTGTAGTCCCAGCGCCACGTGTCCTCTCGAGCAACCAGAACCCAATGCTTTTAGCCCCAACACGTTGGGTCAGGGCCCGACCATAACCAAAGATCACGCAATTTGTCAACTCTCCAAAACAAAAGTTTTACACGATGCTGGAAACCTGATTCGGTCGACTCCCACGCCCTCTACCGACGACTGATGACTGTGAAACCCAACCCTGATCAGTGGGCTATGACAACAGGGGAGCGTTGGGGCTGCGGGGAGGCTGTTTCATCCGTGCAGTTAGCGACCAAAATGTGATAACATAATATGTTATCCATGATTTGCACAAGATGTGCACTGTACTAATAGCAAATACAGCATTGTAATCACACCATACTAAGGCAACACTTTTTGTTTATGGATCTTTAAACAATATTATCTTGTTATTATGAAAACAATTCAGGACTGTATGTCCTACCGTTAGACATCGATTACCAAGATATTTCTTTAACCAACCGTATAAAGCTAAGCCCATTCCTCAACGATCCCTAAAATGGTGTATGCACACACAGATCCACATTTTCTAGAAATCTTGTTACATAATAATTATAAGAAATAAACCTATGGGTTATTTTGCAACATCCCACAACGACCAAACTTGTGCAACACGCCCCTAGATAGTTTAATAAGTAGCTTGCTGCAGTCCGCAGCTGGTGCTATCCTTGACCTGTGAACTGAGTAATGTGTGTATGAAAAGGTACTGCCGCCATGTCCCTACACACCGGCCTGAGTAATGCACGGGGAGCGTGACTACCAGCGGACACCCTCATCATGGTCAGTCCTCAGGTCAGCATATTAAATCTGATAACAAAAAGGTAGGGGGAGGTAGGATGGGGTGGGGGGTTGGGAGGGAAGGGTTTGGAGGGGGGGGGGGGTAAATGGGAGGTTTAAAACAGTGGACGTTCCTCATCTGTTGGGATCATATATCATCTGGTGCTGGGGGTCGATTAATAAGGTTTGAAAGTTAACAAAACCTTTTTTGTGTGATGCCATTTTGCGTGTGTTTTGTGTCGAAATGATTCACATTATACATAACATGTCTCAAACAGAAAACCTATGTATACATGTGGTCAATGCATTAATAATAAGCCTTCCATGGAAGCTAGGAAGGAAATATCACCTTCAGTTAATGAGTCAATGAAAAGGACAATAACCTATTTGTCCGTTATAGGAGTTTTCTCTGTGTTGTGAAACTCACCCCTGTGGGATGAGGGATGAGGGATGGGCGGGTGGAGGTTGACGTGCAGGGTGACCCTCCCCTGCCGTGCTGGTCACTGACCAAGGATATCAATCCTAGCCGGCGTGAAGGTAGCCAGCATTGTCTAAACGCCTCCACTAAAAGCCTGTCACCGAGATGAGACAAGAGCAGGGGGAGGGGGCAGTCAACTTGATAAAACCGTGAAGGTACAAAGAGCTCCACTTTTGTTAAAGTAGGTGGGTGAGAGGGAGGGGGAGGATGACAGGATGGGTGCCAGAGTGGAAGGGAGGCAGGGAGTAAAGTTAGTAAGAAGGTGGAGGGAAGGAGGGGGAAAGATGGGGAAGGGAGGGAAGGGGGGAAGGAGGGAAGGAGGGAAGGAGGGAAGAAGGGAAGGAGGGAAGGAGGGAAGGAGGGAAGGGGGGAGAAGGAGTGGGCACGGGACGGGAGAATGGAGAAGATATGATCGGAGGCAGAGATCAACACAGCAAATTGGTAATGGAAAGAGGGAGAAGAAATGGGAGTACGCTACATATAGGTGGGGACAACAATAGGAAGGGGGATGGGGTTGGAGGGAGTTAGCGCTTTGCACTATGAGAAGCACTCTGGATGAGTTGTAGGTTAAAAAGCCACCACTTTAAAGTCACCCTCACTCAGCACTCCCGGCGTCAAATACAAGTTGTCAGCACAGGCTGAGATCAATATCACAAAGGCCTGCCTCACAAAACACTAACTTGTTTGGGTTTTAAGTCTACTCGCTGAAATCATCCACGGCAGAACATCACAAAGCTCTGATTTGTTTAATGGCGTGCTGATCGGTGCATTAAAACGAGCACCGATTAAATGCACAACATTGATTGGGCCTGAAATCGATCCCTTCCTCCACGGTGTCCCTCCGTGACGGCCTAGGTCGGCATTAACATTGATTTGTCACTGTTTCTACTGTTGCCTTCCTCCAGAAGGGAAGTGGTGGCAGCCTTTGGATGAGTTTAAGTGATCCGAGTCTTTATACCGCTTATTTGTGCGTCGTTTGAAGTATAGAGTTCTGTAGCATTTGCCAGGGCCTCACAAGTTTCAATTCAACAATGGTATTGACTTAGTTTACTCCCATTTCATTTCTTCCTCCTTACCAAATTCATCCCTTCTCTACAGATATAACCCTATGTGTATATACCACTTACGCCTCTAACATCTTCCCCTCAGCTTAATTCTCCCGTAATAGCTGTTTCGCGCGCTCTATGCTCTTTCCCCTCAGCAGTCATACCCATACGTTCCCCAAAGTTCTTTTATTCTACCTTTGCGAATGTCCCTTATTCTACCCACCCTTATCACTCTATGTCCCTGGCCTTCATCATAATATAGCACCACATACACATTAGAGACCAGCCTATATCACCCCTCCCTTGAGTGATCCCACACTTAAGCTAGAGGAGGCATTTCATCACGTGGGTGATATTGGGACGTTATGCTTTGTTCAAACAGGAGTGTAGGTGGATGAGAAAAAAGAAGCCATTTGCCACATGACGAGACGACAATTTGATGGCAGCCTAAGTGACTTCCATCCGTCTAACTCAGCGTCTAAGAGGAAGGATCAAGTTTATTATCAAGAAATCAATTTTCCCTGTGGCGTGGCATTCTTTGCCGGTAGAGAGAGCATTTTGAAATATTGACGTTGACTGTAAGAGGGGACCTGTCACCATATTAGATCGTCTTGCAATTCAGCTCAGGGAAATGGGGATCTGATGCAGATGAGAGAAAGTGAAGCCTGATACAATTCAAGAAATCAATTTTTGAGACGTTTAAATGGACAAGGCTCAATATAGGGTAACGTTGACGCTCCATGAGAAAAACGTGTTAAATTTCGTCATCAATAGAGGACTATAAATAGATTGACTTGAACAGAACTTTCATAGTCACCGTTTCTAAATCTGATACATTAATGCAACTAATGCATTGCGCTTGTGAACCAATGAAATGCGCCATCTCCAACATAGTTATAGTTCCCGCCATTATAGGAATTGGTTTTGGAAACCTAACATAACTACAAAAAAAAACAGCCGAACGGCATGCCATCTACTGTTAGAATTGACCACAAATCATTCATAAAACGAGTCGTTAGGAAATTCACCCAAAGTATTAAACACCAATAAGCAGTTGTGTGAGCTCATTAATTCTGTACTCTACTGTCTCAGTCTGTTCTCCAGCTTTGATCTGGGCTTAAAACAAATTCATTCTGTAGGCGGCATCTGTGGGCTGAGTTATAGAAGCATTGTTATTCAGCTGCAGTACATTTTAAATAATACACTGTAGTGGCGTTAATAATGACATGCATAAAGACCACTTACCCTTTCTGAGGAGCTGGAGGACTGGGAAGAAGGCGAGGGTGGGAACTGTCTTTTAGGTGGAGGAGGCGGAGCAGGCTCCTCCATTTTTATATTGAAAGTTACTTCTTTCTTAAGTGACCCATCCAGGGAGTTATTGGACAAATTATGTACATCCGGCTCTTTCGAGTCTTTTGTGGAGAGAATATTTTGTGGATTCTCCTTAGTCCTCTTGCCCTTGCGGCCTCTCCGGTCGCAGGACTTAATAATGATAATGGCTATAATAAGAATGGCCATGACTATGGCCGAGGCAATGGTCAAGGCGATCACGATTGTCCGATTAATGGAGGTGAGACCTTGAGGCTCGCCGATGAAGTCTATGGTCAACGACTGGTTGACTACTATGTTCAGCGTTGACCAAGTGCGGCGCTGGGGGCTGCCGAGGTCCTCCACGAGAATGCGGAACGTAAATAAAGCACTTTCTATGGACCCCAGGTCCGAGTCGACCGACACGCTACCCGTGTTTCGGTCTATCTTAAAGTACCTATCCTCGTTACCATCTGTGATGGAGTGCGCCAGCTTGGCGTTATTCCCAGTGATGGTGTCATCGAGGTCGTGTGCCCGAACACGCGTCACCTCGTAGTCCAGCGGCAGGTGGTTCGGTAGGTAAACTGTATTGTTATTTTCTGTGGGGAAGTCAATGATGGGATCATTGTCGTTTTCATCTCCGACATAAATGGTGATGCTCACTGAGGAGCTCATGCCCACAAAGCCTGGGTTGGCAGCTTCAACTGTCAAATGATGCACAGATTTGGCCTCTCTATCCAACGTCTGCAGCGTGACGATACGACCACTGTCGGGATGCACTGCGAAATAATCAGTGGAACCGATAGGTAGAAGTGAGTACTTCACCTTATTGTAAGGTTCAGCATCTCTATCACTGGCAGAGACAGCACCAATGGTTTTATGTGGCTCATCGTTCTCCTTCACGTGGAACGTGTAGGTGGGTCGTGTGAACCTCGGAGGTTCATCGTTGACATCGAGAACTGTGATCATGACGATGGCTGATGACGAGCGACGCGGTGTGCCACGGTCCTGTGCCACCACGTGGAATCGGTACTCCTCCTTGGTCTCAAAGTCGAACTCCCGGTTAGCTCGGACAACACCGGTATCAGGGTGCACCCTGAAGGCATTACCCGCATCGTTCTGGAGGCTGTACGCAATGGCAGCATTGGCACCTATGTCCTTGTCGCTAGCATTCACCGTCACTAGTGGCTCATGGAGTTGGTTATTCTCCCGAATTCGGAATGTGTAGTACTGCTTACTGAAAAGTGGTGCGTGGTCGTTTTTGTCGAGCACCGTCACCTTCACGTTCTCTGTAGTCGACTGGCGCGGGTCGCCCAAGTCCTGACATGTGACGCGTATCCTGAACCGGTCTTCTTTCTCCCGGTCCAGTGGCATGCCTGTCACGATCTTGTACTGGGTACGCTGGAGGTGCTCCAGGTGGAAGCGCGAGTCAGTGGTGAAGCACACCACGTCGCCGTTCTTGCCGCTATCCTGGTCTCTGGCTGAGATATGGGCTACGAAGGCACCCAGATCCGAGTTCTCCGTGATCTCGGCTCGCCCGCTCGAAGTCAGTGTGTTGATACTGATCTGGGGCGCGTTGTCGTTGACGTCTCGCACGTTAACCACCACGGCTGCTGTGCCTGGCTCAAGCTTGGGGCTGCCATCGGTGGCACTCACCACCAAGTGATAGACCGACTCCTTCTCGTAATCCAGCTCCCTCAGGAGGAAGATCTCCCCCGAGTGGCCCTTGATGCCGAAAAGGTCTCCGTGGTGCTCACGCGTGCGGTCGGTGAAGGCATAGCGCACCCTGCCGTTCACCCCCACGTCTCTGTCCGTAGCACGCACCTTGAGAATGGTATGATTGAGGGGTGCATTCTCTGCCACTGTCACTGTATAGGTCTGGTTCTGAAACTTTGGTCTATTATCATTCGCATCAAGCACAGTGATGTTGATGATCATGTAATCAGACCGAGCTGGTACCCCGCCATCGAAGGCGGCCACCCGGATCTGGTAGAAATCCGTGGCCTCCCTGTCGAGCTGCTGCCTTAATACAAGCTTAAGATCCATTTCACCCAGGCCCCGATTGGTCTGTCTGATATCGAAATGCGTAGAACGAGACACCAGCTCATACATTTGAACGCTGTAGCTGCCGCTATCTGGATCCTCGGCCAAAGGCAGGGCGAATCCCATGCCAGGCGGTGTGGCCTCCGAGATCTCCAGTGCTATCTGTTTTTGTGGGAAGGTGGGACTGTTATCATTGGAATCGGTGATGGCGATCTTCATATTGATCACCTGGAAGTATTGGGCTGGTCCCACGGCCACATCTAGGAATACCTCACAGTCCAGTCGCTGGGGACACATGGCGTCACGGTCAATACGCCGAGCGATACGCAACACACCCGAGCTCTCCACGATCTCTATCGCCTTGAAGTTCTCATCGGGCTGTTCTAGGAAGGTGAACCGTAGTTTGGCCAGATCTTCTCTGGTGTACTTCTGGCTGAGCCGGGCGTCGTTCACAATGTTCCCTATAAGGGTTCCCCGCGGGAGCTCCTCCTGTATACGGTACTCAAGTAGTGAGTTGCTCCCCTGGCTCCCCACCCCCTGCAGGAAGGTAAGAAGGGCCCCTATACACACCCACCTCACCCTCCTTAGCCCTTCCATGGCCATATCAGGCTTCTGTAGATCCTATAGTAGCCTTGTAGTGTCCCGTTTGTGCTGAGCCATTTTGGCCCCTAGAAATCCTGCCGCTGATGAGAGTTTTACCCCTACTGATCCGGACTGGAACTAACTGACCATTTGACTGATCACAGAAAGCCTCTACACTATAGGCAGCTGGGTGGTAGTGCTGACTGATGTAGCATTAGCCAATGTCCTTTGCTGTCAGTGTATCCTTCTGTGTAATAAGGGACAGCCGGCTTCAATCCCTGCTTCATTATATAACATTACAGCACGGGTTACTGTTGTGTATCATATATGGCATCCACTAAATCATATTACTTCATGAAGGTATCCAAGTGTAATTGTTAAAAAGCCTGCAGAGTATCCAGTAGCATGCATGGCTATTATTCACAGACACAGTTTGGTTATAAATAATAAAATAGTACCATTAGACTAAGGAGGCACTTGGCTGTGGGAGTTAGTGTGGGAGGGGTGGAGGTCATGAAGTGACTGACACTTACCCTCAGTAAAGTACTGCAGTACTGTGTGGTAAAGGTACACAGACTCCACTTTCTTAAAGCACCTTTAATAAACTATCCAGCGGGTTTAAATCCAAGTGACTCAACATATATGTAGAACCAGGAGGGTGGTCACTGTGCAGTATAGGTGTCTGTTTTAAGTCCTATAGACAACAGTGCACTTGAGTAAAGATGTCCATCTGAGTATGGTAGTATCCCTGTGCTGACTCAGTAGCAGCAGAAGCGTGTGTCTATACGTCTAACTGCCTCCTCCCAGGGTTGCTGCTTGGCTGACTGGGTCCCTCAACCCCCACACTCTAAGGCTGATTCCAACCTCCGTCGGTAGGGGGAGGGTGTGTGGTGGACGGGCGGGCAGGACACGGTCCTCCTCCTCTCCCTGCCTGTCAATCACCACACAGTGGGCGGGGCTAACTGACAGCTGACCACGCCCTAACACGACGTCGCCATCTTGTTACCGCCGCACATGCGCTGATGGCCACTTCCGACACTTCCCGTAGCGTCCACGCACGACGCGGCTCAGCGGGGACAGCCCAGGTCCGTTATCAATATCCTGAAAGATACAAAAAAGTAGAAAGCACCTGTTATTTCATGTCGAGGTAATATGTCATCACAGTGTAGCTTATATCAAGGGTGTTATTACAGCAGATAGGTGGCTGAAGGGCTCTCATCGTGATAAAAATCTAATAAGTGTCCAATAATTGAATATATTATATACAATAGGATCGGAACATGATATTAGTGGTATGGAGTGTTAACAGTAAGCCACTACCTACTATCAGTTACCAATAGCAGATGGTGTACACCACATAAATTGTATAGTACATATGGGCCATTCTAATTTCAATAACTTGGCTAAAGTATCAATGATAAACATATTAAACAGGTGAACGTCTCCTGTCAACTACTACCGTAGGCGTGGGGCGCTAGCCTATACGGACACCAGTGATGGCCACCCAGGGTACAATATGGCGCCCTACACAAGGTGATGCTTTATTGCATATTACATGGTGGCAGATACCCCTCTGGTGGTTGCTATGGACCCCTCCCTCTGATGTCCCCCCGGTGTGAAAGTGCTTGCCCCTAACGTTAGATCCTACCCTGGCCCCTGGTAGGGCAGTGAATGGGTCGGTGCGCCTCCAACTGCGGCAGATGATTGAAGTCTGCCAGTCTGTCGCCATGTCCCCTCCTCTGATTTACTACACCCCCTCCCCTACCTCCATTACCTCCACTCCACAGCCTCAATACACCTTATTTCCCACATCTTACTTACTCATCTGCTTCTCATAATATTACCTCCCCCCATAAACGCATATCCCTTGCTTAACTCCATAAGCCTTCCATCCTATATACACACCACCCAGCTCCCTCATTGTCCTTCCCCTCCTACCCTTAGGTAGCATCCCAATACCCCAACACTAGCACCCCCACTGCCCCTCCTCCTCCCCACACCCCTACGAGCTATTTTGCATTGACAATAGCCGGCCAGACGCAAATCCCCTTCCCTCACACCCCACCACAAACACCCCATCGCAGTGAATGATCCCATGGCTATCCTTCTATTCAAAACACTCGCCGTTCCACTCCCACCTCCCCAAACCAGCGAAGTCACCGCGTGCTTGTGACCCACCTTAGACCTACCATAGACCATTTCAGCTGATATAGTAGCAAGTCATAACCGGTATCTACATTGAGACCTGTGCTCAACCCCTCCACTAACCGCTTCCTCAACAGCACCCCTCCCCATACCATGAACTGCTAAATCCCCACCATACACTCTAATCCAGGCTAAACCAAGCTTACGCTAGTTCCACCTTAAATCTGTTGATATTATTTTCTGGGGTTTCTTGCAGTCTGCCTATCTTCAACATGGCCGGTGTGAATAAGGCCAAAAAAAATAAAAGGTGTGTTTCAGGCAACCCGACCCTAAATTCCAAAAAGGGCCGACCCTAGCATTTTTTTCCCAATTTTGAAGATTTTTTTTTTTTTTTTTTTTAATTTTTGTTACTTTTTTCCTACTTTTTTCCTAATTCTTTCAAGAATAACAAGCTCCCAGTGACCTCAGAGGCCTGAATAATTGATTAACTTCAGGAAATGGCTTTCTAAGAGGTTTATTCAACAACTTCTTGATATCCTAGTCAATGGAGTCATTTCGGTGAGTCGCGAGTTGATTTGTCGATTCGCGACTCATTCCTGGTACTCTCTCTATGTAAAAAAAAAAAAAAAAAAAAAAAAAAAATCCGACCTACCTACCCTAGAAATTCTGACCATGTTGCCTGAAACACACCTTTTTTTTTTTTTGGCCTAAGCAATATATACGTTTTTTTTCTTGTCTTTTCCACCCTCTATGCCCAATCTCATTGAAATGTGAATGTAAGGGAAAAGTAAGCTTTCACTCAACAATGTTTACTCTGCTCTCATTCTCATTTGGTGTGACCACACAACAAAAGTCAATTCATCTTTTTTTTAAGAACCAATTTTGATCGTTAAAATCTACAAAAACTGTGCTCTCCCATATTTTATTGCACTTTCACAGGCCTGCCTGTATTACAGACATCTTACACAAATATCTATTATGTATTATCCTAGCTCACACCGTCTAGACTTTCTGATTCTGAAAATAGCTCTACGGACTAATCATATCAGCTTTCTGATAGGTATACCTTCATTGTAATATCCATATAATTCTCTGGTTTCTATTGTTATTGTTGGTGTCAACTAATTGTAGATGGACAGAGGCTTTCCCAGAGATATCAAAAAGCGGTACTGCCAATCATTATTTGCCTTATGAATACAACAGGGGGTATTCCCTCCCGAGGTAACACACAAGGCAGTATTCCCCTTTCCACTGGTCAACCCTATCAGTTTCAGTCTAGTGGTGAAGGTGCCATTGGAGATGGCTCCTCAAGGGTGTGGACAAGTAAACAAGCCAGTTTCTATGCGTTTACTACACCCAGAAGCAGTTTCACAGAACCAATCTCCAACAGTCTCCTTGTTCCTAGCATGTCTCTGCAACAAACTGTGATCAGTGTTCACTGACTGAATTTCAAAATGGACCGACTAAATCGACTATTTTGCGCAGAGATACGTCGAAGCATATGATTGGTGAGTATTACTTACAACACACCGTCTCATCCTCTCAGCAAATTCTGGTATTACTTGATCTGCCTCCAGTCTAAGCAGTCAGGCTCTAAAACGTTCAACATTGCAGCTGTGACAATTTACCAAGAGAAGCCAGGCTGGGAGTTCAGTTCGAGAAGTAACCGCATCTGCCAGGAGAGTGCATATGCCGCAGGCCCCAAGTGGAAGGCAACGGTGATCAGGGGAGGTGTGATTTCAAAGAGGCAGACTCAGCTTTGAGGTGGTAATGCCTTAGGGTTGACATAAACCCAAGTATAACCAAACAGACAAGTGTGTTGCATCTATATAATACATATAGCACAGTAAGAGGTCATTCCCTATCAGCTGCTGTTTTGTCCCCTGGCGACATAACCGGTTGCCACAGACCAGTATCAAGAGTGGGTCACTGATCTGGGAAAAACAACCCGGGAAACAGCAGAGACGTCAATCAAGTTTTAGTCCCCTTAATGGCCAGTACAATAGTTGCAGTCCACCGCTAGCACCCATTTACACCTATACCTACACAGGACGGGGAACTGCCTCCTTTCCAGTAGTGAGCTATAGACAGTAGAGATAAAAGTGAAGGAGTAAAGAATGTAAGCAGGTTGGTTTGAGAACCCTTGGGGTACCATTGTCTGATTCTTCACAGTGTCTGGGGAAAGGTCAAATAGAGTCCTTCCTAATGAGGTTTCTATGGAGTCCCCGCCGATGCACAGTGCACCAGTGTCTGAGAGTATTGTTGGCATCTAGATACAGGAATTGTATTCATTGAGGGATGTCACAGAATGAGAGGCTGTCAGGAGGGAACTCATTGTCCTCACTGTTAATTCAAATATGTAATATTTAGCTCTCCATCTCAAAATGTCAACCTATATCAGGATAAATGAAGTAGAGATTTAGTAGCACATGATGTAACCGTTTCTCCTTTGTGGCCTTACATTGTCCACGCTTGCTTAAAGATGGTGTGTCAGCTAAATGTTTAGAGAATTTTTAGTTATCCTTAACTTTTAAAATTATTGGCAGTGTCTTAGTCTATAAGATGAGCACATGCGGTGCAATGTTTTTTACCGTAGGTCGACACTAAAACTCCCTATGTGTTGATACTGCATGGCTCAGTGCATTCTCTATCAGATTAGTTCCCCCAATACTCCCCTGGGGGAGTGTCTGAGTCAGTGAGGTAAATCAGGTACATTGTTATCAATCTCAAACTATGTATTAATAGACAAATATGTTGCACTGTTTATCAGCTAAAATGATAATGGAACCCATGGCACTGAAGTGATATCCATTTTGAAGAAAAGGTTTGGGGAGTCTGTTAGCTGATATACCATCTTTAAATACAGTTCTCATACAGATTTAGGTGAATCACGAAATGATCTTCTCATTATTCCCAAAATCAATACAGTGAAACCATGCAGTAATATACTTTAAATGCGGGGTTTAATGCTATGAACCTTTAGTTCATTTCACCGTACACGGGGTGGATTTGATTATAAACAAAACAGAACAAAACTGAATAGTAAGAGGGCACTTGATAAACATGGGTAGTACATAGTCACCCCCGGGCATTTCTGCCTTTCCCTACAATGCTTCACTCCCTCTTGCCCCCACCCTTACAGTGAGCAACAGCCACCCTTTTTTACTGCCTCCTGCCCTTTCACACCATTCCCTCTGTGCCCGCAGTCCCGTGAGAGTAGGGTGGAGGGGGACTGTGGGGAGTGGGAGTGGTGGGGTGGGGTGGGGTGGGGTGGGGGTGAGTGCTAAGCACCCTCGTCATAAACCCGACTCAGTGTAGATCACAGATCTGCACGGCTTAGAACAAAGATCTAGTACTAGTGGTGGTGTACGCAGTCAAAGCTGCTTACCACCTCCAGGGTGCCTCCAGGGTTAGATGGTGAAGCTATGTATATATAGAGTATTGTACAGTATTGTACCTGGTCGGTTCATGGATGCCGCCATACTGTCCCTGGCAACAACAAAAGAGTCCATTATGTCCCCATAGATGTTGCTAGATCCAAGATATATGTATATATATATATATATATATATATATATATATATATATATATATATATATATATCCAGACGTCGATGCCGACAAAAGCTAGACTCATAAGGCGAACCCCATTCATTTTCTCTTTCCAACAATGCACAGCACCTCCTAATATTGGTACATGTAGCCTCTAGAGAAGTTATTCAATGTTAGCTAATTTTGGCTACATGGATAATAATATACAGTCCCATAGATTAGCGATATATATATATATATAATTATGCTACTCTATTATGATCTGGCATAGTTTTCGTGTATTACTATTTCAGTGTCGACTAATTATACACTGTATAAACCCTATACCAGTATAATTCCAGGTGGGCGTGGCAGTCGACTCCCCGCGGGTGAGATAGTTCACCAGCCGGCCACTGCTGGCGCCATCGTCGCGGGAGGTTGTAGTTCCGCCATCTCCCGTCAGATGGCGCCATCAAACCGGAAGGGACGTGACGTCACGTCACCAGGGAAACTTCTTTTAGTTGTCACGTCACTATAAGACAGCGCGCAACTCAAAATATTGACAGTTGGAGTCTAGCAGCGAACCTGTGCGTGTAAACTTTGTGCTGAAAAATTTTGGAAGTAGCAGACTTGTCGGAAGTTTCAGAAGTGCGGGAAGTAATCAAACACCATGGGTAAGAGGAAATCGCCGGCGAAGAAGGCTCCAGCTCATGAGGAAGCCGCTGTTGGCGTAAGCGGCGCTCTCCCTTTAGCTAAAGGGGACGAGCAGACGAAAAAGACGTTGAAGAAGACGAATGAAGAGCTGATGACGATGGCAGGTCGTCTATCGTCGGTCGAGGGGACTTTGGAGAATTTATCGTCAACGTTGGGCAGCATCCAGGCTGCGTTGGACAGGAACGTTGATGTGGATCAGGGCCGCTCGAGACGTAGGAGAAGGCAACCATCCCCTCTTTCATCTCCACGTTGGATGCAAGGGCGACGTTCCAGGTCGTCTTCCAGAGGGTCGTCTATGTCCGAGGGTCGTCACAGATGCAGTGGTCACTATTCACCTGTAAAACCTAAAGGTACAGACGATAATCAATTTGACCAGCGTAATTATCTGGAAAAAAGTGTAAAAATAGACAACATTGAAGCATTGTTTCTAGTAAATACCAGGACTGTCAGAATTCTATTGGAACAGGGTGAGCCTACAGAGGCGGTGTTAGCTGTTTTGGAACATGTGGAGATGCTCTGTGAAAAGGCAATGACCCGCATATATAGGCCTTCGGCACTGATAAGCTATGATAAAGCAGTTCGTACAAGGGCTAATGTGGATGGGGTAGATGCCTTTGGTCACATTAAAAACACAGATGTACTAAGGTATTTCAGCTTTGATGCGACTGTTGTCGCTGGTAAGAGCAGCTCTTCCAAGAAAACTGGGGGTAGCTCGAGCAACTCCAATGATAAAAGGGCATGTTTCATGTTCAACAAGGAGGAGGGCTGTAAGTTAGCGCAGTGTAAATACCCACATGTTTGCATGTTCTGCTGAGCGGCGAGCCATGGCTCGTCATCCTGCTCAGGTACTAAGACA
Source organism: Harmothoe impar (assembly GCA_947462335.1). Lineage (NCBI taxonomy): Eukaryota > Metazoa > Annelida > Polychaeta > Phyllodocida > Polynoidae > Harmothoe > Harmothoe impar. The sequence continues at coordinate 48,001,122 of OX381710.1, forward strand.
TCTAAATAGGGTGGCATGAGCAGATGTGAGCAGATTGGTGTCGTCAAAAAATCTTGTCCTGCTCACACATATGCTCAAAAGTTATGCCCTGCAAGTACAGCGGGCTCACCTTTTATAGGTATACTAAACCCCCTAGCTCAGCAGTTTATCCCAGGTAATACTAAAGTGTGTAAATTGAATCCTCAGGCAGAAGTGTTCTTGCCAAGTAGTGATTATATGGGGACTGTGAGCAGCTCGGGGGTGGTATCAGACGACGTTGTTTCATTAGAAGTTAGAGAAGTAGTATGTGATTTTGTCGATCAGCAGCATAAGACCCCTACTGTGAGTAGTGCAGACCAAGAAGTATATGGTGCTGGGGCTTTGCAGCAGGCGACTTGTGAAAATACTATTAGTAACCCACCCGGGGTGATCAACTCAAATAAACCCGAGGGTGGGGAACTGCTCTATGCTATTGAGGGGGAGGGTATTTTCCCGGATATCCCCGTGTATAAAGCATGTTTAGCAGGCACTTGCTCCTGCAAACATGTCATTGGTTGTGAATTCTCCCAACTAAAACCCTGCAGGTTTGCTAGCTTTATCTCTGGCGAGGGAAATGTTTGTAAGGGCAAACCTGAGTGGGCTAAATTTATTTGGGAAGGTGTAGTTCAAGGTTTTAAGATTGTGGATCCCCTCTGTGATACTTCGTATAAATGTAGAAATTATAATACAATTCTGGAAGGGGAGTTCCATAGGGAGATGTGTGAGATTGTTGAACAGGAAACTAATGATGGTTTTGTTACCAAGGTTCCTGATCCACCCAGGTGTGTTCATGCTCTGGGCGGGGTAGAGAAGTCCAATGGAAAACTGCGGCCTATCACTGATTGTTCTATGCCTGAGAAGGTGTGTATTAATAATTTCATGAAGGAGACTTATGTCCCTTTCTCTTACAACTCGGTCAATTCGGTCGTCGATCTGCTAGAAAAAGATATGTTTTCTTGTGTTGTTGATTTGAAGTCGGCGTATCGCAGTGTCAGTGTCTATGGACCCCATGTACCCTTTCAGGGTTTTGCTTGGGATCAAGGTCAGGGCTTAGAGTACTACGTTAATAACAGACTGAGTTTCGGCCTTAGGTGCGCCCCTAATATTTTTAACTCTATCTCTGATTTTATTGTCGCTGTGGCTAGAAGTTATGGAGTAGATCTAATTGTAAATTACCTTGACGACTTCATAATACTGGCTAGGGATGAACAGGAGTGTATGAGACAAAGGGATTTGCTAATTGAAGTAATGCAGTACCTAGGTTTTCAGGTGTCCTTTAATAAAGTGACCGAGCCTAGCAAGGTCACTGTTTTCTTGGGTATAACTATTGACTCAGAAAAAATGGAATTGTCTCTGCCTAGAGATAAAGTCGACAGGCTGGCGCATGAGCTGGATGATTGCTTGGGTATGCGCTATGTCTCTAAGAAGAGGCTCCAGAAGGTGGGAGGTCTAATGAGTTTCTGTTCCCAAATTGTCAGGGGGGGGAGGACTTATAGCAGACGCCTTTTCGACCTGTGCGCCAGAGTAAAGCCGGGCAGGGCAATCTTTTTGAATGATGAGACTAAGAAGGATCTGCTGTGGTGGCGCCAGTTTTGTGATATTTTTAACTGTCGAGCACTAATGCGCAAGGTTACTCATGCTGATCCTATGGTATCAGACGCTTCCTCCAGGGGCTTTGGCGCCTGGAGTGGGGATGAATTTTTCTGTGGCTCCTGGGAGGGTTACTCTGTGCCTTCGGGGGTTAATAGGGACTATATAGTTAATCATCCTACCATGGACAACATAAGGGTTCATAGGAAAAATATAAATGTGTATGAATTGTGGCCTGTAGTTGTAGGTTTGCAGCGCTGGGTAGATAAATATTCTAACACTAAGGTACAGGTAGTCACTGATAACATGCAGGTCCTGGCAATGATCAATACTGGTCGTAGTAAGAATAAATTGTGTATGGAATGGCTGAGAGAATTGTATTGGACATGTTTTATACATAATATTGAACTCCATGCCACATATATTAACACAAAAGATAACGTGTTGGCCGACCATCTATCTAGGCTCCCATACAGGGGAGTGACTGCTAAATGTGAAATGTATTTAAAAGACACTAATATGCCGTCTCTTTGCAGTAAATAAGCTAACCAGCCTCCTCATGGCCCAGGGTCGCTTTGCTGAGGTGGGAGTGGCTCCTGCTACCAGGGTTACTCGCAGCACTCAACTAAGGAGGTATAATAAATTTTGTAAGAAATTTAAAGTGGCTAGTTTTCCCTGCTCTTCAAAACAGGCTTGTTTGTATGCTACCCATTTGGCTGACAGTCTGTCAGCGGTTTCTATAAGGAATTATATTTCTGGGATTTGGTATTTTCAGAAACTGAGGGGCTTTGCTGATCATAGTGATGATTTCATGTTGAAGCAAACTTTAAATGGTATTGAGCGCTCGGAGAAAGGGGTTAAGTTAGAGAGATATCCTTTGTCGCCCTCTGAGATGTTAAATATGTATAAACTTTTAGATCTGTCTAAACAGGACGACCTGTTGTTTTGGGTTTCAGCCCTTCTTGGGTTCAGGGGCCTACTGCGGATCTGCCATATGACGGTTTCGCCGCACAATACTACCGTAGCGTCGGTATCCTTCCATACCGGGTATGTGCGGATTAGAATTTTTTCCTCTAAAAATGATCAATATGGCCGTTTCACTTATTCTGTATTTTTACAGGACATGCCCGGCTCCCCCTGGTGCCTGAGGGCACTGCTTACTAGATTGGTCGCAGGTAGCCAGGGTGGAGATCCTCTCGTCGCTCATAAGCAGTCTGGGGTGGTTACTCCTGTGGAATATGGTTTGGTCAATGATAAGTTAAAGGAGTTAGCATCCAGACTAGGCCTACCAGTCCACAGGGTATCTACCCATTCTTTCAGACATGGGGGCAGTACTATGCTAAGCAATTTGAACATGCCGGTAGATCACATTATGAGGAAGGGTAACTGGAGGTCTGGGGTGGTTAAACGTTACCTCCACCAGTCCTCAGATGAGGGTATCAGGTTGGAATCCCTTCCATGTTCTCACCTAAAAAGGGTAATTTAATGCTTAAATTGTATTTGGCGTGTGGTGGGTTGTTGGCTGATATTTGTACATTTTCCACCACACCCCTGTCTTGTGTCTTCTCACTATTATATTATCTATCTCAATATAATATAGTACCGGTAACTTAGTAATATTAATTATCTCAAGTAACCTTGGTAACTGACATATTTTCTGGACCGCCAATGTCCAGCTTGACCTGCTACCGGTAACCTAATTATACACTGTATAAACCCTATACCAGTATAATTCCAGGTGGGCGTGGCAGTCGACTCCCCGCGGGTGAGATAGTTCACCAGCCGGCCACTGCTGGCGCCATCGTCGCGGGAGGTTGTAGTTCCGCCATCTCCCGTCAGATGGCGCCATCAAACCGGAAGGGACGTGACGTCACGTCACCAGGGAAACTTCTTTTAGTTGTCACGTCACTATAAGACAGCGCGCAACTCAAAATATTGACAGTTGGAGTCTAGCAGCGAACCTGTGCGTGTAAACTTTGTGCTGAAAAATTTTAATTTTTAATTTTATGTGATATTTATTGTGATATTTATTGTGATATTTGCAATATTTATGATGAGACTATAGTATTTGTAACTATGATTATCATATTCATGATGATATTTGTAATATTCATGTTCAATGTATTTATTATGACTGTTGATATTTATTAACTGTTTGTTATTGTTCAGAGGGACATAGTCCTTACTGGGGGGTCGCTTAATATTTATTGTTCTTGCGATATAAGACTCCAGGAATGTAAAGTCTTAATAGCATGTTGGGTCTATTATGAGACATGTGTCACGAAAAAGACTGAGTGTGACTTCTTTTGTCGTGATGTATTTGTGGTACTTTCAGTAATAAAGGCTGATATTTGTACATTTTCCACCACACCCCTGTCTTGTGTCTTCTCACTATTATATTATCTATCTCAATATAATATAGTACCGGTAACTTAGTAATATTAATTATCTCAAGTAACCTTGGTAACTGACATATTTTCTGGACCGCCAATGTCCAGCTTGACCTGCTACCGGTAACCTAATTATATCATTATCATATTATCACAGCTATAAAAAGATTTTAAGTTGATAATGGTTTCATTGACAATAGTATATTTTTCTGTTTTCACATAAACATATATAAAAGTATTGGTAGATCTTTATATTCATACTGCATATTTGGAATATTTACTATTTTCGAGGTGGAATATATTTAAGAATAGATCTACACAGAACCATCACCAAAAGGTCTGGGAAAACCATCAATGGTGTGTAGCTTCATACTACTACACTGCCTCCAGGGTGTCACATCTGTCCTTAGGTACCCCCATGTCCTTCTACACTCCAGTACTCCCTATGGGGAGGTCTTCATGTGGCCAAGGCTGTGCCCCCTCACAGACCCACCTACACGTCCCCAGGAGGCTGGTACTGGAGAGAGAGTGGCTGTGTGTGTGGGGGGGGGGGGGTATTGTGGTGGGCGGAGATCTGAGGTAGGGGTCAATGTAACAGTGTATACCATCAAAGGTGGTCACTCTGACGACGTTAACTGGGAGAGGTGGGAGGGGATTGAATGTTGGGGACTCCCCTCCAAAGCCTCTTTATCTAGCTTAACTCCCGTTACCATCCCCTCTCCTTTATGTCACTCATCTGATTCTTCCTCATTCTTGTGTGAGTGTATTATCTCCTTGTCGTCACATCCGGCTAATTTTCCTCATTAATCTGTTTAATTTAATACCCCAAGCGTCCCTTTCCCTCCTTAACTACGTCCGGGATGTTTTGTTACCTACCTGGTTACTGGCTTGCCTAGTTTACTGGCTTGTCTACATGTATGCCATACTATAGTATGGCTACCGACCTGTGTGGCTGCCTTGCCAATGGCTACTTTATATTAAGAACAAGATTTCCCTTGTTTTTTAAACTTTCTTGAACACATAGCAGACTTTTCGCGTTACGGATATGGATAGTTTACATTTTGATATATTTATCACAGTCTTGATGATTAAAGTCGAATGTAAACACTATGTACTACAACATGTATAAGACTTGATATTCTAGCATGTGGAAAACCAAGAAATGTTAGGCCATCTCTCGGACATATTGCTCTCTGATGATTATTTTTCCATGTTCCTGACTTAATAAATATCCATCTGACATACATCACTATAGCTGTTCAGAGAAAATGTGCTTTACGTTGGGATCGTCTGTAATAGGGAAATAGACATTCAAGATGTGAAGAACACGCTTTCTATTGCCTTCATAAATCAATTAGTATAACACTTGTATCACGAATCCTATGAGAAATCCACCAATATGCTCATAATAATAAAATCAACAACTATTCACAATTGCCGTCTACAGCCATAGTACCATAGAATGGGCTTTTGATTGGCAGTTGAGTGGTAACGTTGTTCAATAACAAACAAACAATCAAGAGTCATTTAATATATGTATGTCTAGATGAATCAGTGGTCGTCTTAAGTACACTGTTATACTTTACATTAGCTTAGATACCAAAAAGTTGTTCATTTTGTCAGAGAAGTGTGCCACAGACTTTCCCTTTGCCTTCTTACATTACCGTGACCTTGCTCACCGTGTGCACTGTTGTCAATAGCACACGCAAGGACATTTTCTTCTATGCTTTAACGCACATCACATAGTTTTATAAAGTATACTTATTCACCACTAACTAGACACCAGACTCCACAAGGACACATTGCCTATGCGACTGTGACTCTGGCTCTCAGTGTGAAAAGAATTGCCTTTACTTTGATAACATACCCTCACAGTGACACTACTACTTAGTACTTTGAAGACAAACAAGCTGTTGTGGTAAAAATGCTTTGGTTATTGAGGGGAAGGGAAGGCCGTCTAGTCCGTCATTGACGCAATGGAGCAGGATGTGACGTGCTGATGACACCAGGACGTACTTATGACGTGGGAGTTACGACGTACACAGAAATGAGTGAGGAGCAGGGTGAGATGCAAACATGTCAGAGAAACGGATGGACAGAAGGCTAACGAGTTGAGATGTGGGGAGGCAAGCATGTGACACATGGAGGGATGGAGCAAGGGCAGAGGGCAAGGAATAGAACAGGTTGGGGACAGAAGGAGGGCAGAGAGCAAGGACAGGATTGAAGAAAGGGTCCGATCCCCCCTTTTTTGGGCAAACATTTTTGTTTTTTTAATGTAAAAAATGTTGAGGGATTTAAAAAAAAAACACAATGGCCCGCCCCCAACTTCCTTTTTCAAAATCCTGGACCCGGCCCTGAGTAGCAACATGTCATGGTGGCAGACAGCAGTGTGGGAGGCGGACTGATTGAGGGTTAAATTAGGAGGTGGCAGACTGAGGGGTGGGGCGGGCAGGCTACGGTACAATCAACAAACCTTGTTAATTAGTCTGTCTGGTCCCTGGTCATGTCCAGCCCCGCCCCTCGCCCCCTCACCTCCCTAACACCCGGCCCTAATGACAACCCACCTTGCTGTCAGCGGTCACTGGAGTGGTCAGTGGCAGTCGTGTTCACATCCAGGTGTTCAAATCATTCTACCTCTTATTCCCTCACATATTGCTAACTGTACAACTGTTTAACTCTCCTTGCCCCTGACTCCTTGCCTCCTCATTCCTTCTTTCTCCTTTATTGATAATACTTCCTCTGCCTGCCTGCCCCCACCTTCTCCCTCACCCAGCCCACCCACATCCCCACTGCATGTGGTCAATTCTGCTGGTCAGTCACGTCCATGGGCAGATACCCAGACACCTGCCAGCCAACAGCGTTAGCACTGAGTGGACGTGACGTACAAGAGATCCGTCTACGTCACGCCCCAACACGTCAAACTGTTTGTGACGCTGCTTGTCAAGCTGGACGGCCGTGAATATTAATAAGGCACACACTGCCTCCTACCGTCTCCCTCCTCCCTGTTCCCGCCCAGTCAGTGGGTGGGTGTGGAGGGACACTAGGGTGTGAATGGTAACCAGCGACGACAGCTGATTGGTCATGTGACACGGGTTCCTGCAGCACAGACTCTCCAAGCCCCACTTCACGCATACCCATCCTGCCTTCTCTGCCTTGCTGTTTCCCCCCTCTTTCTGGCTTATATTTCCTAAACACATGCACGCCTCTCTGCACACCTTTCTCATTATTCCCTGGTGCGAATTCACATCCATGTGCCCTTCTACCATTCCCCCTACCTATAATCTCTTTCTTGCTTATCATTCATTGTAGAACTGCCCTGTCTTTTTAATTGCTGCTGTGAATATGGTTGCCTGCGCGTCGACCTACGTCCTTGTCTTCCTGTGGCCATCCAGTCCCCAATCACCACGAACATGCCCACCTACCTGCCTGCCTTCTTGCCTCGCCCTCCTTCCTTCCCACCCACCTTCCCTTTCTATCTCTCTTCTCAGCATTCCATCCTCCGTTTTCACCCAGATAACCGATGCCGACTGACACATGCAGTGTGGGTGTACTAACGGAACGCAGGAGCAAAAAACAAAACCTCCTTCGTAGTTAAGTCGTAGTCAGCTCCTTCCATGACGCATTGTGATGGCATTACAATATTTGCGTCCTGAATTGCCACTAAATGCTAATAACTCCAATTTGCAATATGAGAATGAAGAGTCCGCGGCTTCCCACCCCTCCCACACACCGGCCTGCCTGCTCACAGAACGGTAAGGGATTATCAAATCGGATGCGCATGGCCGAGTTGTGCAGGCGGGGATAAAAAACAAGGTGAATTGATTTAGTTGTCCCTCCTCCTCCCCCCACCCATCCTGGTTTCTTTCCTGCAGAGCATACTTTGCTTCCCTTGAAGGGCCGCATAGTGCTTTTTGTGTATTAATATTATACCCTTTGTCGGCATGAATGCAGCCCTGGCGAGTAAAACGCCAATGCTGCATTCAGGCATCATGCTGACCTTATACGAGGTTGATACACGCCAATAGGGTCGGCTTGACGATGACATGGATGCACTATATAACCAGCCCTTACAGGGTTAAGGTCTAATCTGAGCAGACTTCCACGGACCGATGCCTGTGCCAACAACTGGCGAACCGGAAGCACAGATACATCCTTATACAAAGTCACGCATGCAGGGATCTGTCCCAAAAGTCTTAATTTTGGATTGGGATGATTTCCAAATGGGGAGAATATTATGGAAAGAGCAAATATTTGCATTTTAATTAGCTAATAGCCGGAGTGCTGGGCTGATCGATGAACAAGGATATTGTCTCCGACGGGCTCCGCCATGCTACAACGTTGCTGGTGGGAAACTCGGCTAAATGTAGGCATATTCAGTAGAAAGGAAAAAGGGAAAACAGACCATGTGACAGTATTCTAGATTATGGACCTCTGTTTCCACGGTTTCGGGTGTTATCACATTAGTTAAATGGATCTCGGAGGAGGAATATTAGGATACTATTGCTCATGTTGTATTGTGATAATATCCATCTATCATACATATATGGCAAGCCGTTTGGGTAAAGTTGAAATAAATCCAGTTTATTTGAAATACACCCAGTTTATGTTGAAATAAACTGGGTTTATTTGAAATAAACCCAGTTTACTTCAACTTTACCCAAACGGCTTGCCATATACATATCCCGTATCAATGCATTGTTGTCATGATCTGCATTATTGTTTGTTCTCAGCATCTGTTTACTCCCATTCATATATATAAACAATAACCTAAGTCAAGCAGGGATGTAGTATGTTAGGATAAGACTGAATTCTAGACAGTATATTAATTTTGTAGGTTCATGAATGTGATACCTATATAGGAGTGCTATATCCCGTGTGAACCCCACTCACCTGTGTTTTGTACTTTTTGTGAGGCCACATGGCTACAGGCCGTAACAGTAATTGCATCTAGCAGATTGCTCCGTGCTCCTCGTGTTGTTCGGGTGCTGACTGTTAAGTAGCTATCTAAAATGGTCTTACTATATAAATGGACAGGAGGGGAGGGGACTCAGGGTGAATGACCTAGCTCAACTGACTATTTAAACATTTAGAAATGCACCTTTTTTCATCCATACTGCCTCACGACCTATCTGCCTGCCTCGTTCTTTCTTCCCTTCCTTCTTCGTTGCCTATCTGTCTGCATTTCCATCTGCCTAGGGCTGCCTACTGGGCTATACATACATAGTCCCTGCCTGCTTGGCTGCAGGGCTGTATATTTGCCGTCCTACCCTCCCTCCCACCCCCTATTCCCTATCTCAAACCTTTTTATTCCCCACAAGTAGGAAGAGTGTTAACTACACAAATCCTTTTTATCTTGTACTTCCTCTCCCCCTGGCTTCAATCCCACATCCCTACTGCCCACATCCGCCTCCCCTGACAATCCCCTGCTCCCACCTCCCCCTACCACCCCTGCCCTCCATACAACACACATATTTACTGGGGGCAAACAAGGCCCGACGTTCACAGCTTGTAGTCGGCGTATTAAGTTGCTTATCGCCTGGGGGTGAACAAGGAGGCAGGGTAGGTGTTTAGTCCCTGTACATATCGCCACACATGTACAGCGTCCGTCAGTGGTGCTAGTGGTAGTAGTATAACAATTGGTGCTGCACTGTGTATATGTATACATACCATGATGGGTGTTTGTGCCTGGGGTGGTTTCAAGATGTAGTTAGCGACTTCAACCAACCATTAAACTACAGTGCAGAGACAAGGCAAAGAGATTCACACCTTTATTATATCCTATAACCGAGTTAAAGTCTCGTTTAGACACCGGTGGCGTAGGTTACGTATGTGATAATAATGATGGTTCAGTATATCCTGTTTATTTGATATTACCTAAACCCTAGTGTGTGACCCTACACACCGACCATTTCACAACCCATCAAACTACTATTGGAAGCTATTTAAGAGGGATGTTATGATATCATAGAGATATAAAGTATAATATACTTTGGATTCTGACATTAACTATATTATAGTTAATGTCAGAATCCAACACCAACGTTTATTGGAATGATTGAATAATTTAACTTAATAATTTAATCAAGTATTCATTATGCTATTAAAATTATCGGTTGAATTCTTTTGATCATGACAAACAGATGGTGCAACACCTCCCAGCGAAATACCCCCTTCCGTCAGCAGGACCTGATGTGTACAATTCCCGCTTTAAGTTACTGATACTATCATCTAAAATACCACTCACCTATAGTGTGTACCCACATAGCCTGATGTGGACACTGAGGTAGACATACAGATTATATATGTGTTGGGGCAGGAGGATGGGGGAGGAGGTGAGTGAATGACACCCTAGGTGTGTAGTTGGCATATATGTGCTGCGTGCCCCTAGTGGCCACAGCCAGGCACAAAAATACCAGCTCAAATCATGACGATGGGTTCATTTCACCCCCCTTTGTCAGCCCCGCCGGGAGTTGACTTTCACGGCTGTCAGGGCCCCTGAAACACAACCCTGGTAGGGGAGGTGCGCGGGCTGGGGAGGTGAGGGGAGGGAGGGGGTACTTTGTATGGGGACGGGGGGACTCCTGTGGGGACAAAGTTGTCGTGGCGGTAGGGTAACATGAGCTGTGGGGGCGGGGGGGGGGTAGGGGATGGGTACGGGTTGTTGATGATGACTGGCGGCCAGGTAGGGAGTGAGCTACTGGCCGTCTGTCAGGGTGGACAATGGCACTGTAGGGGGTAGAGGGGCATGGGGCTGGGGTATTGTCAAGGGTCACGGATCATACCACTTGTACAGGAGGGGGCATCCAGGGAGGATTGCTAGCCTACGACGGGTGTAATCCAACCAGGTATATGGGGATGTGTCTGGACAATTACAGTGTCATGGTGACAGCAATAGTGGCAAAAAGGGATCTTAAGTGTAGCTGGTATCTCCAATGGTCCCAGTTCTATATATTCCCTACAGACTGACACTATACCCAGTGATACCAGGACATACTGTATACTCGCTCAGTGGAGGGACTGCAATGTGTAGTATAGGGAATCCGGGGTGTTGATGTGGCGATGTTGGCAGATCTACAGGACAACCAGAGACAGTGCGGTACTAGTAACGTTGTGCAGTTGTGTTGATGTATCTATTAAAGTGGCACCTGACCTATTCCTAACCCATCCCTAGTCTACCACTTGAACATGGCTTATCAGTCAATAGCTGCCAAATCAGAACAATTCCAACTGGTGGCAGGGGTGGGGTAGGGGGTCATCCAAGCCTCCCTTCACTATACCGACCCCCTTACACGGTTCACGAGGGTCGTGATGTTAGGTCGACCACCCCTGCCAACCACGTGCCACTCGGACGTGAAATCTCATTTAAATCGGACCGACCTGTCCAGGGCAGACAATGTGTGATGGAGAGAGGTAGGATTGGTGTGTGTGGTGAGGGATAGTAGGGGTGGGGGAGGGGGTAAAGGTAACTAAGGGTATGAGGTAGGGAGGCTGGGAGATGGATGGTATAGTATAACACTGCAGCTGGTCATTCCATGTGGTCTACCATATTGTTCCTCTCCAAAATCACTGGTTCTCAAGGGACTCAATGGGTCGTATGGTTGTCTATTTTACAGGGGTGTGATATCGAAAGTGTAAGGCTACCGTAGCAACCCTCTTGGGTTTTCCACATCAATTGAGAAAATAATTATGTGTGATCTCGGTGGAATTATGACCGATATAGGCATCTCTTACATTATTCTTCTACTCCGTGGTCCAATTGAAATAAGGTGCCTGATTTTAGATCCCATGTATGCTCCTCCTATTGCCGATGAGACTCCAAAGTTGACCTGTCACCCCCTTATATAGTGCAGGTTGTATAGGGTGTGGGGTACATGTGTTGGGGTGTGCAGGGCACTGAACCAAGCTCTGCTGGTTCCCACCCTAGGTGATACTGAACACATCAATCACTACGGTAACAAGTGGAGAGGAATTCAAAACAGGCGTAGTACACGTGTCCATGGGGAGCGTTTCACAATGTCTTTAATAAATGGAACATGGCCACTAGCCTATACTTGGCATAATGTTAAAAGAAACGTAATATTTACATACCGAAAGAACACCCTTTGGTGAAAACATGTATGATGGAACATGAAACGGATTCACAGATTAAACTGAGCGTGAGCGGTTGATCAACGTTGTAGAAAGATAGCTAACGGTCAGCAAGTTAGAAAAACACCCTGCATCACGTTTCTGCACTAACCCTCAGATACTTAAATAATGAGTGAAGTGGGTCATAGGATCTACTAACCTCACCTATGTGGTAGAGCACGTGCACAGGATGTCTATGTGGTGTAAGTGAGGTCATTTAGAGGGGTATAACGGACCAAGTGAAGCAACATAGTGGCAGTAGCAGCAGCTGAGATCGGCACTAAAAACGTAACTGGTAACTCCAATGCTTTCAAGAGAATTGCACCTAAGTCCAAGCAATTGAGGCGGCTATCTGCCAGAACTAGTGCCACTCGTGGGGGACAAGATGGCGGCATGCGCACCTGTACTAGCTACAGTGCTATAGCATAGGAGGGGTCATTTCTATGTGGTAAGGGGTCAGTGTAAGTGGGTAGGATGGGCTCTTCTCTATAGCAGCTGGAGGGGACAACAAGGGGTGAAATGGATGGCGAGCACCGACAAGATCACACACAGACTAACAAGTGATTTAGCCACTACACAGGCACCCAATGCCCCACAATGGTCAGGGCCCCTTGACATTCTCTGCCTCTCTCCATCCTTTGATAAAACCCCTCCCCCTCTCCCTCTCTACAGCTCTGCTTTTTATCCCCCTACCCCTGCCCCTCTCTGGTCAGCCCTGATGGCCATCCTACTCATTCGCCCTCTTGGACTTGGAGTATCTCCAACTCGGTCACGCTACGCCAAAAAACTACTACATTGTATCTATGGATACTGGCATATTGCCCTTGGATGTGATTTGCAACAACTTCTCATAGCTGGATTCACTGAGTAAGATGTGGATTGGGAAATAACAGAAGAATGAATGTTACACCAGAATGTTGCATTTCAATGGAAATACAATGTTGACGAATACCTCAATAATCATATTCACTCCCTGATATTATATACATAGACACGTATGTATGCACATACAGTTACACTACATGAGTACCGACATAATGTTTACATTATTTAGAAGGAGGATTACTAAGCCAGACGAGTGTTGGCTCTGTATCTATGATTGTTCATCCTTTCATTGGATTGCTACAAAACCACATGCAGAGCGAACAGGTGGTACAGTGTACACGTAGTTCACGTACATGTGTACATGGGTGTATAAAACAAAAAACTGTATTGATGATGGGAGGATACAGTGCACCTAAGGCCATAAACAATTGGGAGATACTCATCTACAGATTATACATCACATGGCAATGCCAAATGTTCACAACTGTTGGGTATTGACAGAGGGCATGGTGCATATGTGACCGCTCCATTACACTACTATTACATCTTACCCCTAGATGATAGACCGTGGGTATTTTTCTCTCCCATTTATAAAACCACCTGGTAGAAACGATTTAGCATTTAAATTTCATATGAAAATATCTGATACATTGTATTTGCTGTATTGTGTATTTGGGACTATTAGTGCAGATAACACAAGGCAAATTGCAGACATTTATAAAATACTCTGCCTCCAATAAATATTACATCACATACCCACCGTGTATTATAATAAGCTGAGAATGACTTAATCTGCCTATGTATAATATAGACGCCCCTGTATTTGCTGGTTGCTGGCAGTACTGTGGCACATGGCCAGTCAGTACATGTATAGGCTGGCTGAGGCCGGCTGCAGGTCACCAGCGGACACCACGTACCTAGTCAGCCACCAGGGGCCGCTTCTGCTGACAGCGCAGCTCTGGTGGCCATTCATGTACCGAGGGCACTCACAGAAAACAGGCCTATACACTATAGGCTAACTGTGCCATAGTCTGCTCTATCTTACTCTGCACTATATTGCCTATACGCATATCCAGCTTCATGTCACCTTCCTCACTACCCCCGTATCTAGCGCGTTTTTGACGTCTACATGTGTACATGTATTTCTGTCACTTCACCATTCGCCCTTGGCCCCGACGCCTCCCAATTATCTCCAAGAACGCAACCTTTTTCCTCTGTATAAAATACTATGCTATTTCCTCGATTCTTCCATATCACTTCTGCCAGTTTACCTATACAGCCTCCCATGCCCCCCCCCCCCCCCCCCATCTCCAGGTCCCCATCCATCCTCCTATCACTCAGACGCTCAGATCACAACCCTACTGACTGAGAGACTCAGACTGGATCTGGTTTCCGCACGGTGTGTTACATATACTACCTCTACTACTGAGGGCGATATCTGCCCGACTAGGTCACGTGTATATATACACACGTGACATGGACGCGTCTGCACCCGTGCCACCAGGGAGCGGGTCAGGTTGTCAGAGGGGCCTGTGTGATGGTATGTACAGGGGTGGGGATATAGGCAATGCTGGGTAGAACAGCGGGTGACAGGAGGTGACAGTAGGTGGCAGTTGGGCACTACACAGTGGATGTAAAACTTCATTGGCTTTGAATAAAATGACGCGCATAGGGGAGTAGATACGAGCAATGTGCAGACACTCTTGTGAGCAGCTCGCACAACGCTCAGTTTGTAGGGCAGTGATGCTCATTGTATACGTCTACTGTCTACTCTGGCTGTTGACAATTATGACAACGGTATATGCTTCCCAATACATTTGCCCAGTTTCTGCAAGGGAGGATTAGCAATGAATGTCGGTTTCAATTTCCTTCATTTCTGTCAAGAAAAGTCAGAGGTCCTAGCCATATCATTAACATCACTGTCTAGGGGGCATTCTATTTATTTGCTAGAGGCGTCTGCGTTGTGTGACAGTATTAGCTGGATATGACTATCTCGAGATGGGCTATAGAGAGGTGTACGTTGCTTGTCCTCGTTGACAGCCATAGGTCTGGTTTCACCAGACAAACTGACGCACATCGTGAAATTGGTACTTCTAGAGTAAATTATAATTAAGTATCAATGAGAATCCTTAACAAAGGTCATGTGAATACTGCCATCGCATTCTGTAATATCACCTGAGATTATTGTTCATGGAAAAGGCCAATATTGCAGTATTTCTTTTCTCCAAAATTGAGACCACAGCCAGCTCTGATGACATTGTTATACACTTTGTTACCTGTTGTCACAGCTGTACTAGTATGACCTTTACCCCCCCCCCCCCATCTCCCTCCCCTGTAGGGATGGACATAGAGGAGCTTGGGGTAAGGGGTAGAGTGCAGGGGTAGGGGGTAGAGGGGCACTGACAGCTTGTCATGGCTGCCTCCCCAAGGCCCTGTAAACGGGCAGCCCAGCACTGGACCCGACCACAAACGACTGGACATGGCCGTCTGACGTCGGGCAGTCCCATTTATGGGCGGCGGAGGTTGGAGAGCTGTCAGCTGTCAAAGGGTGGGCACTGGTCACTGTCAGGTTGGGGGAGGGGGAGGGGGGAGTGTCAGCAGGCATGCTAATAGGACCTGGCATGACCGCTGCCGTCTGTTCTAGCTACCCATGTGGCCACTAGTTGTAGAGTGACCACTGTTAGCAGGGTAGTTGCATTTACTATATACATTGTAGTAGGGTAGCCTGAGTTGCTCTGCTTCCTCTACCCATGCAAATACTGTGTTTGGAACAGAAAAAAATGATTCCAGTTGCCTAGTATTGTATAACACAGATTACATGTGGATGGTATACACATTGCTCTGACTATAATGTTCATGAAATTCATGTTCCTCCCATGCAGCATATAAGTTTTATACCCCATTTCACTTTTCTTCTAAAATCCTGAGGCTTATTCAAATGATTACCCGTTGACAATGGACTGAATCGGGTTTAGTCCACAACCATCCCATGTTTTGCAACTCATGGCATGACTATTGTATTGAAGCTCTAGGTATGCCATATACAATCAATTCCGTGCTACTATTACTCATGTTGCCCTCCATTGTATTATTATTCCTCAATTGTATTGATATTCATCTATTTGTTCGTAGGGAAGGAGTGGAGTATGAAAGTGGTTAAGAATACAATATTTAACAATTGGTGGCATGGGAGAAGATGTCTAGAGAGTACCGGTAGTCATTACTCTACTTTAGTTACGAGCCTTATCCTGACACATACTCCCTACCACCACCAATGATAGCCCAACCACACTTAGCATTCATCTTCTATTCTAACTACTGCCCCTCTTACTAGGGTCCCTTACAACTGTTCTCAACCAGTATCTCCTTCTTGCATGGTCTATGTACATTTAGTCCTGCCCACTACCCAACCTCTCATCCATCTACCCTTACTCTAACAGCCCTGGAGCAGTCCTCTTCTCTTTATCAATTTCCTCCAGTGTAAGGCCTAATCTGTCCCATAACACACCCAGACCAGTGGTGGTAGTAAGCCTTTGTATAAATCCCCATCTGCCTTCATAGTAAAGCTCAATCCCCATCCTGGTTCTGTCAACTCCTCCTTCCCCCACCTGCCAGAGTGGCCTGCCATATTCTAGGTGTCAGCTATGGCTTCCAGACATATATACATTATCCACTCCGCCTTTGCTGTCAAGGCAAGTTTGGTGCTACAGCAATGTTGCTATACTTTGGGGGAAGAGGTGGGGGGTCGAAATGTATTGCACCCACATTTCTGCATATAAAGTATAGAGTTCTCATGGGACTCCGACTCTCAATCTTTGTTCTCCCAATTAGAATGCGGTTATGACCCTAATAATTCCCCTTATAATCACATTATTGTGAAATAAGGAACCTCTGTGATGAAGGCAGAGTACATTTAGAAGAAAAAGAAACAATAATGAAAAAAGAGCTAAAAATAGTTGTAAAAAAACAACTCGTTATCTAATGCACCTGAGACCCCTTGTTACTCGTTGCTTTCAGAGGTGTTACTTAAAATTATGTTTATCAGTATGAACCTTATCATCCTATATGTTGAGAGGTTCACACCAGTGTAGTACATTGGTATTATCACCCCTCAGAGGTAGAGAGGGGCACAGTGGCCTTATCGTGGCCGGCACCAGCCGTGTGTAAGGGGTATATAGGGAGTGAGGTATTTCACAGCTGTCTGATTCTGCCCCTTTTTGTAGGGGGCCGCCTTTTGAAGATGTTCAAGCTGGGTAAATGAACTGAGCACACCAGGCCTGTGGGGATGAAAGCGAGCTTTAGCTGAGCTGCTCGCCTCTCTCACACACGATAGGGTTATAACGCACTATTTTATGTAGGCCACCATCTTGTCCCCCAATATCACATCCCAGTCCTGTAGACTGACGCCTTACTCTGGTGATGAACGACAGGCAGGTAGTATAGTAGAACCAGTGAGGATAGCAATTGCACCTTAGTTCGCATCTTAGTTCACATCTAGGCCACTACTAATGACACATGATGTTACAGTCGACCTTTCACACTCATATTATCTGGATCATATGAACCACGAAAATAGGTTATAAGATTGAACAAGTCATGCAACAGTAGAACTTTAATGTTCAGCACTGGTGCACTAATGGAGCTACTTCTGAGGTTTTTCCTAAATGGAACATTGCTGTATGAGAGCATTCCCCAGATGCGCTATAAGTATATGAGGACTAGAGGTGTTATCTCAGGCGTATGTATCAAATTGGAAGGGAGTGGCTCTAGTTGTATTCTTATTTGAGATGCATAACATTGTGTGGATCTATGATACAGGCATATTTTCACACATCTCTCAAATCTAATCTAAAGGCAAATTGTTGGAGTGTATTGAGGTCCTGATGATGTGTTCTAATATCGACTATACGCCCACAACCAATAATACTACCTTCACACTGAGAAACAGAAAAAGACATGTGGGGGTATCATTATCATTGCACAAAGAAAATGAAACATGGGTGTGCTTTAAAGAATTCTCATATTCGTCTAGAATATCACCCGTATCGTTCTAATGGATAACGCTGCAGGTACAGCGTAAGACGTGGCACATCAGTATGAGGTGATAGGAGTATGTTAGGTTAGAAATAGACAAAGAACTAAGAGTAACAGGAAATCTCCAATGGACCATAACAGACCTCCACCTTACTTACACTAATCATTTTCGATAATCAAATAAGTGAAGTGCATGCCCCACGTGGGAGGGGACTATATGGAGCTCTACAAGGGACAATGATGGGGAGGCAGCAATATGGTGGTCTGTAGGAGACAAGATGGCGGCCTACACAAACATAACCTGTGACACCACTATATACCCTCCAGGAGGGCAGTGTATAGCCTTGTCCCCATTGACTACAGTTGGTGGCCTTGGCTGGCTGATAGTCATCTGAAGGGTGGGTGAGGCGGGCAGGCCGGTCGTCAAGAGATCCATGCACCATGCCCTCAGGGTGCTATTTTCTGGGCAATGAACTATAAAGCTGTTTTGTGGCGGCCGGGGAGGTGATTCTCCGACGGCCTCCGCCCTCCCTGGGGCCTGCTGATAGCGCTGCTTGCTTACTGAAAAGTCAACAGGGGACACAAGGCAAGTGGGCAGGGAGAGAAAACAAGCCGAGTGAAAATGTCTGCTTAAGTAGAAGAAAGAATAACGAGAAAAGCAGACACACAGAATATGTATGCAGGCATTCGGAAAGGTTGTGCACACTTAGGGAATGGGGATATATCAGAGTTCGCTCAGTACAACATCCAGACGGGCTATATTATTACCATCACATCAGTATTTTCTATACATCTGCTACAATGTTTGACAAGAATATACTGCATCTGTCATGCCAGGGCATTGGCTATAAATGTGTTAATTCAGCGGGATTCTAACAATTATACCGTCTGGAATATGATCACCAGGAAAAAGATGCCCATTGAAACCTGTGATGCATTGTAGTAGACTCTTGCCATTAGGAAAATTGGGGAGTATCAGTCGCAAATGCCTCATAACTAGAGGGATTATAGTGACAGCATCTATTTCTGGACATACTGAGAACTTGCAAATAGGATGCTAACAGCTATAACAGCGCACAGGCGTTGGAAAGGAGCAATATGCAGTCAATAGACAACAGGCATTGGGCAATATAGATGTCAGACAGAGACGACATTTTCTAAAGCAATACTCCTTTTCGACAAGGGTAGCACTGGAGAGGCTTGAGTAGAATATTATTTTGAAATCATACATGATTCCCACAATAGTAACCATAGGCCGCCACTCCTATGGTATCTTTGGGTCTTACAGCTATGTTATTAAAACGCACTGCCAAAGAAAACATGAGTTCTGGAATAAGGACATCCGTATACATATATAGTTACCGACAGTTTTACAACTCTCCCTCCTTTTAGAGGTAGCTAATCTTCACTGTTTTATAACGTACTTTGTATAGAGGCCTACACTACATTATAGGAACCACTACCTGGTCTGGGGGACCCCTCGTGTGAGTCTGGTTGGGAGTTGTGTATAACTCTGTGAGCAGCTCTGTGAGTAGCTCTGTGAGCAGCCTAGGCGTCCTCCTGGCGGCAGGAGCAGTTAGTGTGTCTAACTCATCAACACCAGAACAATGCCAAACTAGCTCCCCTCCCATCTCTTTGTCCCACAGAGAATAAGCCTGCTAACAAAAGGCGTTTGATGCACCTACTGGCAGTGGGGTAGAGAGGAGCAGATTCATCTGTTACTGGCTTCCATTGCTTGTCATCAGTTCTTGTTGGGGCTATGTCAATGTGGCGGCACTAGTCGACCACAGCAGATCTAGCTTTTGTGCGAGTGGCTGGGTGGGGCTGGGTGGGGTGCGTGGTGGAGAGGTACACTGAGTCCCCTTGCCAGGTTGGTTATGAGTCTGCTTTGTTTCCAGTGTAGCTTGATGCAATGCCATCATTTATAGAGACAAGGCAGATGTGTTTCCTTTCTATCTGCCATCCCTCAGCCAACCACACCCACCCCTGCTCACCTCACATGCACCCCTACACCACACCACCCAAAGGGCCTGTCTATCCCACCTTGTGGGCGCACCGACTGCCCTGTGTATAGTTCAGACATTGTAAGGTGGCAGGATTCAACCAGATTTGATTAGAGTTGACATTCGATTTGAACCATAAGAATGTTGGTATAATATATACATGATAGGAGTAACTGCAAACATGGAGATGTGATAGTCAGATTATTAGAGTAGCTGTAGTCAGAGTAGTACATGGTAACAGGAATATGGACCAGGCCCACAGATGTGAACATGAATGCATTTGGCTTAACTGGTCACCATCTCTTCTAGTATCGTATCTGGTTACCCTGCTTCATGTATTGAGGGAAACGTGATGAAATTGGCACAGTTCATGGCATGCGCTGCTGAAAGTCTGATTCCCGAGCCTAAATTGATGACAGCTATCAACTTCATCTTAACCACGTTTTCAATTATAGTTCTGTCGCAAGAAAAAAATGAAATCGTGGTTAATAATCAACACGATTCTGTGTAGTATCGTGAGGCACTGCCTACCACCCATGGCATCCACACACCTTATTGTGGACGGATAATACCATTGGCGCAGACCGTGGCCTGTTACAGCCGATGTGCTTTGACTGAATAGACACCCATGGGAGGGTCCTGGTAAGGTGAATATAGCATTGCACCTGTAGGTTCTACCCACAGAGTAGCCAGGGATGAGAGCGGTAGCAAGGGGCTGTATGGGCTTACTCCAATATTGATAAAGCGCCCAAAGTAGGTTGGTGGTCGTAATGGATACAGCCACGCACTGTCTGTCTAAAATATACAATATAACTCTATGGAATGACCCAGTGCAGAGCATTGACTTGGAGGCATTGAATGCGTCGTATTTATATAGGCAAGGTTGGGGGAGGTTGGGATCCATGCGTTAGTATCAGACATGTTTACATAGCATTGTAAGAGATCATCCAGTCCAAGCCGCCATTTCGTCCTGCAGAGAGGTCAATTTAGTAGGCCCTTATCAATCAATCAACCATGGGTATATCTAGTAAATTTATAAAGTCTAAAGCTAGCATTCGTGCAAAAGATTATGATAAATGATAACCAAGGTGATGTAAGAGAACATCTTGAGTATGTCCTGGCGCCCACAGGACCTAGTGCTAGGTATAGGCCTAGTAGTTAAAGGTATCTGACCGCACGGATGGTGGTGCATGACCGCGGAAATGCTGGCAGCTTCAGGATAAAATGGCTACGTTTTATTTGCCTTATCTGTCTTTCTATTATCATCTTGGGACTGTTCTCAACCTGCTGACCTTATTAAAATGTGGGTCATAACACTGCCTTGCGGTCAGACATATCGTTGGAATTATCTAGAGGCCAATATAGCTGTCTGTAGGCTTCAGTACATGAGTACTCTAGGCGGCGGGTCGGAGCTGTGGGGTGGTGCAACAATGGGTTCTACTGATATATTATGGGTGCAGATGTTTATCGCTGACCTGTACGTAACTAAGCATATTAAAGCTGCATACGTTACCCTTGCCT
The DNA here is from genome assembly GCA_947462335.1 of Harmothoe impar. Lineage (NCBI taxonomy): Eukaryota > Metazoa > Annelida > Polychaeta > Phyllodocida > Polynoidae > Harmothoe > Harmothoe impar. The sequence goes on from OX381710.1 coordinate 48,022,630, forward strand.
CCAGGGTATAACGAGCCCAGTCCCCAGGGTCTACACAAGCCTACCAATCACATGGCATATTACTGTAATACCTCAGTTATCTAATACCTCCCCGGGGATCGTGGGCCAAATGCCGGCCTACAGGTTTCTACCATGTAATTCTACTTGATATGTAATTCTCACTGGAGTATTTTAATAATCTACTGCTGCAAAACCCCCCTTTCCCATAAATTAGGTTATTTCATATACGACATTTTATTTGAATGCACACATAAAATATGCATACATTTGGTACAGAACAACATGTAACCTTATCATATAGGATAGTATAAAGAAAACTCTTTGGCGACAGGTGCTTGAACATATTGAAATACCCAAGAAATACATCACACTACTTGGCCCGGAGGCATTTCCTGATTAGGAGATCTGTATCATGGCTCAATCCATTCATCCTAAATTAAAGCAGTATCCACCTGGAAGTACTCATGCAATTCCGTTTCACACTTTTGAAAGTCAAACATAATAAAATTCCATTTGATTGACAATGGAGATAATTATGATTTGCCAGAGATCAATAAATTAGACTCATTCACCTAAAATCAGAAGGATAGATTTGCATGTTTAATGAGCCCAGAGGCAGTTAGATAATCCTACATGTTACTATAGTTAATTATACATACTGCCAGGGGACTGCCAGGGGATCTTTACCAATAAATAGCAGGCCATATGTGAGTATAGTTTCCGCGTGTAACTCTACCTACAGATCATCTAAATCCTCTTACCAATGCATGTGTTATGGAGATTAGAACCATAGTAAAGCCACAGGCTATCATAATATCAGTTATTTATCATCATGTAGTGCAAAAGCATGTACTGTGGGCATTGTAATATTAATAGTATTGATTTGATAATTTCCACTGAGCACACATCATCATAAATATGATCTACTACATAAATCCTTATTGAATACAACGGCAGACATGTATAAACCGACATGGTCTCCCAGACAGATATAACACGATCCCGGGGCTAGAGTCATATTTCCATATACTACTAGGTTAAGTAACATCGTACTTCTAGACTCTCCTATATTCCAATGCTTTGCTGTACATGGATCTGTGATTCCTAACGAGTAAAGTATGGTTTGCTGACTGCAATGCGTATGGATAGTACATTCGTTATAGCATTGTATGCCCATGAATTCGATGCATGGGAAAATACCTCCCGAAAGAAATAATCCTCTGCCTTTGATCAATGTAGTGTAGATAAGTAACAATGCTATAATAACCATGTTAATATATTTATTCTACGTGGCAATTATGATAATAATTATTGATATGAATATGCATACTTACTCAACGCCACGGTGCGGACCTCCCTGAAAACGAGCAGAGAAAAGAGAAAATATTAGTTGAGTATAGATGTCAATTTACACTACATATACCACTCACATGTATAGAGAGACATCACACTTCCTCCACACTCCCACTCCCAACCCAAGACCCCAATTCTATCACATATAGAGGGTTGGCTGAACTCACACTGGGCCTGTACTGACCCCGTGTGATTTGAATTTTCTTGTTTACCCATCTATATCCATACAGGCCCCAGAACTGGTTGGACGGAGATGGGAGGAATCGACAGCCCACACTTATTTGATGTATAATTCGCCGCCGCCGGGCCTACCAGTCAAGGAGGGCAAAATCGATGAAGGTGTGAGATGGGAAACGTCATGTTTATCACGAGGTGGGAAGGGGGAGGCAGGGGTGGTATTGCGAAAAGCATGAGAAAAGGTTGGGGATAAGAAGAGAATGAGAGAAGAAAGAGAGTGAGAAAGAAGAGAGAAATACAGGATGAGAGAGGGAGTATGTTGTGAGGGAATGTTCCATAGAATGTTACCCGCTCTACTATAGTTTATACTCAACCAATTTTTAAAGTATGTTGTATTCAAATATCATCTGTGAAATAGATACACATTGGAAATTCATATTGTGATGTCTATAGAAAGGGGTTGGTCAGCAGCTGTGGGAGGTGTGGTGTATGTGTGAGGTGAGTGGAGGTAGGGATAGGGGTAGGCGATGATACCAGATGACCATGTCAATCCGTGGCCATTAGGTGTAGGTCCGGGTGGTCAGCCGGCCGGTCAGTCTGTCATGTAGAAGGGGTATGGTGCACTGACGTGGGCAGAATAGAGATGGGATCTGGGGAGATGGATTACCAGGTCAAACCATAGGAATGTCTCCGCCATGCATATTTCCTTTTCTAAACCAACAAATAGAGAACGCAGAGAAATGCAACATGGGCCTAATAGACACGTGCAGTTTTGGAGCCATACTGTTGTAATACTTTCACAGCCATGTAATATAATACCTAATAATTATAATGCCATGAAGCACGTAAAATAAAACGCAGCAGCTATATAATGGAACAGACATACCCTACTATTTATAAGTAAGAGATGGATGTTTCTGTGTATTTGATTCATTATATAACGAGGTTTTGACCAGTAAATGAAAATGTAGTATGTATTGCAATCTGAAGCTGTTGTGTCATCTGAGAACCATTGTGTGGAAATATGAAACGCATACATTAAAATTCAAGCCGCCACAAAAGAAGTTCATTCATCCCATTCTGTGACGGAAATTGTTCTAGGGCTAAGTTGGTTTTATCATTAAGAGGGGAAAATAAATAGAAAATCTGCACTGAAGTCATCATTTCTAGATGAAGCTGGCCATATTGAAATGCTAGATTACTGTGCGGCTCTTGTTGGCAATGTGAGAGCTAAGGGATGGTTTTATACAGTAGTCTATAGTGAGGTGCTTTAAGGCTGATGTACGGCTATAGCGCCGGGTGAAGGCCGACATAAAGTGCATATTGGGCTTGGATGGAGGAGATGATGAACACAGTGGGTGGGGGAGTGATGTATTACCTTCTCAATATTCCTGTTTCTCATCACCTTATGAACTACCTTCAGTGAAGCACATAAGGTGATGATTTTGCATGGATGGGTTTTAGGTGAGGAGTGAATAATAAGTGGAGAAAGAGGGAGGAATACATCAAGTTGAAAAACAACAGTAGAAAATAATTCCCCTTGAATATATTATTAAGTCCAGATGGTGCAGTTGTAAATGTAAGGAAAATGTTTGTGCCGAATACAAAAATGGAATGAAATTGCAGTATCCTTTACATAATCTCCAAAAAGCTGATATTGTAATATCCTGGATCTAGGTTGGTAAAATGGCAATGTATTGGGATATGTACCCATGTGTGAAAGTTGAGATAAGAAATGGACCATGAAAATAGATGGAGGTGGGGTAGACAGCCGGGTGGGTGAGCTGTATTCATGCTCATGGATCTTTATAACATTGACAGGGGAAGAGGGTCCGGATTGGTAGTAAGGTACTGTGTAGAATTCTTATTATGTTTCCCCCACAAGTCTGAGGCTGGGTGCTTGTGTTTTGAATAATGGACGGGCCTTTGTAAATAAGGCTAGATATTTGTCCTATATCAATGCCCTAAGTCCTAAGATTATCAGTGCATTAAAAGTTGAAGGTCAAGGTGATGATTGTACCATCCCTGCTTTGCGGCCACAGACAGTTTTGACCTTTTCTAGTATAAAAAACATGTTATCGCAAACTATTCACTGGCTATATAAGAACTCCCTCCCTAATGGTAGCTTCAACGTTGAGTGTATGGTAAAGAGGTATGAGTAGAGCAGTAGGTATAAAGTAGTAGCAGCCTCCTGTAGATGATCCCCCATGTAGAGCTGACAGTGAGGGATTACACACAGCCCTGTGCAGTGTTTGAGGGAAGGGGGGAGGGGTAGGGCTGGCACTGATACACTGGAGGAATAGGTGAGTTATGGGTTAGGCTGCAGTGGGCCTGGTTAGTAAGGTTGGGTGATTTGGGAGAGAGTCAACTCTATAGAAAACCTGACGCATGAGGGTTGGGGAGAACTATGACTGGATATGTCATGGTTTAGTCTGTAGAATAAAGTAGTCTCTTCAATGCATGATTGTTATTTCCCCCGAAGTACGTAAGTAACTTACAATGGCTAAAATATCCTGCGTACATGTATTGCCTGGCACATGTACTATAATTACAGTGTCACGCTTTTATGAACTACCTCTGGCATCTACACATCCATAGTATAACCCCTCAGCATTCATTAAAAGCCACAATACCATCTGCAACAACACTAATACAATGCCACGGTAGCTATCTGACAGTTTCTATTCCCATGTCAGCTTTTATATCCTCCCTGCAATAGCCATACTACTACACGAGCGTTCCCATCATACATTATCATTACAGGAAGTAGTTCTGTCCAATATAATGCCTTCCGGTGTGCCGCCAAGGACAGCCGGAACCAGCATCGATTGTGTCTCGGCTATAAATACCTATATCATGTTGGCATGGGGCTCGTCAAATATTTAAACTCCTGGCATTATGAATGAAACAAACATTGGCTATTAGCGGCGACATTTCATATTGGAACACGGCCCCCATACGTAGTCATGCTCATATCTGCTTCTTTTTTAAAGCTCATATTTCCCCTCCACTACTATGAAGAAAGCATTACGAGGAGGGTATACAATGTCACGGTATAAAAACACCTCCTCATATTCTCAGCTTTATGCAGAGTTTTGTTGGCCACAGTGAGGGCAGTCTCACATATTGGATTATTTGGTTGACAATTAACCTTAAGCAAATCTTTATATCCATAGCGGCAGAATAAAATGAAAACTCAGCAGTAATGAATTAGACCATTGCATTATTTATAGACCTTTTATAGTGATCTCAACCTCAGCAATCTTGTGAAATGTCACTGCCGTTCAATCAAAAGGTATAACACACGGTCCCACAAGTCAAGGTTATTTCCAACATCTTTCAGTGAGTAAGATATTGAAGGAGAACCCAGAGCCTCATCTAGTCTTTTCAGATGCCAGATCAAGTCTAACCGTACCTTTGATCAAGGGGGATTTTTCTCCTTTCAAATCAGGAAGTGCACATTTTATCAGTAGACATCTTAATTGCTAATACCGGCCCGGTAATGATGTCTTTGTACAAGACATACTCTTTATTGACTTTGTAGAAGAGGATTAGGTGACAATCCTAAAGTCACGCTTCCATCGTCCGCAGTCTACTTTTTCAATAGATGCATTGCACATGTGGCGCCTGTTTTAACGGCCAGGATAGGTCTAAATATCCAAATGATTCATGGTTAACGGCTCTTCAGGTATGTAGTCCTTATTCATCAATAGCCCACCAGGCATACAGGAGTCAGAAATCGCTACGGAGATGTGAAAAAAGCTTGCTCGGTGCAATAGGTACTTTACAATTCAGGATATATGGAAACCCAATATGGCATCCTACGTAGTCAGACTGTAAAAAGGCATACTTCATAGCATATTGGCCATTAAAAGCCCCGGGGCAGCAGTCACACTTGCAGGGGGTGGTACCCTGTAGGGGGGTTATTACCCTCATTATCGATGATCACATCACTGATATAAAGGTACCCCCTTTACCCCCATGCTCCCATTGTAAAACGGATAGGGTTGGGAGGGGGGGTGATAAATCGAGGAGGGTAATGGGTAGAGTAATATCGTATGAATCTGTCAATGGCCAGTTCGAATCCTATTTTTCTGATCCCACTCATATAATCGAGCAGATTCACACATTTTGAAAGCATTAGCTATGAAAATAGAGCAATGCTGTCAACTATATAAACCACTGCAACTCGCACAGCCTTTAAGTTGCTATATCGTTTATTCTCCATTGCCAAACCTAAGAATGGGAAAGGGGGGGGGCACCAAACAGTACTGAAAAATCTTTTAAAAAAAAGATATGCTGTGTATAACGTAAGAAGTAAAACAGCCATTTGTTCTATAGGCCTTCATACTGCTTACGGGTGCCATTTCTTTTTCGATGGCAGAGAAACAAGCAATATCAGCTGCCTTGGTTGCTACCTAGGAAAGCACTACCAAGACCAAAACCAACCCCTGCAGCTAACTCCCCCACCATCACTACACAAACCATATCCTACCGCCTTTCCCTAAACCCACCCATCACACAAACACACAGAGTTATGGAGACCATATTGATCACGGCTGGAGAAGGGGAGGGGGACAATGCCCCGTCCTGGAGCCGACCCCTCAAGTGGGGGTCACTCTCCGACGTGTTTTCACTTCTCACGCTTCCATGAGCACGTTATGTTGGCTGCTGCAAGACCAGGCTGCCACGTGGGGGACTGGAGGGGGTGTGGGTGCGGGAGGCAGGCACTCAGACCCCCAGCAAGGCCAGCCAACAACCCCAATACTAACACTATAAGGTCCTAAAAGGTCGAGTGTAGCGCCATATAGGCTATACTAGCAAAGGCAGGATAGTGGAATGGAACTGAAACTGAGCTGGTATCCTCGCTGGTTCTTTTTGAGCAACTCCTTCTGTACTCAGAGTGAGACGTTAGTCTGTGGGAACCAGCGATGTCACCATAGAACCAAAATGGCGGTCTGCTCATGGTGAACAATTTTACCCTCCCTGCCCCTGGGACAGGTGATAAGTGGGTAGGGTAGGGAGGGAGGTGGTGGGGGTGGGGTGGGAGGGCCTTGTTTAATAAAGGTTTCATTGTGGGTGTCGTCTTTGAGGTGTTTATACCTTCACGGCCTGGCTTGGTCTTCTCAACAGGAAAGGTCACCGTACCATAAATCACAGGGCACCAGTCAACCCCCCTGCTGGCCTGGCTAATAATGAAAATAGTAAATCTCTACCCCCTCCCCTGTCACCCTCTCTATAATGAGAGGCCATTACGGGCAGATGTATGCTCCCATGTGTTATGCTTTCTTTACATACAGTGACTTCTGAATGCTACATTAACCATAAAGAGGACCAGACATGATACATATTAGGAGTTATATATATATTTTTTTGGCAGCAGCCTACTCCACAGATAGGGTTCCACAATGGACATTCAGATTAAATACCAATTATATGTGTCCTCAGCTGGGTATAGTTTATAAGGGATACTCCAAGAACCTTAAGTACTCCAGTCATGGGCCTGGCGCATACCGCCCCCAGCGAAATCACGGTATCCATGACCCATTTGGCTTGCCATACCCTTACCCCGTGCCCAGTAGTATACTCTTTCCCCTCCCCTACACCCCAACCCACCCGTTCCCAGCGGCGGCCGATAAAAGGGCCGGTGAGAACGCCATGACAATGGGCACCACGCACGCTAACTTCAAAGCCGCTGCCGCTTCTTGCCGCCCAGACGCCTTCAAGTGCTCGTGAGTGACTCCACGAACAACTCCCACTTTACGGCCACTAGTTAGCCGCGACAGGCAAGGCGGGAATCAATTAACCAGCTCCAGGGGGTAGGAGGTGGGCAGGCCAGATGGGGGAGGGGGAGGGTGCTGAGAATGGAGGAGATAAGACAATAAAACGTGTTGGAGAAGTAGAAGGAGCAGGTTACTGCCATGGAGTGGTCTGCATGCACCGAGTTATATTTATGCGTACGGGCAAGATACATGTAGGTGGTGTGGATGAGGGGAGGGACTCAAATGTAACGAGATACTCAATAAGTATGGGTAGTGATTTAAGGAGAGGAAAGCTGATATCTCTTTGTATCTATGATTAAAAAACGCATAACAAAGGAAGGGAGAGCAGCATAGGAATATATACTATATTTGAAAGGAAAAGTACCGAGGCAAACGATGCCCAACTTAGCCATTAGACAATTGGCAATAAAAGATAGGGCGGCTTGAAATTGATATGTGTGAGTGTTGGATGAATGGAGTGGGGAGTAAAGAAGAGAAACTAATAAAATAAGAACAAAAGAACTGGGCGAAAGAAAGAGGTAAAGCAAACAGTTAAAGGAGGTGGGAAATTGTGCAGGAATGGGATTGAGTTGCTGGGGCCGACAGTACCAAGGCAGACCATATTGAGAGTGACAGGAGGATGGTGGTAGAAGGGAAATACGGGGAGATGGGGGACAGCAGGAGTCAAGCAGGCCACTGTGTTGGGGTTAACTGCCTGCAGAAGTCCTCAGGGTGCAGGAGCTGCTCTGAGCTGATGTGAAAACAAAACGACGTGAGGGAGCAACTCGGTCCAGGCTCTGTGAGCTGCTCTATGGGCTGCTCTATGAGCTGGTGGGTGCTTGTCCAGTGGGCTGACACGGCCACTGGGCTGTCCATCAACCCCACCCATCTTGTCTTTTTGAGTAGATAATCATGTCTACCCTGGCGCCATGTTTGCAGAGCAGCTCCCTATCCCGGTGAGCTGCTCATGGGCAGTGCATAGAGCTGCTCCTAAGACAATAGCCATGCAGGGGCGGCGTGACTGACCAGCACGGGGATAGCGAGGCTTTATTGGATGCCAACAGTAGGAGTTGAGCAGGAGGCCAGAGGTAGACACGCGCCAGGCACGCACGACATAGGCAATATAGCCATAACGCGTTCTCCTATGAAGGCTGCCATCTTGTCCCCCATGAATATTCTTGGTTCCCACAAACAAGCACCCCAGTCTAGCCAGTAGTTTGGCGGTAGGTTTGTAGTCACTGTCACTTTAGTTCCCTTCCCTGTCGCGAACACTGCCACCATGGCACTGCAGTCAATACGTTACTTCCTTATATAGATGTCACTCCTCGAAGAGCGAGATAAATATGAGCATTGTACAGCAGGAAATTTGAAAACCAGTGATAACAAGAGTGGTCATGCAGTGGAGTCAATTGGGAGGGCATGCACATACAAGTGGCCATTTTACCTACTATAGCTTATCTCAGCATCCCCTTAATTGATAAATCATGACGACAGTACAGTATATGACTTCACCAGCCTTTCTTTTCTCATTCTTGTATTCTCTGCTTCTAGCAGGGGGATATATCTTATGTTGAAGACAGCAATTAGAAAAAGCAATTAAATCGCCTTATTATATCCTTTACATGTCATGCTCTGTTAAAATAAGCTTGGGGATGTGAGGAGTGGGTGTGTATTGGGTGGGTAGGCAGGCGGACCGCTCATCCATCCTGCTTGGATGATTTTTAAAAGAGCTCGTGGCCCCGGGCCATGTTTTTATTGGCCAGTCTGGCACCTTCACTGACTGAGGTACAAACAGCACAGCTTGCCACTCTGAAGTTTACATGGGAAGCAACCACCTCGTACAACCTTTTCCTCGGCTAACCCTCCATCTTTCCTTACACGACCTGTCAGCTTTGCCCAACTCTCTAGTTGGAGACTTTCTGATCCACATCCTGCAGTTATAGACTCAAACCTCCTAGTACAGTCACTACAAGACAGTCCACATCGAGGATCTTCCACCACACTTGCTGTTTAGGTCACACTATTAGCCAACATAGCATTTTCTCTACTTTTTTCCATGCATCTGTATGATCTTTTCCACATTTCTATTTTGTGCCCAACCTCATCCAGATCAGCCCACCCCTTGAGACCCAGTCACCCCATTCTGTGGAGCACCATCTATGGCATACTGGTGGCAGGCTATCTGATTGATATCTTAATACAGAGTATCTCAGGTGTACATCTTAAAAAGCCCCTTGATCTTCTGTATCCTTAAGGTCCATACAATAAAGGGTGTTCCTTTGTCACAGTCCCTCAATCAATACAGGCCACACCCTGTACAGTCACCAGCACAATGTGGTCCCACTTTAACATAATATTAGCACCTCCAGGTACCCATCCTCCGATTATCACACAGGTAAATTGTGTGCATGCATGTACACATCACGCTCCTCACCTTTTCCATACATCCATACCCTTACCCTTCACATTCCATCAGAACTTCCATTACGGAAATTCTCCAGGCGTTCTTGTTTTATACGTATCACATTTCAAACCCCAAACGAATCAGCCAAACAACACCCCCCCCCCCCCCACCCCCACCCCCACTTACTGCAAACTACCATTGACACATGCTTCATTTCCAGCCAGGCCCCACCCTTCTCCGGTGTCGGAGCCTAACAAGGGATTTTTACCCTCTGGACTGCCTTCTTTCCTGTGGGAAACCACAGGGGACCCAGAAATGGTCTCCGTGCACAGGTAAGGAAAATGATGAGGGGAATCAAGGATATGGGTAGTGGGTAGGTAAATATCGCAGCTACTGTGTATCACGTTTCAGTTCTGCACCCTTAACGGTTCAAAAAAGAAACAGTTTTCCGTACTTGATAGAAAGTACTGATGCATCAACGCCCATTATGCTCAAGACACCTGTATAATAATGGACTTATTCCACCTCACTGTCACACCCAAATATCATACATACAGTGTATGAGTAGCACAGATAGATGTAAATGGGGAGGCATGTCATGTATCCACAGAGCTGCTCCGTGTGGTTATCAGGTAATGCCTACTCGGTCTACCCAGATATTGACACTACTGCATGCCAGCATGAACGTGAACTAGTGTTGGTCCTACATGGAGCTACCTGTACGGGTTTATGCCTCAGATCATGCCTTCAGAAACCTTTTCTGGTTCCTGTCACAGCTGCAAGCACGCGAGTGCCTTGTAACTCTAAATATCAGCATATCACTGTACCGCACCCAATTGTTTGTAAATGCTTAAAGCTATAGCATGTCACTTCGTTTTATCTTGTAACATCATCAGGACAAATCATCAAGAAAGCATACCTCGACCAACTATCAAAGTATCTCGAATTAGAATAGCTTGATGTATACGAAGTCTAGACATCACTTTAGTCTGAACAAGGTTACTAACGAAGAACCAGCCAACAGCGTAGTGTATTTAGATTGTGGTAGATAGACACACTTATAAATAGGTTTGCACCTTGCGAGACCACACTTCCAATAGACACGCACTTCTCGAGGGCTCTGTTACGTAGGTAAGACTTCTCTCTTGTCAAAGGATTCTTTTTTAAAAATTCGTTTGCACTTTATAGATTATATAAGTAGAATAAAGATGGCTATATACATTGGCGTTATCTCAATAGATAATCATCTCCAGATTATCTGGGAAGAGTATCAAATGATAAGTACAGAAAGATAGTAGTCTAGAGTTAATTGATGATTGTGAAGCACTCCCCTGGAGCTGGGGTATTGGCAGCCCAGGGGTGTTGCTATTTGTAGAACCTTTGATGCACCGATGATGAACCTGCCATACCAGCTAATGAACATACCCTATTGTGATTGGAGAGTGATCATCATACATCACGTGATCAGAGTAATCACATGACCAGGGCCTCCTCTAGTACTCACATTAGCCATCAGAGGGAGATGAGTGCAATTGACCTCCAGGTACGCAATCACCTTGAATGGGATACGGTTGAGGAGGAGGGTGGGGGGAGGGGTGGAAGGGTGTGAGTGGGAGGGAGATTACTTAAATACACACTTCAGTCAAAACACTCTCAAGTTTCTCAGCCATTCAAAATCATGTAGGACCATAACTGGTTATGACGTGTAATCCGCCATATTGTCGCTCACGGCTGTCGCAGTCTCCTGTGGGACTAGATATAGGCCTAGTGTCGGTATAGCGTTATATGTCGCCGATCGGCAGTTTGTTTGAACCGGGGAACATAGCAGAAACGTTAATGATATCTTTTAGCTCACCTCCCTGGCATTGTTACTACTTTGGCGCTGCACTTGCCCAGTTACCCAGTGGGCACAACATTCAGTTTAATGTTGAATCAACATTGCATCAACAGTGAATCAACATTGACAACTCTTTATCAATGTTGATTCAATGTTCTGTGCCCACTGGGTACATCCCTATACATGACTGTTTCCTCCCCAGTGAGGGCAGATCCCAAGTACATGAGAGGCATATGTACCACTTATCCCTAGGCGAAATGAAGGGCCCCGTACATTAACAATGCAAAAAAGGTGAATTGATATTGTATCCCAATGGATGATTTAATGTGAGAAGTATTGCGTTTTCTTTTGTCCCTGCAGAATGGGGTGTTACACGAACATGGCCACGCCTGTAAAGTGTCATATAACAAAGTATACGGAACATGGGGTTAACTAGTGCTCCTGTGAACTGGGGCTAAGGAATTATGTATGCTTCCTGATTGTGCCGAACTAAGACCCTCATAGCTGTCTAGCCCTTTGGTATATCCAGACCATACCAGAGATAAACACACCCAGATAGGAATTTAGGTAAACACATTGTAAATATATCCAAGACAAGAAGCATAGGTAAAAAGATATCTGCTCCACATTATGATATAGCAAGGTCGATGTGGTAGGGGCGGATGAAAAGGGAATCAAAGGACTATTGTTCTTATTGAAACCAATACAAAACCACACCAAAAGGATTCCATGTGGCACGGTATGCCTAGACATGAGCAGAGATAAGAGGGGAGTGGTAACAAGGCCAATGGGCGAGGTTTCTGTGCTGAGGTCTGTTGGCACGACATGCATATCGTGTTACAAATACTCCTCCCCGGACATCACATACTACACGCCAGAACACCACGTAAAGGAATGTAATGGGTCTGTAATGTAAAGTGTTCTTACTTTTATCTGGGCCTTTGCAATAATTATTGTTATTAAGATGGTCAGGTAATGTTCTATGTTTCTATATGGGATAGCGTTATCCCATTGAAATACTATAAGTTTAGCGCGACAGACCGGTTCCTTCAGAATAGAGCGAGCCCTGATATTCTGGGCCCTATGCAGTGACTAGGGAGTTTAATTCAGCCATCGATTGTAGCATTGCTATAATATCAATAGGCGTTTACGGGTACCGTATAATGCTTTCAGGAAGAGAACGTATCTTAAATGGCTAGAATATAGATCCATCAAATGAAATGTTAAAAAGATGTTAATCAATCGACCTGTACATAATCTTAACTAGCTATCGATAGCACCTTTCTGTAGTTGGCACTGACGTTATTTCAAGGCAAAGCACACAATGAAACAAGTCCAAACTGTCTGTACTGGGATGGTACACCTTTCCAAACAAGTCTGTAGCTTTTGAAAATCAAATTCAGGCTAGTTCAACTTCAGTAGCCGACCCTGAAGTACCTACCCGGGCTTTCACAAGACACGAGTTTTAAATTACGGCTGGGTGAATTGAGATTCACGCCTGGAGAACACACAGAGAATCCAGATGGAGACAAAGAGTGCAAACAGAGGGATGTACCCACTGAGACCCCTACACTATAGGGGGTTAGCGGGCCAATAACAGTGCCTTTGTACCAAGTAGAACAGTAGCTAAAGGAACTATGATGTAAAATATAGCTAACATATTTGCTGGTTCTTCCGTGACAGCACCCTGGTGATGCTACTGACAGTGTGAGCGATATAACCAGCGATGTCTATAGGGGGACAAGATGGTGGCCTGTACAGGGTGATCAAGTACACCCCTATACGACTGCACAAGAAGGCAGTCTATTAAAGATTCATACACATGCAAGCCTGTCCTCGTGGGTACCAGGCATCATACATAGTAAACCCAGAGCCACCCGCTGAGTTGCTCCATGAGCCGCTCTGTGAGATGCTCCGAGCACGGATGTAGAATAGCGGCTCTCATTAAGTAATAATCAAATCGTCAGCTAGGTGGCGCGCAGGGGGCAATGTCAGAGCGGCAGTAGCTTCTTAAGAGCACTAAATAATATCCAGCCTTTATGGTGGTATATGGGGAGAGGGTAGGTAGGCTGCATATATAGTACCAAGAGAACACAGGCGAGAGTATAGGTATGACACAAGTCTTCATATATTGTTCCCCTCTAACCTACTCCAGATGCTGCCGGTCCTGGCAGAATATCACCTCAGTTCGGCAGGTGGATGGGGACGGGTGCTAGATCGTAGGGACCAGCAAGGACAGCTACATTTCAGACGGCTTCTATCTTACAACCGAAAGCTGATGGCGGACGGGAGCAGCCTATTGTTTGGGAGCAAGTTTGTTTGGACCTGTCTCTTGTTTGCATCGAGCTGCTCCCTCTCTTGTGCCATGGGAGGTCACCAGCCCGATACCAGACAATTAGGACTGGGCACGGTTTGTGCATGGCGTTAGCGGCAATCGATGCTAAGGGTATAAGATTAATTCCGCTCCGGCGCAGGGAACAGCTTATTCCTAGAGCGGAGCAGCTCATAGGTTGGGGTTCTAGGATAGAGGTTTAGATTGAGTTCCTGGTATGCATTTAGGGAGACGTGGGGTATCTGATACTTGAATCTAGGACTTCACCATAGTAGCACATAGAGATGGATGAGCTGTCTATTCTCAGTAGGGAATTTGCTTCACTTCACTTGTATCTATACAAATGCAAAGTACAAATGTTAGTTCCTAACTATAGTTATACTGTTCATGTGTAATGTACTTGATTGTGACTGAAGTATGGACATAATCACAAGAGCGATCTGCGACAGCTGCAAATGATACCTGTACCCCCTGAACGTAGCATTGGGCTTCGGGGGACAAGATGGCGGCTACATAGGATAACCCATTACCGCCCTATAACCATCCATGTTTTTTAGGAGCTGATTCTCCTCCTTCTGGGAGCACCTCATCCCGCCCCGACGAGCAGCTCATGAGAATGGGGCGCGAGAGGAAATCACCTCAAACACAATAAGGCGAGGAGTCAATAGCTGATCTGGTTATTGTAATGAAGGTGATGCCTCTCAGTCTCACCCCAATTAAAACACCCCTCCTGTGTCCCAGCACAGACACTGGAGGGAGGAGGGGGACCTGTTTTTATCTACCACCACTCCGTTCCTCCTCCCGATGGTTAAACCAGCGTAGAGACCCATATGCAGGAACTGAGTGTAAAGCTATACTGGATAAGTTTACACTGGCTTGTGAATATGTTGTACTTAGCTTCCGATGATAGTTTTTATAAAACATTATGATTATTTAGAAGAATCAGTTTTTCCCATTTAGATGTAAATATGATAGCTATCATAAGGTCTACGATTCGTCCTTTGCGAGGGAGAATTCTAGTTGTCTGGACCTAACAGATGAGTCTTTTGGGTATTAAATGCGCTGGTGTACGTTGGCACATAAAAGACAGCAACAAGCTATTCAAAAAACGCCCGTTTCTTTAATTAAAATTGATAATTGTGTGAAGGATGCTGATTCCTACTCAAACTCTGCACAATAATGAGTAGTATAGTGAAAGCGTGCAGTGCCCCGGGATCGACTCTGCACTGAATAGAGTAGTATAGTGTAAGTGTGCAGTGGCCCGGGGTCGACTCTGTACTGAATAGAGTAGTGTAGGGAAAGTGTGCAGTGCCCCGGGATCGACTCTGTACTGAATAGAGTAGTATAGGAAAAGTGTGCAGTGGCCCGGGATCGATTCTGTACTCAACTGAGTAGCAGGAAAGGTGTACAGTGCCCCAGGATCGATACAAGTCTGAGTAGAATACTTCAGTAACAGAAGATGAGGCCAGGGCTTAGTACACTAAGACATACATATAATTATAGCGTTGGGTCCCCCTTCCTGCCGCTTCTATCGCCCCAATGGCACTGCAAGCAACCAGTTACACCCCTGTAGTGATGTACACCGAAGAGCCTCTCTATATAACGCTGGAGGAGGGGATGCAGCAGCCCCAAAAGTGGGGACATTTTCCAGGTGGCTGCCGGGAATGATTACATGTACACGTGATCAACCCTGGGTGTTTGTCACGGGACCAGTTCACGTCGTATACTGCCGTAACGGGTCTGATAGGCAGTTCGCCATTTTGTCCCCCTGGTTGTATTACCGCCTCTTATACAGACTAGTGCCTTGATTCTGGGGGAGGTGCATGCCATGTTTTAGTCTGTTGGCACCAGCACACATGATTGCTACATTAAAATTCTCATCCTGGCCGTCTGTATTGAAACGAATGCGTTGTGGTTGATGTGCTATGTACCTCTGTTGAGTGTAGAGGTAATATTCAGCTTAGAATAAACAGTGGGCTAGGGTGGTGCTCAGTTTATGGATTGAGTTTTTCATATAGCGCTCGGATATGAATATAGCACATCTATGTACATATTGTATAAACACTGTATATAAGGTAAAGATATATTTTGATCAACACATTACATTACAGGGACTCTATATCCCTTTTTTACACAATTTCAAAGGGTAGCAAATCCATAAGCAGGTTGATGATGATGGACGCCGAGGAAGGAACCTGGGTTTCATTTAGGTATTGCTTTCAAGCCTTCAGACATATGTAGCCTAGCTATTATCATCTGAGAATGAAGATCGCACAGGTAGGCTAGATACATTTACATATCTCTGCTGATTTCTTTTGTGTATTGGTTCTACACCAGTCTTAACAAAAAAGGTTAACCAATATAATAGGGGTGGGGTTTGCACAACCTGATATAAGAACAACCTCCCACATACTAGTCTCTCTCAACTGTAGCATTTCAAAGAACTGCAATTTCGGCATGCATAATGCTCCTTGCGTGCACAGGGTTCAACTTCTATGTTGGACTACTTTGATGCCTTGTAGCATCCTCATTTACTATAGAAGGTTGTTACGATAGTGTAATACATAGCGTAGACACCTGAAAAGGCTAAAATTGACGTAAACATAACTGTATATACATATATGAGTAGAAGGAGCCGCTGGTTTCTTCAATTTCGCTCACACCTAGCCGCTGACAGCCATATATATGTGTGGTGATAAAGGTGATTCGATCTATGAGATGAATGATTTAGATCTGTGATGTCTAAAGTAGAGAGAAGGATCAAACAGACTGTATCCTCTAACTCTAAAGGTGGCATTCCCCCTACCCCTCCGCCACCATATACATATAGACTCCAGTAGGAAATGGGTCGACACTGTCAAAGGATACAGGAGCAATGTGAAATGGGAAAAGCACATCTCATAATTCTCTTTACTTCGTCCCATGAGAAAATCTATGAGACACTCCCATATAAAGTATATGTCCATGGGCCCAAGCCACCGAGCTTATAAAGGAATGGGAATGGAATGGCAGAACTTGGCCATCCGTTACGACAGTAAACTGAGAACGTAAGTGTGTTCTCTATTAAGGGATGTCAGTGCAGGGGATTAGCTGCCGAGAAGCTGCTGATGCTATAGATTTATGCAGCAAGAAAAGGAGAATTCTTTGTGAAATTCGCTCAGTTTACTGTTAGACAATATGCCTTTCAAATATAACTGCAGTAGTCAACAGTATCTGGTGTGATATGGGATTCCCTGATATGAATTCCCTAGATTCAAATACACGTTAGATCTGTTAGAAATAAGTCCAGTAGTAAACATGTGAACATGAAGTATAGTTGAAGTCATCCAGTCTGGTTGCAGCGATCTATCCGATGAAATGTCAACTGCCGAGTTCATCAGTCAAAAATGAGTTTCTGGTGTTCAGATTTCAAATTGTGAAAATCGAAAAAAAAGGTTTGAGAAGTCTGAACCAAAATTGCAATCAGTAGTTAGAAACTGGATAACACTACTGGGATATACATTTATGTCATATGTACATAACACTAGACTCATCTGTACCGATTTACCACATATTATAACTAATCTCTGAAAAAAAAGAAATATGACATCTTAATTATTCTGCTAATGAAATTTAATTGATCAATCTTAAAAAATACCTTTTTAAGTGGCGATTCTTGAATATTAGTTACAGGTGCATTTATTCGAGTTCAATTCCAAATTCAGTGTTTGGTAATTGGTAATAGGTAATCTGCATATAAAGGTAAATGCAGTACGATATAACAGACTAGTATATTGGCTCTGGGAAGCTCTGTACATGTGTATCATATCATAAATAACGCAGCCTGAATGTTTTAGTGAGGTCCACTACTACACTAGACACTAGTCCAGTACACTCCGTGGTAATAAAGTAGCGCACTGTTAATGTAACTAGACCTCAACAAAGATCATGCATAGACTTTCCCGGAAGAGTCGCTCGTTGCTACATTATCGGCATTCATACTATTATGCAACTATGCCAATTGAATTATGTGTATGATTAGAGCACTGACTAGAGCAGTGCAGCAGAGGAACTATGTGGTGAGCAGGGTTGTGCAACATAACCCAGTGAGTGCTGATTGGCCTATGCTGTGGGGCCTTACGGGGATCATGCTGACATTCAATGTTACCCCTAGGCAGGGATTATAGCCTCACGAAATGGGACGATCAGAGTTTGAAAGTTAAACACCTTCTTAGCCCGAGGGTGATAGAGGCTATGGGGTATGGAGTGGGGGGTCACTGCGGATGGTGGGAGGTGGGGAGGGATTTATGGTGATGGAGGAGTTGGATTGATATAGGTACTGTTAGTGTGAAGGTTGTTTTGGTAGCTATGTATCCTTGATTTGATTTGCGTTTCTCTAATGCAATTATAAGTACATAATCGACGAATGGAAATATGGTTGATGCAATCTATAGGAAGGGGAGTGTGACATTCACATTCAGTAGTGTGGAGAATATCGTATTTCCTCAGTAGGCCCTGTTGTTCCAACATAAAACAGGTTCGAGATAATCCTTCCCTAAATCCGATGTCCCTAGATAATACCCTGGACGAGCCCATTTCAGTAAATAGGAATATCTCACCTCTGTTAGTTGAATAAAAGATACATAATCAACTCTAGGAAATTGTGCCCAAAGGTTCCAGTAATGATAATTATATTATCAACACATCAGGTAAAACTTTTAGCATTATTAAAGCATGAATTCCCTTAATGTTTATCATAATCGGTTTACCTCCTCCCAGGATGCACCCGGAGATTATGGGGATGGGCAGTACAGGCACAACCTAGCATGCAACAATTTGACTCTTTTTACACTGGCGAGTAAATGGCTTGGTGAGCAATGATAATGGAAAGTGTGCCCATAGGAAGGGTATCAATTTCATGGTTGGCTACCTTTTGCCATTGAAACAAAGCATGGCACAGGTAAAAAGGGGTCACAGCATGGGGATGCTGGGTGGGCAGGTGGCGACTAAAACCACTCTTAACACTGCACAAACTGCAGATGAGTTTGAAATTGTCTGTCTCTTTTTCAGTGATTGGTAATCATTCTGAAACCCCTCCTGTTAAGTGGTTTGGGAAGACGGAGTAGGGAGGCCCATAGCCAAACATGCAAACTTATAGGCCTCTGAAATATCATATGAAATTAAAATGTATAACTATTTTCCGATTGTAGACTTTTACCAGCACTTTACAGCTTATGTTGTAAAATATAATGAATTGGAGGATGATGTCAGAGTAAAGAAAACAATTAATATAAATGTCAGAGGTGGTTTGAATGTGAATGGCCGAGTAATTTCAGCTCAAAGTTAGTTACAAGATGCACAGTTCCTTGAAAGAACACCCTTGCAGTCCTACTATTTCCAATAATCATGTTGTGCAATAATCTAGCACACGGAAACACGTGCTATAACCTCTACCATAAGACTCTACCATATAGGGGATGGGGATGCTGTTGTTGTTTGGAGTAAGGTGGAGGGAGGGCGTGTGCAGAATACTTACTTGTCAGTTTAAACAAGTCAATTCCACACGTCGACAGGATCTCTCCCTCCTCTCCCATGAGGCTAAGGTTGAGTTCACTGCAACACAGGAGAGGGAGGAGGGGGACCTAGGTAACTGGGTGACTGGGTGGCTGGGCTAGCCTCTAAGCCTGACCCTTCTCCCCCTTCTCTCTCCACCCTCACGTCTCCACTGAGAGTTATTGAGAACAAATATTATCTTCCTGCTATCCACCCTTCCGGCAAATAACACCATGTATATCTCTCCTGGTTGCTAGAAAGAGGAGTAATATTGAAAACAGACTATAAATAGATGTGATGGCATACTACTCCAGTACTCAGTAACCAGTGACGAAAGGAGTCAATTTGTAGACCAGGGTCAGTGTATCTAGAGCAAGGGGAGCAGACAGGTCTGACCCCAGTGGGACTGACCCCACTGGTCCATAGGGCGGCCCCTCCTCCCGCCCTCCCACATCATCTCCCGGTCTCCCTCTCCGCCTTCTCCGCCCCTCTCCACCCTCTCCGCCCTCTCCCCTGAGCCTCCAGGCGGATTAACAGGCACAGATTTAACCCATACATGGAGGAGGATTTAACCCTTGTACTACGGGGCTATGCAGTGGGTGCCGGTCGGTTTGGCTGTTAACTATGCTCACATGATCTGGATATAATTATGTAACACAGTAACTGGTTACTCTGTGTGTGCCGCCATCTTGTCCCTAGCCATAGTTAATAGGCCTACATACAGGAGATATTGCTGCTGGTTCCCTCACTTGGTGCTTCGTTTCTATGGGTGTGCCAGTGTGGCGTGGGGGCCCTCAAAGACTTTATAGCCTTTGATTTTATTCTCTGTCACTAGTCCCTGCACCATGGCACCATTACAGCTCTATATTTAAGCTGGTGGTGACCGGGATTGGCAAAATAAGCTAGAGTATTAATGGCAAAGCCCAAACCACTGATAATGGCACTGGATACAGTTGCATTGAGTAAAACATAGCACTGGGTCAGCAATACACGAACAGTATTATAAAATGGAAACATGCTGACAATTCCTGAGTATCTTAACTAACATTGGTCAATTTAAACACACACAGTATACCTCAGAAAATCTCTGTTAGATGTTTACTTTGACAAACTGGATTCCGGGCCGTTTCAATGGCCATTACCAGTAGTCAGTTATATATAAAACGGCATTAGTTGGGACCAGCGAATCACCCCATTCAATTAGGCTTGAGTGCTTGACAGGAACAGATAAACCAAAAGAGGCTAGATAAAAGTATGTATTTTTTTCAAAGCTAACTCGATGTGTTTTCAATTTTGCTTTCAATTAATATTTTGAGCCCTTTATATATCATAATGCTACTGCTTCTCGCACTAATTCTCAGAATTCCATTGTATTTAAAGAAAAAACAACATAAATTAAAATTATACTCTCGCACAGACAATCTAGCAACAGGAGGCAAAGAATTTCTAAAACCTCCTCCATTTTATCCGACATGAAACAGGCACTTGACTAACGAATTTATCCAAGAGTTATGATCAAATACTACGAAATATCAGAGTAAATACTCATACAATTGTCCCCTATGAGTATGATACTCTAGATCATTCAAACAATTAAGATAATGACCCCTAAACTTTTGAGTCGGGCCTCTCCGTAAGAATCTGTTAGGAGAGTGAGCGCAGGTTGATAGGGACGCATCTCC
Organism: Harmothoe impar; assembly: GCA_947462335.1. Taxonomy (NCBI): domain Eukaryota; kingdom Metazoa; phylum Annelida; class Polychaeta; order Phyllodocida; family Polynoidae; genus Harmothoe; species Harmothoe impar. The sequence continues at coordinate 48,043,709 of OX381710.1, forward strand.
ATGACAACATCACCAAGCGCTATCTGGGGCAGGGGGACGCTGGCCCTGTTTAGTCTTCGCGCTCAGTCCGTGCTGTGGGGAAGGAGATCCAAGGAGGACGGGGGGGGGGGGGGGTCGGGGGTGGGGAGGGGCTGAAAGGTGGAAGAGGGGGGGGGCGTATTTTTCTGTGACAGAAGAGGGCACAATTTGCCGTGAAAGAGGGCACAGTTTGCCTTAAAAAGAAGGTATGGTTTGCCGAAAAATTAGAGTGCAATGTGAAGTGACAAAAGGCCACAATTCATCATCTCATACATCTATAGACCATCACGGCATAGGCCTATAGACTATCACGGCATAGGCCTATACAGTATAGAATCCCCCCCCCCCCATAATCCCGGCCCCCGAAGGGGCTGGTTATAGCCATAACCTAGTCAAAAGATCAATTGCCAATTAAATCAACTGAAATCCAAGACGTGATGAAGTTCATGACTGGGCATGTACTTGCTGTGTTTTTTTTTGTGCAAAACGCCACACTTATTTAGTAAAATACCGGCAGCTGTTCCTATAGCGAGGATAAATTCTCGTTGAAATATAACACGGCAAATGATTCAGTGGGGCATTATAAAGGTCGGTGGATATACTTTAATTAAAAAGTAATTAAAAATTCTGTCATTTCTCTGAGCCATAGAGAAAAGCTCGATATCACCTACTATCCTAGTATAATTATACAGTTTTGTCATCCGAGAGACGAGGTGAACCTCTTATCCTTACTCAAAACTGACAGGTAGGTCTTTCCCATCCCTATGGTACCGTATACCGGGTAAAATAAATTCCTAGGAACTTATCGAATTGCCTGCAGTAAGAACCAATAAACAGTAAGAAAGAAATCTATCTATACTAACCTAGTTTTTAACGTTAAATGGGTGCACGGAGGTAATCCACAGATTCCAAGTATTGTAATGCCTTCCTTACTTAAAACTACACAATCCTGAGATGAGCATAGTCCTCCCTGTAAGCAGCGTCAGGAGGTGTGAGTGGTGAACCATCTGTCTACCTCGTCCCCATGCTCTGACAGTCTGTGAGTACCTGGAGGTGATGTCTACCTGGGGGCAGAATGTACAGACAGCTGTAGGGGATCAGTCCTGACACTCACCTGCCTGCCTCCTTACAAATACATCTCCCTTTCAACGGCCCCTAGCTGCCCTCGGGATATTGCATAATCGTTACTTGTCCCTTTCAATGGCTATAATAGCGTGGAGTTATACTATTATCATCCTAATAAGTCCGACCATACATCGTTGTCTCATGATTATACTTCAGTCTTTCTATTAGCAATTCCAGTTTCGGAATTATATAAGAATAGGAAGGTCACTGGTGAAAATACCTTTCTGGTGTGGACGCAGGCTAGTCGTCACGATAACAATCATATTAGGTTTATTGTAGAATGATTATGTGTATTCTGGAATTCAAAAGGGGTCACAACATTGAAGTGCCTTGATACCCTATAGGACATACCCATTGATACGGATATCACGTGCTATTCTCCATAGACCATATTCTATATAAACATGTATGTCCTTGCTAGGTCAGTCTGGCTAAGCCTTGGGGGTACCAACGTCTTATGCCAAGCGTCACCACCTGCGGCAAAACCAGTAAATGGTGATCTTATCACTCCCTCCTCCCTCCCTCGCACCATCCCTCACCTGCCCCGGGGAGGTCAGGAGGACCTGGAGGGCCTCTAGGAGGCCTTACAACTGAGCCATATGACACAAGCTGCCTAAAGCCACACCGCCTCTGTGGTATATGGATATAGGGGTGTATTGGGTAGAATATAGTGGGGTCAGGTTAGCAGCGATGAGAGCATCACCCCTGGGAACAAGATGGCGGCAACCACAGGGGAGCCTGCTGTATCTCTATATAGTCAGCCTTTAGGATAGAAGACATAGGTGGCAAGGTAGTGGTGGTGGTGGAGGGAGTGAGGTGTCTTTGTCCCTGCCTATTTTCATTCTAATGTCTCCGTGGGTATTCAATGCACTACACTGGGGGTAAACCAACAACATGAGGTCGGTTCTCTTTACAACACGACAGACTGCATGTTCTACATGTGCTACATGTATAAAAAAAATATAAGCGTGCCTATGGCCGCCTTCTTTAAGTCTTTCTTCCTTGACTTCCATTTATACCAATTCCCCCACATGGGGTTCTTATGTTTTTGTGTGTGTTTCCTACATATGTATATATCATATTTTATTTTATTTACTTACCCATCTCATGCTGACATGATCTGCCTAATGCTATTGCATATATATTTCCTTTGCTGTTCCTTTCGTATAGGGACCTCCTACCAATGTATAATATCTTTTTATACCACATATCCCAGCTCCAAGCTTATTGCCTGCAGGCCTCCCATAGGGGTTGGAGCACAGAAAGCAGCAAGGTATAGACGTCTTTAGCTCCAGTGACGCCACGCATATATGTACTACCAACCCCCTTCTCTAACCGCCAATATGCCATCAGCTTTAACAAATCTCTGCACCTATATCACCAAATCCTTCCAGTAGAATTGACACTGCCTTTTCGCCTGGACGCCCAACAAAAAGATCATCCAGTGAATGTTCGATGCTTGCCCGACACAGGGCGCAATGAGTATTCCGACCGGTGGGTTGGCCGGGTGAGCTGAAGGGATGGGTGGGGAAAGGCCTGGGGGGATCATAAATTGAACATATATAGACTCATATCTGAGCTGTGATCTTTGTGAGGGGCACGGCAGCAGGGGAGGGAGAGTGCACCTCAATAGACACACACCTCACATCACCCCACCCAACACCGACCTCCCTACTACCAGAGGCACACGACCAGATAAAATTGCTGGGCACCTCACACCTTGATGCAATGCCTACCTCCTTCCCTGCATCCCTTCTTCCGTCTACACTCCCCTCTTCATTCCCCTGCCCAGACATCCCCTATAGAATATGTCTCCGCCTCCCTTCTCTCCTGTGCTTTGCCCTTCCCCATGCACTCATTACTTCCCCTCCAGTAGTATAGTATGTATCGGAACGGGACTATAGTTAAGTACTGTTTATTACTCAATCGACATGCAGCCAATCAGAGGCCTCCATTTGGTCACGTGACCGGAAGTGACCTACTTAGGGGATTAGTGGTGACGTCACGTGACCTAGTTAGCCAATCAGAGGCCTCCATTTGGTCACGTGACCGGAAGTGACCTACTTAGGGGATTAGCGGTGCATTCTGGGTAACCCTGAAGCCAATCAGAGGCCTCCATTGGGTGACCGGAAGTGACCTACTTAGGGGATGGTGCATTCTGGGTAACCTACTGACCTACTTAGGGGACCGGAAGTGACGTCACATGACCTAATGGCCAACCGGAAGTGACCTCATTGAGGATCACGTGACCGGAAGTGACCTGATTGATCACGTGACCGGAAGAAGAAGAAGAAGAAGAAGAAGAAGAAGAAGAAGAAGTGACGTCACGCGACTTAATGAAGAGATGAGCGTCTTTAAGGGGTCACGGGCTTTAAAATGTGATATCTTTTTTTTTGGAGGAGGAGGCGAGTCTCTTATTTTTTTTCGGTAAACTAATAAAAAACACTACGATATAAGTTTTTTTTTTCATTTTTTTTCATTTTTTATTGTTTTACGAGCGACTGGAAGTGACTTATTGAACTAGGTAGAAGCGTTCTTTAGAGTGTATAAGGGGGGGAGGGGAGGGGAGGGGGGGAGGGGGGCCCCTTTAAGATGCATGGGGAGGGGGGCGCTTTTAGGATGCATGGGGCGGGTGGTGGGGGGGAGGGGGGGAGGGGGGAGGGGGGCACTCTAGGGGGGTGGGGGAGCACTCTAAGGGGCGTTTGTCTCTTTTAAGAAAAAAAGAAAAGAAAAAGATTTCAATCGAGAGACACGCTTCTTCCTCTCGAGAGGAAGAAGCGTGTCTCTTCGTTTTTTTTTTGTTTATCACGTGCTGCGATGAGGCGATCAGCTGCGACTGGAGGAAGTGACACTTTAAGAGATCGCGCGTCTTAATTGTTATGATATTTTTTTTTTTACTTACTAATAAAGAAGACGTATGAAAATAAAACACAACAATTCACATGTCCGTCGTTCTCGTTGTTTCTTGCTTGATAAAGTCAAGTAATATCGCGATGCCGAGGCCAAACTTTCCCATGTCCTCAGTCAACACTCGAAGGAGTTCAAAAGGCGTACCGCCGGCGCCGTCAGCTTCATCTTGCCACATTTTCAACACTCGGAAGGCCCACTCAGCGGGACTTCCTCCGTATTCGCATTCTTCAGCGATCTTATCTAACCTCTCAGGCGACAATTTTAAATGGTCCCCCACCTCTTTCCACCTGCTACCCAGACGTCTGCCGAGGGTGCCCAAGTGCTTATGCATCGCGCGCGAGTCGGGGTTTTCGAAATCCAACCCCTGTCTGTGGAGAAGGGCCATCCACTGAGCCAACAGTTCCATGCGTCTTATGCGGGTGAAGACGCGACCGAGCTCGCCCCATCTATGACGATGCGGGGTTTCACCCCACCACACTCGGAACATCGCCGTACACAGCTCCTCCGGTGTCTTGACACTGCGCTCTACTAGAGCATCCATACGGGCGGCGCTGACTTTTAAGCTACTGCCCAACTCTCTCCAACAGCCGCTCAACTCTTTACCTAGTTGACGAAGCAAGGCGTCGCTATAGGCTAACCGCCGCTGTCCTACCTGTCGGGTCTCCCCATCATCGGTCTGCTGCCTCGCGCCGCGTCTCACGTCGTCAAGCCGCATTAACTTTTTTTCAGGCGCACCGGGCGGTGAAGGCGAGCTTGAAAGTGGAATAGCTTGAGCCATCTCGTCTCGTCTTGGCGGCGGCGGCAGCGGCGGCGGCGGCGGCGGCGGCGGCGGTGGCGGCGGTGGTGGTGGTGGCGGTGGTGGTGGTAGTAGCCGTTACTGGGGTCAGAGGCGATATGTTTTTTTTCCAACAGAAATGAGAGCTTTTTATACAGAGGGAGTTTAATCCCATTTCCAACAGCGCTCCAGCTGTCTAGCGCCCTGTCCGCATGACGCTTTTTCAGCCGCTCCGCTCCTTAAGAGCTTAGATGACGAGGGGGTGTGGCATCGCTATCCGTGGAGACCAGCTGAAAACGGTGTTTTTTCCTCACTCATAGCCTTAATACCTCCTACCCCCTACCCGAGGACGTCTCCCTCCCTCTGACATTCATTGTAACAAACGTCAGAGGTCAGGTGAAAATCGGATTTTTTTTCATGCACAGCCTTAGGCAGCTGTCACCCCTCCCTATTGAACTAGCCGGCCGCCCGCCCGCCTGGCCGGCCCGGTCTACTCACCACGGCAGGAGGTGGCGATTTTTGTCTTACACTTAAGTCGCTCACCACATGCACACGCCTCTACTCACAGACAGACACGTTCGTCTTAGGGGGGTCCTGCTTCACGCCACACGCCTCCTGTAGTTTTTTTTTGTATACACACTGTAAGCTCATCACCGTTACCGTTAATCCTTTATACAGCTAACGCGCGCTGAATGGCTGAACAGGGTGGTAAGCGGCTTAGCTCACCACAGTGGATCCCTCAAAAAGGGATCCAGCTGAAAACGTCATACCTTATGTCTTTGTGAATGGCCGCCGCCGGTCAGTCGACGGCAGGCAGCAACCGCTTAACCCTTTATACAGCTAATGCGCGTTGAATTGCTGAACAGGGTGGTAAGCGGCTTAGCTCATCATCACAGTCGATCTCTCAAAAGAGGGGGGGGGAAAGGGATCCAGCTGAAAACGTCATGCCTTATGTCTTTTTGTTTCTCTTTGTGAATGGCCGCCGGCCAGCCGGCGGCAGCTGAACAGGGTCGGTAAGTAGCTTAGCTCTAGAAGCGAGAAGGCGTATATAAGGGGCTTGGAAACCTCCATTCACTCACTCATTCTTTTTTGCTGCTCTCTACAGTCACCACCATGAGCAAAAGACAACAGCTAGCGGCGTTCAAGAACAAGAAGACTACGCGGAACAGCGTTCGTTTAGCGTCAGTGCCTGCTCTTGCTACTGAACATGAGACTACCGCCGCAGCCGGTTGGTCTTATCACCCTCCTGCTGTAGCGAGCGCTCGCGGCAGTAGTAGTAGTAGTAGTAGTAGCAGTAGCACTAGTAGTAGCAGTAGTAGTAGTAGTGGTAGTAGTACTAGTAGTACTACTGGTAGCAGTCGTCGTGCTAGCGACGTTGTTACACTCGCGACGGTACACGTTGCTGCTAAGCGCGCTGCCGCTGCTACCGCCGTCCCGCCTGCCGCTGCTGCTGCTGCTGCTGCTGCTGCTGCGCCTGCTACTGCTGCGCTTGCTACGGCTGCGCCTGCTGAGGCTGCTGCTGCGCCTGCTACTGTTGCGTCTGCTGCGGCTGCGCCTGCTGCGGCTGCTTCTGCTGCACTTGCTGCTACTGCTACTACTACTGACGACAACGCTCCTGGCACAGCGCAGTACTGGCAACCGGGTTTTTACCTCCCCACTACTGTTGATGACTTTGATGACCTGCCGCACGTTGCACAGCCCCTCTCCTCCACCACTACATCGACGGACGCCCTCGACGCCGCTCGCGCTGAGAGTTACAGCTATTCGGACACTCAGCCCCTGAACCGAGAAGAAGAGGAGGAGGAGGAGCAGCAACAGGGTGAGACAGAGAACGACGCTGACGACGAGGCGTACGAAGAACCCGAAGGGCAAGGGGTGAGCGGTACGTTTTTCGGCTTCCCTCTTCGACCTTTCGACCTCACTTCCTCCACTGCTAGCGCCCCCCCGTCCGGTCTGTGGCGACTGCCCTCACCGCCACCTTACGAGGGCGGCGGCGGCGCTTCATCTTCTACCGCTACACACAGCACGGACGGCGTGTGGCTGCGCTGTTCCAACAACGAGACCTCCGATACCACCAGCGCTGACGCTGCTCCTGCTATCGGTTCTGCTGCTGATTCAGCTCACGCTGATGGTGTTACTCATCCTGCGGGTGTGAAACGTTCTAAGGTGAGTTCCAGAACAACAAGGCCCACTAAGAAGAGAAAAATACAAGAAAAAGAAGGAGATGGACGAGAAGAAGCAGAGAAAACACTCGGGTTAGAGTTCTGCTTAGACGGAGCTTTGACGCTGGAGATCTGGGAGGACGTGGCTAGACTGTCTAGGAGGCCGCGCTACACAAAAGACGGCCAGGTGAAAGAGGCGTCTCTGACCAGAAGCAAGCGAGTGCACTTCACGGCCGACGCGCTGCGCGAGCTCATAGCACGCATCGCCGATATCCGCGCAGTGGTGCGCATACGCGACACAGCGGCCGCGCAAGGAAAACCTAATCACACCCCCTGGTTCGCAGTGCTGGATGAGGCGGGCGAAGTGTACGCAGCTGTGAGCTACTACAGCGGTAAGAACCTCGTCCACGTGCGCAAGTACGAAGGTCCTGACAAAAAACCCACACAGCAGGGGGTGACGCTGTCCGCCAGAGCGCTCAAAGAGTTGGATGACAAAACAGAGATCATTCTGAAATATCTCGGCATAGATTCGGAATGAGAGACGCTCAACGCTCACGCGCGCACACACACACACACAGCGTTTGACGTACGCTGTATGAGACAGACAGACAGACAGACAGACAGACGGATACACAGACAGCAGACAGAAAGATAGTTACATAGACGACAGATTGATAGATGGCTAGATAGATAGATAGATAGTTAGACGGCTAAGTAGTTGGTAACCGAGTGAAAAAAAACATGACACAGTACGTATGCGAAAAGTGTTTCAAAATGTTTAAAAGAGCGTACAACCACGAGAGACACGTAGAAAATTGTAGAGTAGTAGCTAAGTTTTGCCCTCTATGCGGCGAAGGGGATTGCCGAAAGAGCGCTTGTCGACGCGAATCTCTGGACGGGGTGACCGTCCCTCCGCGCATATGTGCTGTACCGAACGGGGAGGAAACGTTCACGGCGAATTGGCCTGCGATACAAACGGGCGTCAGGATGCACGGGACTCGCGTGAGTGTAACAAACTTCAGGCTACCAACCGGCGAGTTGAGTGACGCTGTAGATACTATGCGTCGCATTCACTTGACACAAAGATTCAGATACAAAGTGGGTTTCTCGGTAGGCTTACTGTTACAACACAGAGAAGACAAGAGCAAACTGCGCTACTTCCACGCCTCCCAGAACAACGCAACTCTCATACAACCGCTCCCTACTGTAACTAATTCAGAAACTTTGGAAGAGCTCCTCTCAAAGATGCAAAACACCGTCGCTTGCGAGGAGGTACGGAAACTTTGCGACGCTGACACCAAGTGGCACGTTCTTTTTCCTACCAATTTGAACATCTGCGTTTACATGGGACCGGGGGAATTCCCCATAGGCGGTAGGATCACTCAGGCCGGTCGAGTTGGAAAGAGAAGCGGCGTGTTAGATTTTCCCAACAAGGACAACCTCTGCATCTTCCGCTGCATTTCCTTTCACTTATACAACACCAGCAAGCGCGCTTCAGATTTGTTACGTCAGTTCTGTCCCGCTGCCACACCTGAATCCTTTCTGGGTCTGAACATCCGCGACTTACCCGCGTTAGAGAACTTGTTTGACGTACAAATAGCGGTTTACACCGCGTCGCGTCAAGTGCCGGGGCGGAAGTTGAGAAGACGCGTTACTCTGATCAGACCGCCTTCCAGAACTGTGGCCGCCCGAGGTAAAGTCAACCTACACCTGACGGCGAAAGGCGGTTTGCACGTCTCTCTCGTCACGGACTTCAACGCGTACGCGGGCATATACGAATGTTGCAAGTGTAAGGCGGCGTTCACCACCGAGTTCTTGCTGAAGAGACACAGGAACCAGCTTTCCTCTTGCCGACAAGTCAAGTTGCGCTACGTAGGTGGCATCTACCAAAATTCGAGAACGATTTTCGAAGCGCTAGCAGACTTCTCCATTTTTCCCCCCGACGGACATTCCGGAATCTACCCTTACAAGATCGCCTTCGATTTCGAGGCTTTCTTCAGACCGTGCAAAGAACCGTCGACGGAGCACGTGTCCCTGCTGTGGGATCACGTCCCTTTGTCGGCTAGCGTCGCATCCGACTTTCCGGGGTGGGAGGGGCCCGTCTGCTTCGTCAGAGCGTCCGACGCAGATTCCGACCCCTTGTTGGACCGAGTTTTAAATCACATAAACGAGAACGCCAAAGCGATCGGGGAAGCTGTGCTAGAACTTTACCGACCGACGTTAGCGAAGTTAGATGCGGCGATAGGTGAAGCTCTCCTGCTGGAGGAGGCGACGTTCACCACCCCTTCTCCAGGCGGCTTCGCTGCGGCTCAGACCAGACACCCGTTAGTTCAACTGAAGAAGCGTCTTCTGAGATACATCCGTCAAGCTCCAGTGGTGGGCTTCAACTCGGGGCGTTACGACTTGAACCTGATCAAAATACGCCTTCACTCTCCGGAGACCGAAGAAACCAAGAATTCAGCGTCATAAAGAGAAGCAATCAATACTTGGCGGTTTACACACAGCACACGGTTTTCTTGGACGTAGTCAACTATTTGGCACCCGGTTACAACTACGCGACCTATTTGCGAGCTTTCACCAGGAACGAAGAGAAAGGTCACTTTCCTTACGAATGGATGACGTCTACCAGGAAACTGGCAAACAGAACGCTGCCGCCGAGATCGGCTTTCGACAGCGAGCTGACGGGCGTCAAAATGTCCGAATCCGACTACGCCGCATGTCAGAAAGTTTGGTCCGACGAGAAGATGCAAACTATGGAAGACTACTTGATCCACTACAACAACAAAGACGTGAAACCTTTCATAGAAGCTCTGAAAAATCACGCTAAATTTTTCCAAGATCGCGGCATCGACATGTTGAAAGACGGAGTTTCTCTCGCCGGTTTGACTTTACGCTTCCTCTTCCAAAACCTAGAAGACGCGTTCACAACGTTTCCCCAGTTCGACGCCGTCCTCCACGCTCTGATCAAAGAGAATCTAGTCGGCGGTCCTTCCATCATCTTCCATAGATTTCACGAGAAGGGCACCACGCGGATAAGGGAGCACAAGTACGGCGAAGAAGCGAGACCGTGCCAACACATCCTAGGACTAGACGCTAACTCTCTGTACTTGCGCTGCATGAGCGAAGCGCACTGCACGGGCTATTACGCGGTGAGACGGCCCGAGACCGAGTTCAAGCCCGAAATCAGGCAAAGAAACTCTCACAGCGCTTTGGAGTGGTTACGCTTCGTAGAGCACGACCGCGACGTGAAACTGCGCCACGCTCTGAACGGCGGCGAGATGGCGGTAGGCTGTCGGAGAATTCGCGTGGACGGATTTCACGCGGCCTCTAATACGGTTTTCCAGTTTCACGGGTGTTGGTTCCACGCTCACGAGTGCATACCGTCGCACCGATATCAGTGCGCTTCACTGAGAGAGGAGAGACGCGACAGAACGACCAGAGTAAGCGCTTACTTGAAAGCGTTAGGTTACAAGCTGGTCGTCGTGTGGGAGTGCGAATGGCGAGAGATGAAGCGTCGAGATGAGCGGGTCAAGGCCTCCCAACAACGCTGGAAGGTTGACGCTTTGAAAGTGTCTCGAAACGCGATGAGCGAGAGCGACATCCTTTCCGCTGTGAAAGAGGAGAAAATGTTCGGTTTAGTTCAAGTGGACATCACTACGCCGCCTCACCTACGAGAGTACTTCGAAGAAATGACCCCCGTTTTCAAGAATGCGACCGTTTCAAAATCGGACATAGGCCCTCACATGTCAGACTTTGCGCAGGAAGAAAAGCTGTTGAGCACGCCTCAGAGATGTCTGATAGGGAGTTACCACGGAAAAAATATTCTCTTGGGAACGCCGCTTCTCAAGTGGTATTTAGAGCACGGTTTGATAGTCACCAAAGTGCAGCTGGTGGTAGAATACCTACCTAAACGCTCCTTTGCCGGTTTCGCGGACGAAGTGACGGCGGCGCGAAGACGTGGCGACGTGAACGAGAACGAGAAAATTCTGTCAGACTGTTACAAGTTAATGGGAAACGCTACGTACGGTAAAACAATCTGCAACAAAGAAAAACACACGGCGGTGAGATACACTGACAGTCGGAAGTTCGAACTATTGGCCAATTCGTGGCGCTTCAAAAAGGCGTCCGAGTTGACTTCCGATCTGTTTGAAGTCGAACTACAACCGAAAACGGTCAAGAACAACCTCCCTATTCAGATAGGGTTCATGGTATACCAGTACGCGAAGTTGAAAATGTTAGAGTTCACATACGACTTCTTGGATAGATTCGTCGATCGGCGCGATTATGCCCTTTGTCAAATGGACACCGACAGTCTTTACATGGCTCTCAGCGGTGCCACGTTGGATGACCTAGTGAAACCTCGCCTGAGAGAGACGTACTTCAGAGAGAAACGAAAGTGGCTTCCGACAGCGGTGTGCGACGAGCACTTAGAGCTTTTCGTGAAGACAAAAACGGAAAGAGTGCGAGAATGGTGTGCGCCGCCCGGCGGATGTTGTGAGAGACGGTACCTTCACGATCTGAGAACTTCGGGGCTCATGAAAGCGGAGTGGGAAGGTGACGGGATCCTAAGTCTCAACCCTAAGACTTACATTTGCTACGATCGAGTCAGCGACACCGGTGAAAGAAAATCCAAAAAATGGAGTGCAAAAGGCGTACAGAAGAAACAAAACCCCCAGGAACCAGACGCCTTCTTGGATGTTCTTCGCCAACGAAAAACTCTCATTGCTGTAAATAGAAATTTCAAAGTGGTGCGAAACAAAATGGTCACCTACACCATAGAGAAAGACGGCGTGCGCTACTTGTATTATAAGCGTCGCGTGCATTCTGACGGTGTGACAACGAGTCCTTTAGAGATATGAAAAAAAAATAAAAAAAAATAAGCGTGTGCATCTTTTCAAAAATAGAGTGTTTATCAAGATTGAAAAAAAAAAATAAAAAAAAATTAAAAGAAAATATTGTTGTGTTTTTATTATCATACGGCTTCTTTTACTAGTAAGTCGCGCAGTCTCTTAAAGCGTCACTCATGTGACGACGTCGCTTCCAGTCACGGGATCCTAAACAAAAAAAAAACTTCTTCTTCTTCCGGTCACGTGATCAATCAGGTCGCTTCCGATTGGCCATTAAGTCGTGTGACGTCACTTCCGGTCACGTGACTCATCAGGTCACTTCCGATCACGTGATCCTAAATTAGGTCATATGACGTCACTTCCGGTCCCCTAAGTAGGTCAGTAGGTTACCCAGAATGCACCATCCCCTAAGTAGGTCACTTCCGGTCACCCAATGGAGGCCTCTGATTGGCTGCAGGGTTACCCAGAATGCACCGCTAATCCCCTAAGTAGGTCACTTCCGGTCACGTGACCAAATGGAGGCCTCTGATTGGCTAACTAGGTCACGTGACGTCACCACTAATCCCCTAAGTAGGTCACTTCCGGTCACGTGACCAAATGGAGGCCTCTGATTGGCTGCATGTCGATTGAGTAATAAACAGTACTTAACTATAGTCCCGTTCCGATACATACTATACTACTCCCTCCCTCCTCCCCGCCATGCAAAGCAAACATTATCAGTCGCCCTCTGGGATCTCCAGGGTCATATATAATGCAGGACGCACCGCCGAAATATCAGAAAGCCACTCTGTACCTGTACAATGCCCAGCTCCCAGAGCTACTCCAGGAGTTACCCACATACCTGCTCACAACCTGCTCACAGCCTTACCCATACAACTGCTCACAGACCTACTCTCATACCATCTGGGGGAAAACACACACACTATTTACGTCCTCTTTGACATACCTTGTCAGAAAGAATAGCTCACAGACCTACTCATATATTTATACCTGCTACAAGACCTACTGACAATAAAACCTGCTCAAAAACCCATGCGCGTACACACACTGATACTTGCTACCAGGCCTATCTTATATATAATAACACCCATACCTAGGTATACATCTATATGCCTGCTCACAGACTCGTAGAATAACACGCGTATCTTCTCACACACAACCGATCGCACTTGCTCACAGACCTGCTCATATATGCTCAGCACTGCTGCCAAGGAGGCAACAACCAGCCTTGGTTGATGGACCTCCCTACGCTGTCCCACCTCAGCTCCCGCCCCTGCTCCCTTGAACCATTAACCCAAATGGACGCGCGTCCGCCCCTCCAGGAGGAGGCTAAATAATTCTGTCTGATTCCGCCTGGAGTTCTATCAAAACAAAGGTGTTTTAATGGCTGTTCTATTTAAATGGAGGAAAATGGACGCGGCCTTGGGTCATGCTTTTACAATCAGTATAGTACATGCTTGCCTCGTAGTTACTTCGGAGTCGTATGTTTTTAAAAGAAAAAGTAGGTAGAGTATGAAAAACTGGGAAGGGGAATGGGGCCGAAAGAAGAAATAGTTGGGTGCGGGATAGAGTGAAAGAGAGTGACACGGGGATGTTTACACATACATAAAGGGAGGGAAAGAGAAAGAGAGAGATAGACAGAGGCAGGGACAGACTGAGAACTGGAGAGAGGGGGAGAGAGAGGAGTAGGTCCAGGGGGAGGGAATGTTGGAAATGAGGGCATGGCTAATTCTTCTGACTGCGGCCCAGTAATCTAATGGGATCGTGAATTAATGATCTCCCACTTCTTGCCCTGAAAACTATTTAATTTTACAAGCCCATCAGAGAAAACCGGAGCTTCTTGAGAGCGCCAACTATTTGCAAAACGGGCATTTGAGAAAAATTGGATGGCATCGTCAACTTAATGGCCGCAGCTGTGACGGTGGGGTTGCCCGGGGAGCGGAGTTTGCTGGTGTGTTTTGTCGTGAACCCATTACAGTTATGATTGCATGTCATGAGTTGCCATTTCGGCTCATCAATGTGTGTAAAAGTGGCTGAATGTGTAGGTAAAACCTCCGCCCCAGGGCCCGGCCTAAGGGGCTACACGTGGTCGGAGACGGGGACGGCTGCAGGATGGCCGGCCAGACCCTGCCCCCACCCCGGCCTCTCCTCCCCTCCCCACCCCCGCAGGGACCACGCTATATGATCTTTGATTCAATTTGGGATAAGAAAAGCATTTGCAAATCGCGACGCGCCGACCTGCTGAAAAAGCGTGTTGTATGCTGCAGGCTATTCGTGCTGGTGCTGAAAGTGCCGGCGACATTGCCGGCGTGGGTGGGTACTAAGCTGCCTTTCCTCCTCTCCATTCTTCAAACTGTCCCCTGTCTGTCCACCTTCCAACCTGTTTATCCCTGCTCTACCTCTCTGCGTGCAGCAGGAGACAAGCAGAAAGGAATATCCGCGCACCACTTTGTTGAACATTCTTTCTGCTTGTCTACACCCTGTTTATCTTGCTGTTTGTCTGTCTCCCTCTGTTTTATTAACATGCATCCTTCCACACCACCTCCCTGCCTCGCTCCCACTCTGACTGCTTCGGCCCTCCATCTATGCCCTCCCTCTCCTTGCTTTCCAACCCTCCCCCCTCTCTCCTGTGGACCTCCTCCCTATTCTAACAGCTGCCAGTCGTTAGGGGTCTGCATCTTTCAGGTGTTTTAGGAAGTTTGTGGGGGTCAGGTCCCCTGGGGTGGGTGTCTCATCGTGGACATACATTATTTAAGTGGCGGGTGAAGATAACGGTCTGGTCCTGCTGGTGATTAGATTGCTGCTATCTTATCGGTCCCTGCCCTCCGGTACTAACGGTCGACCTCCCTGCATATCTTGTCCTACCCCACCATATGTACCCATTTGAATAATGTATCATGTAAGACAATTATCAGGTTTAAAAGCAATCAGATGACGTACACACCACACATATTCTAACATTCAATATGTATCTGTATGCTATCAATTTAGGACTGTGGCGGCGGCGTTTGGGCCATTATCTAGTTTTATATAGTATGGTTTTTGTGACCATAGACTTAAAAAGCTAGGCCATCCTTTTTGCTAGACTGACCACTATAATGGTCACTTTGGTTTTCCTACTTGATAGTGGAACAGTCCCCAGTTTAAGTAGAGGAGGTCCCCCTGGTGATGATGGCTTCCTGTGCCTGTAACCACTCCGCACAGCCTCATTTATAAAACTCCACTAGCCCTCTAGAGACTCATTTACAGCAGAATGAGGACAGGCGTCTACCCTCTATCCACAACCCCTACCCTCACTCTATCAATATTACATGCATTTTCAAAAGCAGGTCCAATATATGTGGCATTAAAGCCCCAGCGCCGCACTATAGCTAGAGGGCAGAGACCCATATATAAACTGACCTTTCGAGAGTAGATGCGAGGGTCCATCTTAGCAGTACCATTAGGACCTCGACCAAGGAATCATTTACAATTTAGATGCCAACAATAAAGGTCTAGCCGAAGAGACCTTGTAAGATGTGTTTTTCTCCTAATATAGATCTATTAAAGCTAAAACAAGCATGTAGGTAGAGGCCATATTGCTCTGATTCTCCCTTGGGAAGTAAATGGAACTATGATGAAAAACATAAAGCGCAATTAGATCTTTTAATTTGTGTCAATTGTATACGTATATACATTAGCTTAGATGGCGAGGGGTAGTGACTGTCTCACTACCTCAAGGCATCACTAAAATGTAAATAAAGCAACCAGTAGGTTTATATGGGATTAAAATTTGAATCTCCCATATTCAATGCAGATATCGCCAATAATCGTTCACAATTATGCCATGAGAGTCTTTGGCAGTGTGGTAGGCTGGTGACTATTTCATAAGCTGTAACACATTAGGTGCCAATTACAAGTCACATACTGGAAGGCTGTGTTAATCGGGAAGCATGCTCCAATGAGATGCATTGCCCATTTTAATACCCAATTCCTGCAGCGATGTCTTCATTAAGCAGAGTCACGTGGGAGGGGGAGGGGTTAAGGAGTTATCTGGGGTCTGTTGTATAAAACGTAATCATAGGACTCATATCTCTTTCTATTTTACATAGAATTCTTCATTGTAATAGAGCTCGTCTTGAATACATGACAAATGTCAATGACAAGAAGAAAGAAACAGGCAAGCAGTGTTGGGCACTGTTGTTAATAGAACATATATGCTGAAGCGCGTAGCATGTATCAGGTTTCTGTCCACATATAGTAATGCATGAGAGTAGTGTCAATGAACTATTGTTTCTTTTACAGAGACAACTCTAATGCTGAGGGGACATTGACCTCTTGGTCATACGGGCAAGGCGTACTAAAACTGTAAATTAAATACGCCAAAAGGAGAGTACATTGTGTGCTTAGTCTCAGGTCGTGTGTATAGGAGAGAGTATTTGTAGGGTGGGAACGGAAAGGCGGGGGTGGGAGGGGGGAGGGGCTATCTATGCATTTCTTAGTATTATTAATCAGTGTGTCATTGGGGCTGGAGCCCATTATTTGGTTGGCATCCATTTGGTGGACGCGGATCAGAGAGAGACGTTTCATCAAGTCGTAATGAAACGACGCTGCAGCCGGGTTTGATGGTTAATAACTTGATGTTCCGTCCATTCCCCCATTCCTCTCCCCCTCCACTCCTTCCTCCCAACCTCCGCCGGGCCCAGCCCTTCCCTAATCAAATTAGGATATTTAAAATCGCCAATTCGTCCGTGAATTAGTCACTTGGAATGAGTTTGAGCATCAAGACGATACGTCTCTGTCTGCTACGTCTATGACATAGTCGTTATAAAAGATCCCATCTTGATGTGTTTTCCTCGGTTATGTTTTATGGTGTTTCCTCTTTCCTCTGGGGGTAGAGAGGGGCGGTGTTTGGGGAGACAGATTGGGTTGCCCTAATGAAGACTGTTGTGAAATCATTCATTTATTCAATTAGCATGAATGAGAAGGCCCAGAGAGGGGTGGGGATGACACCCAGCGTACTCCCCTAACATCACTCCGAGCTGCTCCCTTACAGAGAGCAGCTCTCCAAACAGAGGTTACATGGTGAGTAGCTCCTCTAGCTGAGGGATCCGCAGTAGCTCCCTTACAGAGAGTAGCTCTCCAAACAGAGGTTACATGGTGAGTAGCTCTCCTAGCTGAGGAATCGGCAGTAGGTTAATGGCTAAGACCAGCTCCCCAAGCAGAGAATTTCTTCGTGGATTCATCACTCATTCTCCAGTTGTCCCGAACTAGAATCTACCTGGCTCTAAGTAAGGGGTATTCTGAGAAATTTGCGGTCGTGAAAATGTTAAACGTTGTCACCAAAATATACCTTCAAACGTTGCAGACTCTGCAGGGAGAGTGCTTAACATCTAGGAGCAGCTCTCTAAACAGAGGAATCCTCAGCGATTTTACTATCTTCAGAGTAACACTTGGACTAGAGAAAGTCCACCATCAAAGGTTTTCCCTGTGAATCCATCACTTAGAACTGTTTCCAGGCTGAGGTTTGCCAGGGGACTAGCAGCATCCCAAGGGGACAATATAGTGGCATACCCGGTAAGATCAATTAGGGGATATACTTTACGATGTACATAATGTGCTATGGTAGCATACCATACTGTCTTATTCATTATTCCGGAGCAGTGGTTTGAGACATCATGCATCTTCTCATAGGTGTGGCCCTCACAGGGGAACGGGGAAACGCATTAGTGTCATTCTCAGTGTTTCTCTCATGCAACCAACTAAATGGTAAAGGAAAAGTGACACACAGATTTATATGTCTACCTAGATTGGAACTGTCTTGAACCCTATAGATTAACAAGGGCCATTACTTTGACAACGCCTACTTTCCAGAATATTCAATCATGATTTATTACCCGCGTTATTGATTAATTTTCATATAATTATCTTTAGTAACGGTAATGCTGGAAGTTACATGTGCAATTCAACTGTCAATATAAAAGGATATCAAACAGTTCGGCCTTGCGTGTAAATGTTAAAGTGTAGTACAGTCAGATTGTGTATGTAGACAGTAATTTATATCTGAGTGTTATAATAGATTTTCTAGACAGGAAACTAACTCTCCCAGCCTCCGCTCAATTTCAAAAGCCCAACTGTGATACTATTTTATGTGACATTGCAAGGCAATCATAAAATGAAACGGCGTTGTACATCATTGCCTGAGTATCACTAAAGCTGCATGAAAAGGCTGAGAACATGTCATTGTCCACACTATTCAGCTATACCATTCAGTTAAAGGCAATGCATATCAATTACATCTGGATGTAGCCAAGACAGCCATGGTAATATAGATGAATTGTGAACTGCGAATTCTGTACGAGGTTCGGATGTCGTATTCCACCCATGCAGGCGTCTCCAGTTTTGATGCCGAAGCAGTTATACTAATAGCTTGATGAAGGTAACAATCAATGTCAACTAGAACACTAGCTGCTATTACTATAATTATAATTATGTCTGTGTCATTATGTTCTCCTGACATGCATACAGTCATATGCAGTAGATAAGTACGATTAACTCCAAATGCTTATTGTAGGTTGATGTATGGTATGTTTAGCTGCGAAATAAAGAACAGGCTAGAAGCCCAAATTCCTCACAGATGAAATTAAAATCAAACCGACTTGATGTTGGAAGGAGCTAAAGGGAATGAACTGCATAGAATGCAAAATATACATACCCTCCCTCCTCCTGGTATTTCTGTTCACAGTAGGGAAAAAAGGTTGAGCAGGCGGAGCAGTTTTAAGTACAAGTCTCACTATAACTGCTAAGTGCTATAGGCCTTGTTAGAACCAACCGGTAAAACACTGGTGTAAACTAGAAAAAAAAAACATTTCAGAGTATAGCACAGTGTGGAGAGGGTGTACTGAACCCTTGCATTAACCAGGTGTGCCAGGATGAGACCTAAATATCAGTTCACCACCACAGTGTCTACAGACTCGGGACATTTAGGTCACCACCCCAGGTGTCTGGTGTGGAGGGCCCAGCTGCTGCAGCCCCAACATGTCTCCTATGACCCCTCCATGCTAGAGTTTTTGTCACCTGGGGGGCGTTGCAGAAAGGTCTATCCTTCCGCTGATCAATAAGCTTGCAGATGAATGCACCACCTACTGGTAACCAAAGGATATATTCAGTTGCAGTTCGACACCCCATCGTTGTTGATATAACTGGCTAACGTAGGGATACAAATGTGCTTCACTGGACATAATTGTCTGAAATACAACCAACACTAACCAGTTACCATAATAAACCATTTCAAAACTCAAACTCAACTCATGTAGTGTTTGGGTGGCAACTTACATCGTTAAGGAACCCTACACCTTACTCGTTTTCTCTACTCACACCAAACCACCTCGTTGCGGTACCCAGGATCTAGGGGAGTGATGATCATAGTATTAGGTAGTCTGGTAAGTAGGTACACGAGGTGAAGTGTATCTAATATAGAATACAGGGCTGACCTGCAGTAGTCTAAAGGGATATCTCCCAATTGCATGAACATCGTGTAACACAGTAGTTAATATACCACAGTTCCTACTCTACATTCATCCAATGTAAGCTCACTTTAGTACAGTATACAGTGCAGTTGTGATGCGGTACCACTCTGTTAGATGGAATATACCTACATCGTACCTTGTGCCCAGGCCATTAGGCATGCTGAGTCCATCAGAGAGCCGTTAATGCCTACATTCGCGGTACTAAGGTGTTTTTACTGAAACCAATGTGTCATCTTTATGGTAGACCACATGTGTCCCCTGTACACACATTTGTATGTGCGGGTAAGTGAGGGAGGTTGGAGAACAGGGGGCTGTTTGACAATGTGTACAAATATTGACCAAAAGATGAGGTTAAGGGTGTTGAACTGCCAATTTTACACCTGCGCTGCCTTACTTGTGTATTTGGTTGTAAATGCAGTATCACCAGAAATGAATTGTAAACTGTGTTATCAAAAGTCAAAAAAGGAGGTTTGAAATCACATTCATGGGCATGGAATTGTGAAACAGGACCCAGAAATGGCGTATATATGTGCAGGGTGTTGTTCCATATAGGGTATTACTGAAGTGACTGATGGATGTAGCAGTCCTGATGTCATGTCAGCAGAACTAAGGGCTGGTATACTGTATTCATACAGGAACATTCATTCCCATTTAGTCAGCTACTTCACAGAGCAAAACAGCCAAGTCAGACTCCTGACAAAACCATCCCATGTCGGCAACCATCGTTAGCTCCTCCACGGTATCATTCATTTGTGGCTAGAGGCCTTCATACCAGACAGAAATAAGCCACAACTGTAGATCCAAGGCATATTCACATGAACTAAAATTAATGGAATTTAATTCATATTCATGCCCTGGGTCAATAGATCTGTAAAATAGACAAGGCTCACTCAAACTGAAACGATTATCACTCAAAGATCCTATATTAGCACCCCTTACCCATGCTAGAGTGAGTAGCATTACGGGCCAGGCCTTACACTGTAAAAACAGTGTTTAGATGATAAATGCACATGTTTAGCGGCTAAACACTTTTCTAAACACTATCTTGTCCCACATTTTGAGACACCTTTTTCCATCTAAACATGTTTAATTTCTAAACATGTTTAGATAAAACATGTTTAGTGTGCAAAGTGTTTAGATCTATTAGGTGTTTACAATTATAGAGTTTAGATCAAGGAAGGGTTTAGATATATAATGTGTAGATCTATAGAGTGTTTACATTTGTAGTGTTTAGAATTATTACGCATTTAGATAAATAGCATTTAGATATAGTAGGTGTTTAGTTACATGGTGTTTAGGTAAGTTGATCGTAATTTGCATATTAGAATATATTATCAGTCCAATCTATCATCTGATATTCAAGATGGATATCGTTTTATAACACTTTTGTAGAGTGTCATCACATATGTTACATAGCATTCATACTAAGTAACTGGGAAATGTGTACAACAGAATGTTGGAGAGAATATTGCTATATACTTTCTTATATCCCACAGAACAGGTGTCCCTAGTGATTATAGCTTTTCTGTACATAGTCTAAACCCCAAATCATGAAATTACTATCTCCATAATAATAGCCATATGTTCCCATATTTAAATCACTCAAATGATGTAATTCTTTGTTTGCTTTTGCATGTTTATTCAAGGATCAGCTTATAAATGGGTGGGGAAAGTCCATCCAATGACTTAACTGCCACCTGGTGGGATAAAATTGTGTTTAATATCTAAACACTCAAACATGTTTAGGTGTTTAGATTAAATGTGTTTAAGTCTAACATGATAAAGTGTTTAGCATGCTTACACTGTATTTGTTAAGTGTTTAAACAATTACATATCAATCATGACAAACAGACACATGATCAGCCACATTTTCTTGTTTATAAACTGTGCCTCTAATATAGCCAGGGGATTACATTCCATTAATTACCACTTTTCTGGTTATAGTTCTGCTTGTATTTGGAATACTTATATCATTTCTGCAGACTTTCTGAGAGAGATGCATGTACTTTGGAAAAGCTAAACCTATCTTTGGATCATAAGTATTAGAATTAAAATTTCATTCCAATAGGTCATGAAAAACTGCTAAGCTAATTGGAATAATGATGGCAATATGATTGCTATACCGGGGAAAAAGTGTTTCATGCACAGTTTGATATCTAAACACCTCATTGTTTAAATTCTGATCATGTGGTAGATGTATGTTTAAAGCCTAAACACAAAGAAAACATATGTTTAAATAGTAAGCACCCATCTGCATAAGCGTTTACTTTCTAAATGTCTAAACACATGCATGTCTTCAGTGTTTAGGCATTTAGAAATGATGTGTTTAATATACAAAATGTCTGTTTAGATTTCTTAAGTGTGTACAGATTAAACATGTTTAGCTTTTTTGCTGTTTAAAGTTAAACACTGTTTTTACAGTGTAGTGGGGGGTAGACACGGTACTGGTTTGCAGTAGTGGTACTGAGATATAAAAGCACCAGACTCTGGCACTCTGGCCACGGGAGATAACCAAGTGTAAATAGTAATCAGATTGAGGCACATTGAGCACCCAGAGAAGCACATACTTAGAAACTGGCGCCAGGGCTGGATGGTGGTGTTAGGGAAGGGGGCGGAGACTAGGGGGTAGTCAGTGGGGTTGGGTGGGGTGCTAGGAGAGGCAGGTTGACAAGATGTACTAATGACATTACTAGACAACTTCATTTGTCTCTAGGCAGGCTGAGGAGAAGGCAAGCGCATACGGGATTTCATTTTCTCCTATTAGTGTTTGCCCTTTCCAACCTTTCCGTCTTTTCTCCTCTTTTCTTCCTTCTTTTTTACGTTCTTTTCTTCTTTCTTTCTTTTCTGTCATTCCTTCCTCCCTTTCCTCATTTCCTCGCTTTTGTTCCCCCCTCGCTGAATCCCGGTCTCTGTTTGTCTGTCTC
The DNA here is from genome assembly GCA_947462335.1 of Harmothoe impar. Taxonomy (NCBI): domain Eukaryota; kingdom Metazoa; phylum Annelida; class Polychaeta; order Phyllodocida; family Polynoidae; genus Harmothoe; species Harmothoe impar. Next base: position 48,065,978 of record OX381710.1, read on the forward strand.
TATTTGCATGTCCCTGTTTGTCTGTCTCTGTTTGGCTGCCTGTCTTTCCATTCCTTTTGTGTGTCCTTTTTCTTCTTCTATTTCCCTTTTCTACATTTCCTCTCTTTTCTCCTTATTTGCCTCCATGCCGGCCCTCACACTCGCAATTGCTCTTTTCCCTAACTGTAATGTTTCACCATTGCCTCGCTACCACCCCAGGCAGGGATTAAGGCAGACATGCTCTAATAATGATCTCTACTTTACTTCTATATACGCAGTGAAGAGACATTAAATAGGCACATTATGACATAAATCAATGGTTATTGCCTCCTTTTGCAACGGGGGTCTACGAATAAAATTCACTTAATTAGGACAAATAAGACAAGACCCTAGCGAGGCCTATAATAATGGGACTGGGGAATATCATTTAGTACATATATATTCTAATCACAATTGATTTGTCTTTTGATGGGGATGCCCATACTATTCCATTTAATATCTTTTTTCTGATTTGCAATAAAAGGTGTTATACACATATCAAGGGCTGAATAACTGGGATCGATCGCTAGTTCAGTCCACTGGCATTTGTGACAACACTACTTTTATATATTAATGAAAGGAGGGCACTTGTTTTTAAATGATAATCATCCAGACTTTTCCCTTTTCTGAGATGGGATCGTCAATTCTATTAAAAATATCCATGGCATAGTCTGGTAATCATTATATAGCGCATGAAGTCATATAGAACTAGAATGTGCCCCTCATTATGTCATTTTATATTGCGCAAACCATGAAGTGTCTGCTTCCACATGCATTTCTCTCTAAATCAGACCTTCCATTCCACCATATAATCGTGCAGGACGTGTAGTGCAGCCTTTTAATGTGATATTGTCTGACCATGTGAAGGGATGTGTGCAATGAACAGGTATCATCAGTTGGAACTACTCATGTATTGTGGTCTTGCCGTGGTGTATTGTATTATATGACCGCTCCACGGAATCCATGGCTTTCATGGCGGTAGGTAAATTTCCCTGTGGCTAGTGTTAGCATGAAGCGTATTCCAAGGACTACCTAGTACGCCAGGAGGAGGAACTGCCGTGGTGTAGCAGTGTAGGGTCACCCAGAACGCACCCGGTAAGGGTCCAACCCACACATTAAGGGCACCAAGGTGACATACCCCCAGTGACCGCATAAATAATATAGGCCTCTCTCTGCTTTTCAATTTAGCCCCCTCGTCTACTGCTGACCTTAGTATGAGGGTGCGTCCAGACTCTAGGGCTACCTCTTAAAGGTCAGATGGCACCGAGGCTTACTGTTGGAATTGTATAGTAAGGCCAATCTAGACGTGATGCCATGTGAGGACGCTACATAACAGATGCATCCCTGTATATTATGATTATCCTATCGTTTCACTGCTACCAAGGCACTTTCTTATCCTGTTGGGTCAAAAGTCAAAGTTGGGTAACGGTAGCAGCACACAGCAGTGCACCTTCAACTCTATAACACTCAGAACACCCGTGTCGTGCACATGCTGCTACCTTCAGGACCTACCCCTGCTGGTTTGGGTCTGAACAGACCCAGTATGGGCCCTGAGGACGCGGCTCTAACACAGTCAGTGGCCAGGAAGGGTCCCAGGACGGCTTTCATGGGCAGAGCAGCTCATGGATGGTCCAAACACACCTTATGAGCAACTCACCCATTCCCGCCATTCACTCTAAGTAACTTTCCCCCCATGCTATGCACCTAAAAACTAAAGGGCATTATACTCTGTTTCTATGATCCATGCTTAAAACACGAGGGCGATATAAAGAGCTGTATATATGTTAGGAACTGGCTTAAATGTTGACACACTAAACAGGTAAAACGTACTTTGGGTGGAAATGTGATAAATTTGGACTCCTCTTGTGGGGGTGGGGATGAAGGGGGGGGGGGGCGAATTCCGCGTCAAATTTCGCAGCGCGAAAATCCACCGACCTCCAGCCCCTGTCATTAAAAAGAAAGACCACTTACTAAACGTCTATACCAGGTTCCCATGTACAGTCTATACTTAGTGAGTCAGACACTTCCAGACAGTGTTGCCATAGAATATGCACCAATTCCATGTACTACTTACTCCCCTAACATTGAGCATCGTAATTGCTTTAAGCTGTGTGCTTTCGCCCACAATATGGGTTATTTCGGCTAGGAAACATCCACCATTAATTGACATACATTTCCCAAATTATGTGACTGCCTATGAATATCATGACAGATAATAGGAGGACGGTGGGGGTGGGGGTGCGGGTGGGGGAGGGGTTTAGAGTGGGTCGAGGGGGGGGTTGGGGGAGGTGAGTTGGGCAGCCGGAGATAAGGAAGGATCACGGGTGGCCCAGAAATGATCCAAACCTTGCAGCAGGAGCGCCCTCAGTGCACCTGGCGGCAAGATGGGGTACTAATACTGCCACCTGGCGGTAATCGGGTAAATCCTGCCCCTTCCAGCCCCCCCTCCCGCCCCCCCCCATTTCTCGGCCAAGTATTTTTTATGCTACCGCCTACAGGCAATACCGCCTCCTAGGAGTTAACCTGCATTTCCTATACCCCCACCGCCTCCCCCCATCTCCCAACACAGTCCCATGCAGTTTTATGAATCATTTAAATAGTCCGTCGGAGGATGTGCTGCTTTTGTTTTTATGATTCCGTCAACAAAACATTTGTTGAACAATGAATATTAGCTCGTGTGAGTTTTTCAGCAGCAAAAGCCTGCGTAACACGTGGTGGCGCTGTTTTGCTTCTCAGAAAACGTCGGCTGGATCAAATTAGGCCCGTTGACAGGCTGAGAGGACTTTGAAAATTTAAACAGAAGCTTTAAGGCCTGTAATTATTTAGCTCGGTGCTTTCTAGTGTACGGTGGCGGTAAGGGGGGGGGTGGAGCAGGGAGCGGGTAGTAAACTGACGGCCGGTTTGTTTTGGATGGCGGAACCTTCATTATGTCCACCTAGCGCTCATTACAGTATCCGGTCAAAAGAAGCCGACAGACTCAACTCAGACCTGTCTCTCAACAGCACGTTCAGTATTTGTGTAGTTAAGGAATGAAGCAAATTAAGGACACAGACCATTGAGTGTTTATGCCGAGTTGTGGTTTTTACCGGCCTTATTTTCCAATGTTTAATTTGTTTAAAAAGAAATGGCACGTGTAGACACGGGCTGGTAAATTGTAGTTTTATTAAAAAGAAAATTACAGAACCATCGTTATTAAAGGGTGTTAATCATAAGAAACTTAACACCATTATGAACCATAATAACCTAAATAACGATGGGAAATTCGCATGCCCCCCTGTCCCCATGTTTTTATATGTTTCTGTATTATCTCTCCTTATATGACTATATGCCTCATTCTATTATTTCAATCTATTCCCCTATGTCGCTCTCTCTTTTCTCCCCCTCTCTCTCTCTCTCTCTCTCTCTCTCTCTCTCTCTCTCGCTCTCTCTCCTTATATGTATACAGCTTATCATCAATCGGTTCTGATCCTTTAGTTATCTCACCAGCTACTCATCACATGGCACCCTTGTACCTGTGATCAGCTAGAATACCAGGTCTGCATTGATACATGACCTCAGAGCCTCAGGTAAATATCAAGATGACAGATGCGGGTTACGTCTACATACTGTGTGTGACTGCAACTCCTGAGGCTGTTATGGAAGTCCTTTGTGCTGATATACCTGGTATCTGTCATCATGCAGCATCACAATCACAGGTCACCATACCTGAGGCCATAGTGAACCAGAATTATCGAGATTCCATGGCGGGGAACACCAGGGGATTCTGCTGTAATTTGGTATGTGATCGATAAAACTCATGCTAATGCTAGGAGTGTAGAGCAGCTAAACTGCGTTCTGTAGCCCACATTCACACGATCAGAGGAAGTAAAGGGAGTACACACTTTTTAGTGACCAAGATACGGCAAGAAGGCATCTGTGCGATAGCCCGGTGACAGGAGTTCCTTAATTTGTGATCATCCTGTCGTGAAACATGTATCAGAGGGCAAGACATTTCCTTCTGTGACGAAACACACATTACGAGTTGTTACAGAATCTGACATGCGATCTCCAACACAGACCACTGCCCTGGGGGATGACCATTAACCAGGTACCATCTCCACCTGAGCACAGTGCTGATTGCACCTGTGCATATATCCACAGTAGGCGTGTCTCGAACCTACTGCACCACTGTGATGACAGTGTATCAAAGCCATAAACCGCACTCAGAGATTAGGGGAGATACATTAGCTGGTTTCTTCTTCCTATAGATTCAATGTGAGGTATTATGCTCAGCATTTAGCAACATCTGCACATCAGTTCATCGGTTGTAGGTATTTGCTAAGCTTCACTGTATTTGCAGGTGTCTTATCAAGCAAAGTATGACACCATGAAGGTAGCATGCCTTTGCTTACCTCACAGCATTGGCTCTGTTATCAGGAGGGGGGGGGATGTAGTATGGAGGCAAACACAGGGTGGACAGATACAGCCTTTTGAATGCAGGGTATGGTAAACTGGGCTGGTGGTAGGCCTATATAGTTTGGTAGGAGTTATGATGCAGTGGGGAGGGTGTATGGAGGTCCTGCATGGATTGTTAATGTTACTTGATGCCTTAATGAAGGCTTTGGCATCCAGCCACATGACATACCCCCTCCCATGCCACCCCATCCCTCCCATCCCCGCCCATATCCGACCCCCCAGTCATTAGCAGGCCACAAGTCATAATTCTCAAACGGTCATTAGTCAGATCCTTCACGCGCATGTGCAGTCAGCACCCCATCTGGTGGCATCGGCTTACATATACACCACCGGGGGCAGATTCTACCAGGGTGCTTGGTATGTAATCTGAATAAAGCCATTGTGTGGTAAGGCATCACAGACATGCACTGTACTCAGATATCAGAGTGGGCTACTCCATCCCACCAGCACCTCTCTTATTAGAGTGATACCCCCTATGTGTTAGCCACTTATAGTTTAATTGTATATATCAACATCGAAGCCACTCTAGCAGGCGAGTGAGACAGTGTTTACCGAGTTTAAAACATGACTACTTTGCATGAGACTTCCCCTTTAAGGTGTCCATTATGCATAGTGTGGCATTTTTATCTGAGCTATTGAGTGGGTGCCAAGTCGTCCGGTTCGGTCCCACCCTCTGCGGACTAGCACCTTCGTTTAGGGACAATTGCGGAAAGCTTATTAAGCATGTTCGAGATCAGAAGACTGTGATAACCAGATTAGCTTTTTTGATTCTGGCCCAGCCTCTGCCAACATTGTTAAAATTCAACGAGACTGGTGCATCATTGCCAGGGGCATATTGCATGGACTACTGCTAAAAACATACAGTCTTCACGAAGAGCATGGGTAAAGCACATAGCTGTGTGTATTTGGGGGAATCAGCATACTGCTGTGATGTAATAACATATTAACACCAATATCAGTTCCAGCTGTGATTTATATGTTTTTTCCCTATTTTTTCCCCCCACAGCAATCGATGTCATTGCCAAGTTAAAATAGATCTAACTAAGTGTTAACAGAATTATCTGCCTCACCAACAGCCTAGGGATGCAGTATAGAACATGGCTAGATAACCATTAACCCAGATCGGGAACTGAGACAAGAAGAGCCAAGACAAGATCCAGCTGCAGCCTGGAGACTTCAAAACCAGCAACGCCTGCTGCTGGCCATTTAATCATATCTCGGCTCTGTTGCCTAATCTTGGTCGGTACAAGGAAGGTTACGAGCAGACCATGTTATCACATTGCAACAGGTTAATTCTGATTCCATTATGCAGCCTTGAACATGCGTGGCATAGTTTTTGAGCTACTTGCTGGCTTAAGAAGCGTTACTTTCTTTTCTATCACTAATCACCTTGTGCAACACCCCCCTATTGGACTGTCATCTGCAGCCATTGCCGCCCGTGTCCGGGCCACCTGCCGCACTGTCATCAAAAGCCTTGATCGTTACGCCAAACTAGTATTATTTCCCACCGCCCCGCTTTCCCTAATATAAATCCTACTAATGCCGTTAATTGATATTGAGTTAAAGTCTTTGCATCATTATCCCTCGCTTGTTTTTTGGGCCAGGTTTCTCCTGGTGGAACGCGATCATTAAATGCAACAGACTTACTCTGTATAAAACAGTAGCCACTGGTCATTTGGTCATCATACTTATTGGGCTTTTAGCCGTGGTCTACATTCCCAATAACGTACCTCAATTTAAAAAAAAAGGGGGGGGGGGTTAGAAATATCTCATGTTGCATTCCTGTTATCACTAAGGCAAATATTGGTATAGAATTACTGGCAAAAGATGCCTTGTCATCATATCACCGACTAAAGAACCTGACAAGCAATGCTTTTATTCGAATTGGGAAGCTGGGACTTCAAAGGTATCAATTTAATAAGTCGTTATGACACACACTGTGCATATGCAAAGCCATTCTCCTTTCATTTGCTTGTTTTCCACATCTTCAGTGTTATGTTACATCTATCAGGAATAATAATTGATCCATCTTTCTTACATTTCATTATAAGTCTCCACTATACATGCCTTCTACTAATGAATCCAATTTTATTTTCAATATTTCTCCACCTGCACATTGATCATCAATAAATAATGTATGATAAGTTATGAAACTAGGATTGAGCTTAGTCTTAGTAACTAATATACCTCTTCACGTATGCAATAAACCAAGAAAACACTTAAAAGGAAAATAGAAATGAGCTGGAACACAAAGAGGAGATATCCAATACTGTGTATGTCCGGGAGAAAAGGCCAGACTTTAGCTGAAATAACAGGGTTTAAACCTCAGCCTCCCACCCCAAGCCCCCTGCCTTCTCCCCTTTTTGTAAGGGTAATCTGTCACGCTCACTTTAAGCCAGTATTGAGAAGTAAAAGATCTATTCCTAGAGACTTTATGTCTCTGCCGCCTCAGGCGATCTGACTATGATGGCGCCTGGCTGAAGCTTGTAATTGGAGGAGGGGGAGGGGGTTGGCGAGGTCCGGGGGCTCCCACCCAGCATGCTTTGCGCCTGATTACGGAACATCGACAAGTCTCGCCGACAGCGGGACGGACATCTCGTGATGTCACGGCAGCGGCGAGATTCGCCGAGATCCTCCAGGATAAACAAAAGGCCTTTTCCCGCCTCATCCTCCCACCTGGATCCCCTCTCACATAGGGGCGTGGCACGGGGGAGTGGGGGGAGGGGAGGGGTGTCCCCTACAGTGGACAGGAATCCTGGGTTAGGGTGCGGGGATGTCGTGTACTATCATGTGGCAACATCATTGGTCACCCTTCATTTGTGTCCATATATATATTATGTGATTCTAAACATCGTTTTTCAAACCGTATCTGATCCATATATCATCAGTATTCCCCACATCAACCTCCGATTAATTTCATATAATATTTTAAAGAAAAATGGTGATAGGACAGCTTGATGCAAGAGAAGAAACAAAACATACTTGCTACACCCCACCCCATCCAGGTGTAGGCCTGTGTAGCATGGTGTACACGGTGGGAGACACTGTCAGACATCAATCACCGTCCTGTGGTTAGACTTGGCTACTACTCCGTCAGAGACGCCTTCTGACCACAAAGCATGCAACCCTTTACCATCTTATTGGCATGGACGGGCAAATTGTATCTCTGTTGTGTTCTGGATAGCATGTTGACTACAGCACTAAGGCGGCAACAGACGTGGAAGAAATGAAAACTATAAGAAATAAATGGTACTGGCGCTGGTTTTTTGAGAGACTTTTATCTCTGCAGTTAGTATAACCCACTGTACCCATGATGATTGAGAACAATATGGCGTTATATCCACTTGATTACCATCTAAATAGGAATATAACTGTGACCGTTACGTGGTAGGCTTAAATCAGATCGGTTAATAGGAAGGGGTCTCACACTGTCAGACCAATCCGCCGAGTACACTGTAAAAAGTCGGTTGCCATTTTTGTAGGTGTACAGTAGATTCTGATGTAGGTGTAAAGTTTGTAAAGTCCATTCTACAGTAGATTCACTGAAGATGTACCGAGAGTCCACTGTGTATACCTACACTTACTGTTTACACGTTGTACAGTGTAGTACAGTAGAGGCTAGGTGCCCGATTCTATTAAAGCAGGGAGTGGACCCTGGAGGACAAGATGGCTGCCTCAGTAGGGTAACAAGGTGACCCCTGCTCCTGCTCTATGTTCTCTGCTGGTGCTGTCTCACGCTGCCACACCCTGTGCCAGCATCTTCCCATCGACACTCATCTCTTCGCTCTCTTTTTGCAGCCCTCCTTTTTCCGTCAACAGAAAGCTAATACTATTGATTCTAGGAGCAGATTCCCAAAGCTTCCCCAATGTCTGGGTTAATACAGTAGTAGTATACGCCATCAGAAGAAGCAGTACAGAGCAGCTCACGGAGCAGCTGATGAGGCACTGGAGCAGCTGTGAGCTGTTATATAAGCTGCTGGCAGGAACAGGATAACTTCAAGAGACATTCATCCATATGCATGCATTCATGATAATACCAGTCTCTGCCATTCTGTTTCTCTGCCTGTCTTGTTTCGCCTACACTTTCTGTATTTTTCCTCTGTGCCTTTCCCTGTGTTCCTGTCATTCACTGTGTCCCTGTGCCTATGTCTGCTCATCTGCATTAACATCACTCTTCAGTTGGTTGATGGCCCGTGAGAAGTCTATGAAGGGGAGAGGGAGAGGAAGAGAGAGAGAGAGAGAGAGAGAGAGAGAGAGAGAGAGAGAGAGAGAGAGAGAGAGAGAGAGAGAGAGAGAGAGAGAGAGAGAGAGAGAGAGAGATGCATGAATTGAGAGAGACCGAAAGAGAAGCAAGTGAGTACACAGAACACAGAGATAAATCATCTTCACACCAACCTCTTAGTATTCTATAAATCAATGTCTGCACCACCCAGTGAACACTTTACACCCACTGCCTCAGCCCCACTATACCAGCAGAAATGTTCACACTGGACCCCTGCAGAGACCAGAAAGCAGCCCTCTCAGCCAGCGCCCTGCAGTGTGCACGCGAAGTCGGATCAAATGCCAGAATTTATTAGCTAAAAGTAGTATATTTCTGGGCTTTATTCCTTGGAGTGGCGACGACGGGCCTCCAGCCTAAGAGCCGTTGGTCCCCCCAGTGGCCCTAAGCACTAATGGTGCCCACTTTTTGTTATAGCCTCCTACCGCACAGTCCCACCCTACCTTCCATTTCTCCAAACCTGCCCACCCTCTACCTCTATCCTGAGGCAAGCAGGAAATGTAGGTCGCAACCCATTTCTTATAATAGCATTTCATCAGGACTGGGCTTTTAGGTCATTTAGGACATTTTCTCCTTTTCTACCCAGGTTGGTATAATCCTATGGTGTTCTATGGACTCGAGTTGATAAATAGGTGGGGGTATTGTATAGGTATGGTGTATGGGTTCTTTCGGGTTCTTGGGAATGGGGTGGAGTGTTTGGTGGCTCCTCTCCCACACACCCATTACCCCACTCTAAAGGTGGTGGTTGCAATGGAGTAATCTGTCTGTAATGTAGGCACTATTATAGACCATACCATGGATGGCCACGCCTTAAGAAGTAATGGGAACAATGTAGTTCTCAAGTGTGACAATAGGGTTCTAACTAGTTGCCATGTGGAAGCAGCCATTTTGCCCCACTTATGACGCAGCTGATTCCAGCACACTGTGGCGCATCACATAAGTAAATCATGAAACGGTTTATGTCAATCTATGAAAATCATCAAATAATCCAACAATTACAGTCCTGTCCCTTCTATCTTACTATCACGCCAACTATGGCGCTGCTTGCAGTCGACCCAGCACAGTGATGCATAGTCCTTTATGATTTAAGGCGTTTGGTGGCAACTCCCCAGCATGGCACTAGAGGTCCCTGACTCTTAGTCCAGTACCTGTAGACAGCCTTAAATCACCCACACACCCTTCTGTTCCCACCCGACGGCTAGGCCTGTCAGTGTCACCTCCCTCGTAGTCCCATGTCCTGGACCATTCCTCACCCATAGGGCCCCTTTTAAAGCTGCTAATGTGGGAATAATGGACGGCAGTGCAACCATGTTGGAATAAATTACAGCCATGTGATAGCCCATATTGTTAACAGATCAATCCAACTTGTATGATAGGGGCCATTTAGATGGGCATTTGACCAGGTCTATGGCAGGATTATCGTTAGCGTACTGTCATCAGTATTGGCCTGACATTGCCAGTTGAACCCATGAACTTTCCTATAGACTCTACCTAGTAGGTTACAATAGCTACCTTGCTATGACCTACCATGATATTACTAACGTGTCGATCTAGCTACAGACACTTGATGAGTGTAAAATGATATACAACTTAGACTCCCATCTCCCAAACCACCTAATTCTCGTGGTCACAGCGCTAGTATAATAGATGTAGTATATGAAAAAGGTTGTTGAGAACAAAACCATTTGTCTTGGAGAGTAAAAGGCAGTCTCCCAATTTCAATAAATCACAACGCTGTATACACTGCAGGCCTGGGCAGGTGGGAGTGTTTAACATCAAATCCTGTTTATTCTGGAGTTAAAATGCATAACGGCAGCAACCCCCCACGGTATAGCCAGCCCTATAGTAATATACAATCCAGACTGCCCATACAACTTTACTGTTGGGAATATGAACTAGTGGGCGGGGGTGGGGGATACACAAGAGGAGAACCAGAGCAGCCTACCCTACCCTGTCACCCTCATACAAAGCCCGCTGTGCGCTAAGCATCTCTACCCAGGGTAATGAAATTTGTCAGAGTGCTGGGGACAAATTGTTTTATGTGGGTAAATCCAATGGAGTCCTTCCCGTTGTGGGGGAGGATGTGGCTAGGGAGGTACCGGGTGTGTGTGTTGGTGGGGCTGAACGTGGGGCTGGGGGTTCACAACTGGTGGGTCCGTAGTGTGTGTGGGGCTTGTGGCCCTGTTGCCGTATCTTGGTCGTTGAGCTACACCGTATGCATAACAGCAATGTGACTGTTTCATTGGCCAAACTTTATGATACTCAAGTAGTCTCTCATGTTAAAAATTGCACACGTTTACTTAATAACTAAAGCAGGAAAATGAAATAAGTAACCATTTCGATCTCCATTGCAACGATTGCTCATATCAGGTATGCAGCACCTGAAATCTGTGACACAAAATCTATTTAATATTATCGTTGGAGGCATATTATCGATCACTGAGCACGTTATGCGACACCCCCCAGAGCAGCATCTGGCCGCTCATTGCTAGTCCACACGGCGCGTTCCGCCATGCACGGCGGATCTACTGACTAAGTGTCTACTTCTACAAGCGACGTCGGCCGTACGTCCGCTTGCCGTACCGTCCTACGTCACCGGCGGCCGCTACACCTTATACTAGACAGGGAATAATGGTGCAGATTAAAGCTACGTCTTGCGAGTTGCCTGCATGGGGATGGGGGATTGGAGCAGCTGCTCTGCGAGTCCACTATAATTATGATACTAGTAGATGGTCGCTGTGGCGTAGGGAGGGTGGGGGGGCAATCAGAAGCAGAAAATGTTGTCAAGATCCTATGATAAAATACACTGGGGTCAAATACGTTTCTATACAAATTCTCTATATGCATGTTTATATGTGCAATCTTGCATTTAAAAGCCTATGCATAAGTGACCTTAATGTGTCGTGGATACAGCGGATACTATAGGCCATCTTCTTCTCACCTCAATTGACGTCGCTGGCCCCTTTTGAAATCCTGTAGCTGATGATGACGCTGCCCCGTTTGAGGTATTTACGAGGCTGAGGTGCTCGTAACTGCCATTCAGTGGAGGTACACAAATAACTTGCTAACTAGTAGTTCACTTGTTTGCCACTGAATACTACCACAGCAACACTGACCCATTAAATACCAATACATGTACTATACTTCCACAACTTAAACCGTACGTGTCCCATGACTGGCCATTGTCCATACTTCACCCCTAACCTCCCCAACACCCTCTCATACAGAACGATGTGGACCCAACCTCGCCGCTATACATATGACTTATAGTGCCTAATATACTCCCAAGGCCGCCCCAGTGGAGCCAGGGCTTTCTGAAATGGCCATTGGGGGAGAGGGGTGTGTGGATAGTGGTGGTGGACGCTGGGCTGGAGGCAGTGGGTACTGGCGGAGGGGTACTGGAGGAGTGAGGATTGGTTGTGCTCGGCCTGGTAGCTCCACTTTCTAATCAATAACCTACTTTTTCTTGGTCCGCCTCCTCCCCCTTACCACCATACTACTACATGTACCACCACCATCCTCCCAGTCACCCTGCAATGGTGGACCCCCACCCCACCTATACCCAAACACCATATACTATATAGCATTGTAACTGAGGACACTCTACAGTCCGCCATCTTGTCCTCTCAGAGCCTTGCTGCCTTCTGCAGGTAGGTGCCTCACGCACGATAAAAGTAGTGGAATTGAGGTCTGTGGGAGCCAAGTACGTTCATTGTAGTTCCTTTCTATGCCGCTGCTGTGGCTACAATGGCGCTATACTCGCCCAGATGCACCCCTATATATATGAGGCCCTGCCGCCTCCCACCGACTACTACCGGGTATCTGGAACTAGATAAGACTGCCCAGTGTGTCTCCCTGGCGACTGATGGATGCAACAGGGGCAAGGCCTCCCGGGGAGGAAATAAGAAGATTTCCGCCCAGCCCGCCCCAACCGAGAGCCTCCATAGACTCACTATGGACCAACTATGGGGTGACTTTCCGTCATAGCTCGCCCAGCCCCTCCTTGTCCTTCTCTGACCTGGGTGGGGATGGGGATGGCATTGTGTTGTCAGCTTGGGGTCTGTACCGGGCCTAGTATATGACCTCATACTGCATTCTATGGCCAAACACTGCTTCCAGAGCCAGGGCAGAACAGGGCGGCTGCGCCGGGTAGTTAAAGACCTTCTGCAAGGTATTATCAAGGCATATCACAAATTGTTCTCACACACATACGCTTTGAGATGGAGGATGCTTTTGAGTATAACGTGTAAACGCAGTATGGAGTGGTATATATTTAGTATAGCAGCTGAGCCTGAAGGCAGTCGATGCTATACATCCCATCATACTGAAAGCTCTCCCTTAGGGATGGGTTTGAAAATGACAGATGATAACTATATTATTTACAATAAGAACCAGTAGAGAACATCTTCCCGTAAAATGGCGTAGGGTACTATACATATGTATGTACATAGATGAGTAGGGAGTCCCTTTAATTGGCATAGTTAATGTCTTCATGAGAACGCGCGTTTCGGCTGGATGTTTCAAGGCCTCCCCATGCCTCGATTATCGGATCTATAGTCTAATGTATAGCATGTCTGTGTACGAGTTTCCGCTGTATCAGGGCATGTTATTATCATACAATTCTGCTCGTGCACGGAGATCCCGTGCATATGGTGTCAGACAACGGTATTAACTTCTCACCTGCCAGTGGATGTAAGCTTAGCAGCTCCTCCATCCCCTACCTCTGCCGCCCCTCCCTTTCTTAATTCCACCTTGCCAAGCTCTGCCTGCCTATCGGCCTCTGCCACACTCCCTCCCCCTCCCCCTCACCCTCCACTCTCACCTACATCCCACCCACCTATAGGCGCGTCGAGCCGCCGGTGATAACTCAATATTTATAGACGATATAGCCAGGTGAGCAGTTCTCTCCCTACCTGTAACTGCTATAGAGAGCTGCTCCAACCTACCTGGGTTATAGACACGGTCACACCTGCCCCCCCCCCCACCCCTTTTGGGCAGCCAGACTCTCCTTTGACAAACCTATTCACACCGCTCCTGCCTCCCTCATCCATACTATTGCAGATTGAGAAGATTCCAGTGTAGATAACTGTCTCATGCTGGATACTATTAGTACCATGCATTCTTATAGGCGATAGGCCGCTGATATGTCCATAGCTGACCCCCATGCTCCTCATAACAGGGAAGATTTACCTACAATCTCAGCCTCAGGAAGGCAAGTTAGTATCTGAGGCTCACAGAACCACTCGTGAGGAAAGCTGAAACAGCTCACGGAATTAGCCGTCGTTTGTCCCACTTGGCCTGGGAATGAGTGGTACAGAAGAAGGCAGACATAAAAAGAAGCGGAAAGACAAAAAGGTAGAGGGCTGGGGCTATGGAGAGGGAAAATAAAGCCAACCTCTGAGACCCAGTCCCAAATTGGCGGCAAGGCAGGCATCATAAAGGGGGTCCCTGCACTGTTTTACAGCACCATCCGTAACCATCAGCTTCCCAATTTCTGTCAGAGCCCTGGCCAGGGTCTGGGGTTTCTTAAGTCTTTGGTCCTTATTTCTGTATGCCTTGTGAGCTGGTCTGAGCAGCAATGAGCAGTTTCTAAGTGGGACTGAGTAGCCTCTGAGTAGCCCGGTACTGCCCGTGTGCAGCCCCATTCAGAGGCCATTCACCAGGGTGTAATGAGATGCATACAGGTGTTCCCGTGTTAGAAGTCAGCGGCTGATGGGCTGGGGGGTGGGTGAGGGGTCTGAGGGAGTGGAGCCTGGTAGGAATGATGGTGGTTTGGGGGGAGTTGGTGAGGGTTTCAGTATTGACCTGTGACCCCCTGGTCAGAGGTGGCCTGTCCTGGTGTACGGTGGCCAGGTGATATGGGAGTCTGTCATGACAAAAGCCACTGATTGATTGTGTGTGAGTGTGGACTGAGTTGGTTACCTGCATGTCAGTGAGCTACTCAGATTGTCTAATATTTCAGCAGAGCAGCTCAGCCACATGCCGTTTTCTGCATGTAAGAGAGCATGGTATGTCACTCCATCTACATTGGTTTACATGTCACAATGAAATCTTACAGTGAACACACTTCTGTCTCTGCATGTTTTCAATATTGTAATCAATCATATAATACCAACTCCTCTTAAAGAATCGAGTGTTTAACCAACACGTTGTCCGAACATCTCGTAGTCTTTCTCCCTTTACACCATCACACATTGAGTGTGGGTGTGAATGAGTTAGTCAGGCAGGTGTGTGTTGTGGGTGCAGGTGTTGTGTAGGTAGACTGATGGGACAGGTGAGTAGGGGAGGGGGTGGAAAGGCGTCGTCAGTGACAGGTCCCGACGTCTTCATCAAAGGTGGGAGCGGGTCCGGCTGGCCGTGCTGGCCGCCGCCCAAGTCGGCAGGAAGTGCCTCCCACTCGGCGTTATCTGATCTGGGCTGACTGGGGGAAGCAGGCGATACACGCAGGCACTGGGTATAGGCAGTACAGGCAGTGACTGCAGGAAGGAAACAAGGCAATATGTATGGGACGCAAGGGGAGGCAGTCAATGAGCATTGGAGGCAAAGAGACCCAGGTATTGTTATGCGAGGAAAGGTGGGACAGGCAATCTAGGTATCAGAGGAATAGTAGAAAGGTGTATTCAATGGGCTGACGGGGCTGTGGGAAGGGAAGTATGCGATAGGACGGCAGAGGAAGCATAGGCTATATTAATAGGACTGCAGGAACAGGTCTACATGGAAAATAGAATAGGACTAAAGGAAATGTATAGGCAATGGGACTGCAGAAAGAGACGTAGGGAATAGGACTGCGGTATGAGGTGCAGGTAATGATATTGAAGAAAGAGCCACAGGCAATGCAACTGCTGGAAGAGGAGTGAGAAATATGTCTGCATGGTGGTAGGTAGGTAAAAAAGTATGTAAGAGACTATTTGCAATGCCTGTCGAGCAGAGAGTAGGCAATGGGGATGCAGGAACTGCAAAGGTAGCAGGTACGAACTTACCAGAATGCAATAGCAAATGGTGGAGAGCAAGCAGGCATGATTGCTATGAAACAGGCTATTGGGCAGTAGCTTGGGGTAGGGAATGGTGATCAGGCAACGTAAAACATAAAAGGAGAAGTATGTGGCCAGCAAAAGCAAGGATAATGTTGGGGGTGTTGTGAATAGTCTGTGGGAGACAAGGGGGAAGGGACTGGACATGTCAATGGGAGACAGGGAAGAGGGTGGGGGGACTGTAGTGGTGGACATGTCATCTGCACACTTACCTCCAAATTCCTCCCATTCCCATCCCACCTCATACACGTCACGTAGTCATTTCCTGCCCCTCTCCACGCCCTCCCCCTCCTCATTCAATAAATGCGTGTGTGCGTGCATGCAGTGGACAGCGGGGTGGTGGGGTGAGGGTGTAGGGCATGGTCAGTTCATGCAGGGATAGGGGAAGGGGAGATAATACCAGTCTTCTATGATAACACAGGCACTGACAGGGCGGGAAATGATGACAGACACCAGAACAGCATTCCATACCATTCCATTCCACTTCACAAAGACCACCACATCTCCCCCCTACCCCTACCCCTACCCACACTCTACACCCACAACCTAAACCCCCACCCCCTTTCGTCCTCACCCTACAGCATAAAATTATTCACTTCTTCCCAGGGGGTGACTCTCCGTCAGGATGCTTGCCTTAGCATTGGTAGTTCATAAAACAAGAAATTATATGCTGTGACCGAGCAAGCCTTTTCCTTCCTCCAGAGGCATTGAAAGTCAACTTCGGTAATGGATGGGTGGCGGCGGAGCATCCATTTCACATGCATACATATAGATCTAAACATACACATTTCTGTACAAAAGCCAGACAAGGGGGCGGTCTATATGTAGGACGCATGCAGGGAGAGGGCAGTCTGGTTGAGCCCCTAGTACGCTTTCTGCCAAATTCCCAGATCTCCCATCAAATACCACCCCCACCCTTCCCCCACCCACCACACACACGACACCCAGCACTGGGACTGGCTAATCATGTCCGTATTGTCATCTACACAGGTAGCACGTACCTGACATGGCCAACAACAGGCAATGATCCCCCCACCTGTGTCACCTCCACCCTGTCATCTTGCCGACTGCACCTTTTGAAGATTCACCTTCCCCACAGGGCTGGTGCGAGGGATGGTGCAGGGGTGGCGAGGGGGTGGGAGGGGAAACCTGGGAATTTCACTGGATGGAGCCTTTGATTTCAGCGTTTTCTTGGAACTTGATAAGGCTCACACCCCATCTATGCAATATTTGTTACTATTGGGAAGACCAAGTCTGATAAATCCCATACTCCACGCATGTGAATGATTTTGGAAACAGTGTAGTTGTATGGTGATGTGACCATGACAACTGGTATATATATACATAGATGAACCACCGACGGACTGTCTCCAACACAGTACGTTCCGCTCCAGTGGAGCGCAACATCTCTACCAGAGGCCACTTTGTGAGGTATTATCATCAATTATGTGCTCATGGAGGCTCGTGGCAGAGACAAGTCTCCCCCAACTGCCTCACCCAGGGGTCCCGCCCCCTGCCCCGACCTCTCATCCCCGCTGGTGTATTGTCGGGCATGCTATGTGATGGGAGAAGGAGATGCATAGATGAGACGGAAGAGAGGGGTGATTATCTAAGGGGTGGGTGGGTGCAAGGGAGGGGAGGTCGGGGTTTGTCTGCACGCTATGGCTTCAGGTGGGCCACAGAAAGTATGGCACCTGTATTGTGTATAGGTCGTGTGTATTAGGATGGGGGAGGGGGGTTGAGGCTTAACACCTGTGGATTGGCATGAAAAATAGATGCTCCCCACTTTCACCCTCACCTCTCCCACCCGTCACACCACCTACCCTCCCTTAGGGATGGATATACTCACAGGTGTGAATCTATACATTATGATTATACACTCAGCCCCTGTGTGCTCTATCCCCATCCTTTAACATTGAGCACTATGCAGCATAGAGCGCGCCTACCCAGGTGGACACAGGGGCTGTCGAGCGGCGTCGGTACTGGAGATACAACACCACAGGGGGCTGGGAATCTTCCCATACATTCTCCCATGTATACACACACGGTGCGTGCATCACAGGTGCTTTACCAGCAGCGTTGTGTTCTCCCCTTTTCTCGCCCAGTCAACCTACCAGCAACAAACCCCATCCGCCCTCCTTGCTCCACCCTCAGCTAACCCATCCCCCACCCCACCCTGGAGCTTTGCCTCCAGGGTGTTCAGGCTAAATGATGATGCACTGACAATAGGGATGGGGGCTAGGAGGGCTTGAGTACCTGCTGGGCGGGTGATTCCTCTCTATGTGTATCCCCATTCACTGTATAGCCCCCTCTCTCAAACCCCTTCCATCTTTATCCACAGTCACCTCCTCAATCCCCCTCCCCCACCAACGCACGTGGACCTTCACTTAATTCATTACCTCCTGAACTGTTATTGGGCCAGGACTTGCATTGACATGGCAGAGTATAAAAGAGATGCTTGATGGGTACCTACTTTGGCTGCTTCCTCCAGTAGGGTAGAGATGATCCATGAGTGTGTATGTTTAGGTAGGGGTGGTATCAAGACAACGTATGCATTCCATCACAGCTGGGGTCCTGTATCCATACAAAGGGAGGGGGGGGCTGCTCCCTAAGGCATCCTCCTCCTGCTGGTAGGTCCTCTATGTCGCTACTCCAGGGTGGTGGCACATGTACCTACTGCAGGTCAAGCAGACCAGTAAAGGTCCTCCACGGTCCTACTCTAAGACTATCTTATATCTGCAGTACGCCTCCGTGTACTAGGGCTGGTGTGAAAATACTATATTTGTAGTCCAGGTGGTAATGCTGAATGAAAGGGTCTACTCTACAGGGGGATATGCAGATGAAGCATTCATAACCTCCTGTTAACGATGCTACTGTATGGTCCTACACCTGGTCACTGAAGCTACCATGTACCTTCAGTTCTACTTCTGTGTAGACAAATGCACCTCTCATAGTAGTGGCAGTAGTAGTGGTGGCAATAACTGTCCTCCCCCTCCTCCAGGCGTTGGCTCTGTCAAACTGAGTCTACAGCATACGCTGTCGCCTGTCCTTACTCCAGGGTCGGGCTATACATCCATGCATGCACACTCAGCACTACCTGGTGGTATATGGGGTATGTCCCGTGCTCGGGGCTCTGTCCTCCAGAGGGGTTGGTATAATATAGAGGTATTATAGATTCACACTATACTATTGTCTCCTGCGTTGACTTGTTATATTGAGAGGTATAGCATACTACTGTGGAGTTTTGTGATGTTGTTTTGGTAACGCGATCTCAAATGCACTGTTCAGAGTATCAATTCGCCATCAACAGTAGCTCGTACAGAAAGACTGGTAGTAGTACTACTAGTAGTGGTAGTAGTACAGCACATGTGGGTATGTTACCACCTTCTCCGACTCCTGCTCCGTGACAACGCAGCCTTGCCGTCTCCAAGGCTGTTCCTGCTTTACTCGGCGGGGTAGGAGCAGCTCTCCTGCGGCCAGCTGATGCTCTCCAGCAGCTCACCACCGTAGGGGTGGTAGGTGTTGTAGCAGTAGGTCGGCGAGCGGCGCTAGCTCCGACGCGTGGTCCCGTCGCCGGCCGTATGCCGATTAAAGCCATCTAGCCGCCTCGCAGTCCGCAGCGTGCTTCTCCTGGGCCACACTAGGGGGAGTGGCAGTGCTCTGGAGGAAGGAGGGAGACGCTGGAGAGATGCTCAGCAGACGCCGGGAGGAGGACGCTGAGGGAGGAGGGAGCTGGGAGAGGAGGCTCTGGGAAGGGGAGCTGGAGCATTGGGATCAAAGCCAGGCGGGAACCAATGCAGGAAGAGCCGCAGCAGCAGTGGTGGCAGCAACAGCGGCAGACCCAGTTCTCCAGACTCTAGTACAACATTGTCTACTATGCCATGCCACTAGCATGGGGCGTCCAGAGTCAGAATGCACCCACTCCCTCCGTATGGCCCCTGAGCCATGGATCCTTCATATTCCCATGGCACCTTCATCGTATTAAATGGAGTTTCACTAATTGAACTATTTCCATTATAATAAAAGTGACTGAGATACATGTTATGGTGTTGGTGTACTTCTCTTACAAATTTATTTCTATCCAGATGTACCATGTTCTATAATGTTGCAACCAAATGTGGCAAGCAGCAACCAATATGTGTTACTGTTAGTTATTGAGACTCCAGAAGTATATGCCCTGTTTGCTTTGTAAAGGCTACCACGTGTCTTAACATCACATGTCAAGATATGAATGTGGGTTGTCTATGCATATCTCAACATCCTCAAAAAGTAAGGTTCTACTATTCCCATATGTCAACAGTAACAGCAGTGTTCTTTTGGTGGAACGTATTGCAACAATTCTGAAGACTATTCATAAATCATATCAGCATATATATGCACCAAATGTATCCATGACATTCTGCAAGTACTGGCCTGTTGTGAAATAAACACTTCTCCCAGTCACAGCCATACGTTCAGGCGCCCCACCCTATATATATATATACCGATATGCTAGTTCTGCTTGTCCTTTGATCCTTACAATATCGATGGCTGTTTGGCATCTTTTTGGTACTATGTCTATGTCTGCAGGAACACAAATCAGGCGACTACTTACGAAAAGATAATAATTATGTAGATATGTATACAACCTTATCACCAATAACAAAATAGTGATGTCTAGGGGGAGAAGTGGTGATTGGATGAATTCAAACAAAAAACAAAAAAAGACACAGCAGACATAATGCTAAGGAACAGAAGAATAGGATGAGTCGTCAGATCGACGTAAACGACAATGCCAAATGAGATACAGTTAGTTAAAGGTCACTGTGACAGTAGGAGAGTCGAACAGTCAACCAAGTGGATAGCACGAGTGCACTGGTCTGAATGAAGGTGATTCCAACACAAGGAACAAGGTTTTACCAATCTGACGCTCATACCCCTCAAGCATGTCCACAATTGAACAGAGTGCAGAAGGGCTGTTCCTGCCTTCCTTTTCAAACCGGAGGTACTCTCCCTGCAAAGTACATCCGTAGGGCAATGCTTGACTCAACATATGATTATCTTGGAGACATGCCTAACTCTGGTAAAAGAGTCAAGCTAATGACATTATTCTCCTCTCAGTGACATTCATAATATTATGCGCTGGCCATTGTACTAGAAAGTGGTCCAAATGTGTCCCCCCCCCCCTCTCAAGGGATATGAACCCGTTCGTCCTCTCTCCCAAATCGATCGACCACACCTTTCCCCCTAATGTTGAAAAGTGACTAATCTTTAAGTCACAAATAGGTAGCATCACAACACTGGAATAACACATAACTGACCATAACACTGTACAAACACCCTATTGCCGCAGTACCTTGAATGGCCTGTTGCACATTGTGTACAAAGGGTACATGTATGTAATGATGAAGGAGAAGGCATAACGACATACATTGTGTCCAGTATATAAGATTATTACAGAATGAAGAGGCAACTATACGCCGTGGTACACTTGTCTCCTTCCACAATCACATGTCTTCCAATGAATATACCCATCTATTATTCTTTTTTGTATATTTTATTCGTATTTATTACTCATATAGCAGTGAAGTTATTTTTTTGGAAGGCCTATAAACCCTTTAATCAATGCACCATATTTTTTGCTTTGTTCCTTACCTGTTCCAGAGTAGTATTTTGAATAGGCTGGAATAAATGTACATAGCAAACTGTGAGAGTCATTCTCGCGAAGCGAGCACATTCTGAAAGTCAGGCAGTGTTCGTTTTGGCGACACATGACTCTCACGTTTTCTCTGTGTGGTTTGACTTCAACATTCCACGGGATATGCCATTATAGAAAATAGGTCGGAAAGAATGTAAATAGTGTGATAACATTGCCTATATGGGTGAGTTGAATATACATGGGAGAGGTGCGGAAAAGGATGGTCCAAGAAGAGCAACTGGAGAGGATACTTATTAGCAATCTATTGCGCCCTTTCATCATAGGCCACGAACAGTGAAAAGGGGTTGGTACTGAAGGGTATACGGTGGCGGGGGGTTCATGCATAGATAGTAGGATGGTACATAATGAGGGTGATTTACCCAGGAAAGCTGTCTATTTTATTACTTCAGGTACACCACGACATGCACTCTAAAGTGGGGGGTACAAGGGGTAGGGGCCCTGCACGCAGCGCCCCCCTCCCCCAACCCCAGCCCACACATCTTACCCTCTTGCACTACTTACGACCCAACAGAAAACTGCCTGTCCACCTATCACCCACGCAGGGAAGGCTACAAAAGCACATCAGATCTGGTTTTAATTATGGTCTTTTTGCTCACCTTGCCCAGGATCAAAGAACAATAAGCCTGTGTGTCGGTACTACAAAACGAGAAGAGGAACTAGCATTGTCTGTGTAGTTGTAAAATGAGCTTGTCTCTTTCTGATTTCATACAACTCTGAAAACAAACTAGAATATTTTGTACTCGCGAGTCAGTTCCACAAAACACAGCCTGTTCATACCGTATCTTCTTCCCCACGGGGTCTTATCTACTATATAGAGATGAAATGAGTCGACTGCAGCGCCATTGTGGCTCTGAGAAGAAGGGGCGGTAAGAATTTGGTCCTGAGACAATGGGGACAACAATTATTGTATGAGGAGGTCAGCCAATGCGACAATACGGAAGGTGCCAATCAAGATGGCTGCCAACACATGATAATCGATTACAGCTACACACAGGATGCTAACAAAGGGGACAAGATGGCTGCCAGAACATGATTACCCAAAAGCGTTCTATACCAGTTGTATACCTCAGTGTCAGGATCTGACATCCATCCCATCTACATGGGCCACCTGTCTATATCAAATATAAGAGATGCAGCTCATATAATATCCATGCCAGATCACACTTCAAACTTTCCAAACCTCCAAGAAACAGTTATATGTGGTCATCTCTCCTTTCAAATGGCTTATTGGATAAGAGAGCCTTAAAATTGTGAAATATCGTTTCAATGTTTTATAGAAAATTGCATGAGGTTCCCAGTACAGTGTCTTGATATGCTAATTATTGTCGAACATCGCAGATGTTTGCTCAATGTGCTACTTTTAGGGTACATTGTCTGGCATCATGTTCAATACATCACTAAGATACTGATTTGGTCAATACAGTAGGTAGCATAACGACAGAACTATGGGTAGTTATAGAGGTGTTTGTCAACATAGCTAGTCTATTTTTGTGGTTTGTGCTGGTATAATATGTGATTTGCGATTGGTGATTTGTGCAGAACTAATTAAGGCACACGATTTAGACCATGTGTTCACTGTTGATGCTAAAGTTATGAATAGTAATTGATGAATATTGTATGTTTATGTTACGCCGGATATCAATGGTGTTAAATAATTACAATTCACATTGGGTTCTGATATTGACCCCATAAGTCATGACAGGTGTAGTTTTGATGTTGACGTCATGAAAAATGACTGGTATAGTCTTGATGATGTCATGAGCAATGACTTGTAGTCTTGATGTTATGACCGATGACTGGTATAGCCTTGATGATGTAATGAGCAATGATTGGTATAGTTTTGATGTTGGCGTCGTGAGCAATGACTGGTGTAGTCTTGATGTCGATGTCATGAGTAATGACTGGTACAGTTTTGATATTGTCAACATAGGCAATGGCGACACGTAACTGATTCAGTGCGGAAGGAGTAGTGGCAGAGCCCAACACCTTGTCCTGGCCACCCATTCTTGATATTGCTGTCAAGATTAATGACTTATGTAGTCCTGATGTTGATAGCATGAGTCATGAGTGGTGTAGTTTACATTGATACTATGGCTGTTGAGTGATATTGTTTTGATGTGAAGTGATATGGCTTCAGTTGTGTTTGGTGTGTGCCACACACCTCATTAGAGAGGACAGGCAGGTATCACTGGACGTCTCATACCAGTCACAGTAAGAGAGCTGTTTGGGCCCGGTGGCACTATTATGGTCACTAAGTACATGTCATTTTAAACCAATCGTTCAAAGCCTGGATAATCACAATGACGGGGTTTAGATGCGGATTCACGCCCCTGTTATCAACGGTCGTATATCAAAGTATGGTCAGCATGTGTCATTTCTTTACTATATCAACCAGCAAAGTGGTATCAAGGAAAAATAGCTGGTTGCTAAGGACCTAGTGCACCACCATATGGTTCACCCATCAACAGGCGCACTGGGACTGGTGACACTTGGATCCGCCTGTATAGTGGGGAAGGTGTGAGGTGGGGGCTACCAGGGTATCAGCTTTGATGTATAGGCTGGTGGGAGGTGGCTAAGACCCAAATGAAGACAGGACTGATGGAGGCCGTGAGATCAGTAATACTAGGACATGTCATTTGGGGAAGGGTTAGATTAGAGGGTATATATACTTTATGTTCCCAATCTTGGATAGGATAGAGGTAGTGCGAATCTAGTCATATCCTTCCTTTGCATTGAGCTAGGAGTTCTCAAATAAATAAGCTAGTGTAGGGTATAATTCTGTCTGTTTAATAACTTTAGTACACCAGCACTAGATCCCAGCACTAGATCCCGGTCCCGGTATTGGCTGGTCTGATTTGATATAGACAGGTTAAACCAGGATAGTATGGTACCACCAGACAGCTTTGTGACCGATGCAAGCCTAGCGTTCTTATACCCCGTGATATCGTCATTTTATGGTGAAGGAACTGGTCAGGCTATGACATCCCATATTGATCTATAGCTATGGTGTAGTAAATCAAATTATTAGGGTAGGTATGGGAGCTAGCTAAGCTCATGTCTAAGGTCCAGGATTGAATGATTGTGTTGAGTCACCCTCTGTAGGCTGTCATGTTGTACGATGGAGAAATTGCCTTTCCTACTGCCTAACTGCATTGAGTAGAACGTTTATGCTTTAGTCTGAAGGAATTAACGAGGACATCCCAGATACATATTTGTCCCTTTCCTATGCTGCTATTGGCTTTGCTACCATGGTCCTGCATTCAGCCCACCACATCCCTATATATATGTGCCCTCATAAGGACGCGTCGATATATAGTTACCTAGCCTAACATAGACTTAGACTTAGGCTCAAGATGTATTGTTGCATATTTCATGGGAATGGAAATATCAGGTCGTATTCACTATATGTTACAGGGAAAGTGGTAATACCTCAGAAACGATAAAGAACAAGGCAATATCCACGTGTCCTCTATTCAATATGCAATCCATAGTATATTCGCTTATATCAATGGTTTGAATAATACATCTTTGATACACAGCAAAAGCTCTATATTTATTGTGATGCAGAATACTGGAAATGTCCACTAACCAGTTAACATGTCACTGGTTCTGAAGGTTTATCATAGCAGGATCAAGTGTCCTGCAATGCTCCATTTCAGTTCAGTGATTGCACTACGATTTTCCCATGGGAGAACGATATTTAATCAATTTCATAAATTAATATCATTCTCAGTTGGTGAAATCAAATTCATTCTAGCATAAATGCCAATTTATTATGGTTCTAAAAAGGATTTCCAATTTTCCAAGAACTAAGTCAATTCAGAAATTTGAAACTCTGCAGGGTGAATCACCCACAGATCATGATGTCAAAAACGAAGCACATCAACACGCCGTGTGTACTCTATATATAAGGATTCATTTACCAGCCAGTATATTCATATATCTACAACGGGCATGCATAATGAGGTCTGTTGTTTCACAGAAAACACCTTTATTAAGGGAACGCTGGGACCATATTTCCAATAGCCCTAATACTAAAGTTACTACTAATAACTATTAGTTTACAGAGTAACATGAGTAAAGTCGCTGTTATTTATAATTATTCAGTTTCTTTCTTCACATATCGAAGTTAGGAACTACGTTTTATATTTAACTAGATATCAGGGGTCTATTATATTAAAATGCTTGACGTCGTCGGATTTCTAATAAACTGTATTCAGCGGGATGTATACAATTTAATGAGTAACATTATTACAATGCCATATCTCCATTGTTGTGTACCATTTATGAAAGAATTAAACAGTAAGTCTAACTTTAATAGCTTGCTTGAAAAGCCAACATGAATAATTTCCATTATTTAGAGTTCACTTTGGAAGTACATTGTATGCAAATCACAGCTACAGTTCCGTTCCATTTTCTAGACTCAATGCTACTCCTGTTGTTTTTACTATTTGTGTGAAGAAACAATATCGGATTCCAATTTTGGATGGGATTAGTTTCGAGGAATCAGTTTGGATACAATCGTTCTTATTTCAATAAATAGGACTGAAAGCATGCAGATGAGTTGAGAAAATATGAGATCGGATAGCAGGTTTTACCGGATCCATCTGATACTCTTCAAAACATACCCAGAACGACAATACTACAACGCCTCTCTAACTTGAGATGTTTCCGTATTTTACCTCACCACCTTTAAAGCTCCAAACCTTCCCTTTTCCCTGGTTAGCGGTATGGACAATCATGTTATAAATTCTATATGCTATAGCACCTGGAATGCCACACAAAGCAGTTAATAGTGTACTTTTGCAGTAAATTGAGATGGATTTTTCATCAATACAACTATAGATACATCATATGTACAATCATATAAAAAATGGTTGATCACGCACACCGAACTTTTTTAGAGCAATTAAAGAAGGAAAATTACAATAAATATATCCAATCCTAGGTTTTCCCACTGGCTGAGGTTGAGTATTCTCCCCCATGATAATATTATCATTTTTCATCTTAGTTACCACCATATTGCGGCCTATCTGTTAATGCAATATGGAAAATATAAAACAAACTATATAACTGATCTCAATAGGTTGTATATCATGCCCATGTTGGAAATGTGAAACAAGAATTCCATCGTTGCTCTGGCAACGGATAGAAGGTCCAATCTATGGCAAAGCTTGATAAATTTAGCACATGGAATGTTTCTGTTTGCCATGGTTACTAACTTTTTTTTCATACATGGGTTTAGTATGAGAGGTTATTGCAACAGCTGTCAGGAATTCTAATGTGAACCCTATGTCTGGATGACACATTCCACTATTGCAGATTCGCTCATTGTACACTAATCATATTGCAGATACCTTACTTTGGTCAAATAGTTCTGGGCCCCTAAGGGTTAAGTATCAATTCTCTTACTTAATAATCAACAAGAATAAGGGTTAAACGAGTAAGGGGACAACACATGGATAAGCCAGCACGAGTGCTAGTTATCCATGGCCATGGGGTGCTGGCTTATCCATATAATTTCATGTTTATGCCACAGCTCTAATATTTGAAAAGATATGTGAGAATGAAAATCACAAGGATGGCGTGCAACTGTCGAATACGGCATCAATCACTGCTCCTGGACTCTATGTGAAAACGGTTAACACTACTATAACATGTGTACATTGTTACATCTTTTTTATCGACTTATAAGGGAGTTGGCCAGGGTTGTTAGGGTATAAATGGTTGATAAAGGATCCTTGATGTGACAGTACTATTGTACCGTAGACGCACTTGTTATCGGTAGGTTAGTGTTGGTGTCGATGTGTGTGATGTAACCTTGACACTTGTGTTCACTACCTAAAGTAGGGATGGTACTTAACAATGTGTCCAGGTGGTTTAGGAACACCCATTTTGTTGACTAACTGTTTCAGTATTGATTTAAGGCACACCAAGGGGTAAACTGAACTCTGCTCTTCGACATAACATTAAACATCATAGTATAATCACAGCCATACGATGACCTTAAATCCCCATCAGAGGCTTACTACAGTGGCCCAGGAGGGTCAAATCTTTTTGTAAATTTTGAAATTGCAAATTCACTTCAACTTGCAAAAAATCAACTTGAGTTGAAAGTGAAAACTCTAACTTCAACCATTTACTGTCACCTGTCAACTGTCAATTCAAGTAAAGCAACTTGTGACTGCTATCTTTCAACACTATATCAAACCAAAAACAATGCAAATGTCAAAGTTGAAAGTGAAATCTCCAACTTCAGTCACTTACTGTCAACTGTCAAGTGTCAATTCAACAACAACAGCTTGTGACAGGTATCTTTTAGCACTGTAAGTCACTCAATCTGTCCTATGATATGCTTCAAAGGGTGCTAGACAGTGATTTGCATAGTGGAACTTGGGGTGGCACAGGGGGTGGAACAGGGGGTTGAACAGGGGGGTGGAACAAGGGTGGAACAAGGGTGGAACAGGGCGTGGAACAGGGGTTGAACAGGGGTTGAACAGGGGGGTGGAACAGGGGGTGGAACAGGGGGTGGAACAAGGGGTGGAACACGAGGTGGAACATAGGGTGGAACATGAGGTGGAACACGAGTTGGAACACGAGTTGGAACATGGGGTATAACACCAAAAATGTGCAAACATGGGATGTTCCACCGTGTTCCACCGTGTTCCACCGTGTTCCACCATGTTCCACCGTGTTCCACTGTGTTCCACTGTGTTCCACTGTGTTCCACTGTGTTCCACTGTGTTCCACTGTGTTCCACCGTGTCCACCGTGTCCCACCCCGTGTCCCACCCCGTGTCCCACCCCGTGTTCCACCCCGTGTTCCACCCCGTGTTCCACCCCGTGTTCCACCCCGTGTTCCACCCCGTGTTCCACCCCGTGTTCCA